>QJPP01003528.1:0-231464 GCA_003996215.1 Jaltomata sinuosa
TAAGCTTACCAATCTTGACCAGCACATCAGACAGTATTCCCACAGGTCTCTTAACTGAGCGGTCAGCCATCATTACTCTTATGGACGTTGGTTTAGGAGCTCCCAAACCCAGTTGTTTGTAGACGGCGAGCGGCATCAAGTTGATGCTAGCACCTAGATCACACAAGGCTTTCCCGAAATTGAGCTTCCCAAAAGTGCAGGGAACAGTAAACGCACCTGGATCATCCTTCTTTTCAACTAACGACCTTGAAGAGATAGCGCTGCAGTGATGGAGGTTGTCTTTCGGTTCAAAACTCACCGTCCTCTTCTTTGTAATCAAGTCCTTCATGAACTTGGCGTAACCGGGCATTTGTTCCAGCGCTTCCACCAATGGTATGTTTATTGAAATCTCTTTCAACATGTTCATGAAGTTCAGGAACTTACCATCGTCAACTTTCTTTTTCAAACACTGTGGGAACGGAGGTGGTGGTCGAGGCATCATAGTTGGACGCTTTTCAGCTTCCTTTCGTTTCTCCGCGGGCCTTGGAGTTTCCTCCTCTACCGCCTCTTCCTCATTCGCAATATCACCTTGAGCATGAATTACCGGATGTGATTCCGGTAATATTTTTCCACTTCTTGTGGTGATCGCCATACAGCTTGCATCATTCTTCGGATGAGTGGTGTTGCTCGGCAAAGTACCTATTTTCCTTGGGTTTAGAGATGCCGAGATGTGACCCACTTGCTGCTCTAGTTGCTTGATCGCGGTTGAGTGTGACTCCACTACCAGACTCAATGTTGATAACTCATTCCGCATTGCCTTTACCCCAGCGTCAGTCGATTCCACCTTAAGCAGCATCTTCGCCATCATATTCTCAAGTTTGGACGTCTCAGCCTCGCTGCCAGTTTTGTCCCGATTGCCAGGTGGTATATACAATCCACCTCTCTCGGTGTTGTTCCTCCAGCTTCCTTGGTCGCGATTTTTGTATCCACCATTCTCATAGTGGTTGTCTCTTGGATAGTTCCGACCTTGATTTCCCTGGCCATTGGCCTGGAAACCCCCCATGTAATTTGCCTCCTCGGTCTCCATACCTTGGGAACCCACAGCTTGTACCTTCTCTAAGCTTCCTGATGTCAAGTGCCTTGTCAGGAGATCCAACTGCGTTTTCAGGTGCGCCATGTCTTGGTCGCGCTCCTCCTCTTTTCTACGCTGCTCTGCTGACATCCCAATGGTATAGGTGCTAGCTGCAACCTCTGAATCTCGTGTATGCCAAGCTCTGTTAGTTCTGGTGAGCCTGTCCAAAGTAGTTGTGGCCTCAACAAAGGTGAGACCCATGAATGCACCACCTGCTGCGTTGTCTAACGTCGGCTTGGTAACCGAATTCAGTGCCCGGTAGAACGTTTGCATCAAGAAGTTATCGGTCAACTGATGGTTCGGGCATTGGGTTATCTTCTTTTTGAATCGCAACCAAGTCTCGTGCAGTGCTTCGTGCGGTTGCTGCCTGAAGTTGCTAATCTCGTCCCTCCACTGTATCATCCGAGAGGGAGGAAAGAACCTTTCTAGGAAAGCTCCTCTCAACTCTCCCCACGTTGCGATAGAGTCGGGGGTCAGCTCAGTCAACCACAATGCTGCCTCATCAGACAGAGACAATGGAAACAGCCTGAGCCTGATCGTTGTCTGACTCACGCCCGGCAGCTCAAACGATTTGCAGATCCCCACGAAATTCATTAAGTGCTGGTTTGGATCATCACCAGCGGCACCACGGAATACACCTCTCAAATTCAACAACTGAATCATCGTGCTAGTGATATTGAACTTTGCTCCGGGCGGTAGCGGTGGAACAACAATGGCGCCCGTAGCGCCAGCTCCATCTAGATCGAGATCCTCATCATTCCGTGCGACATCATCCTGCAGACCACCAGCATTCAGATTTTGTTGGGCCTGCAGTTCTGCAGCGATCCTTGCTGCCTCGTTTTGTGCGGCCATATTCTGCCTTAATGTTCTCGCAAGCTCGGGGTCGTAAGGTACTGTTGATTCACCCGAGCTTCGGGTACTTGGCATGCACAACTTTGTACCTTGTCAAAACAAAAACAACAAACAAACGTAAAGCAGGAAATTATAACAAAAAGTCAAATAGACACACCAGACTTAATCAAAAACCGTATTCCCCGGCAACGGCGCCACTTTTTGATAACGCTCAAACTACACTTCTAATTAAAGAAGCGTAAGCGATCGTTGTCAAGTAAAGAACCCAAACAAAGGTTGGGGTCGAATCCCACAGAGAATATGGTGAAGATTAAGACTGTAGTGAATTATGTGACTAGTTGTCAATCGTTTCCAATAAATAAAAAGGGGGGTTTTGTAATCAACGTGAACAAAAGCAACAATAATGTAAGAGAATAATCAGTAGGAGAGAATGAACTAGGGATGAGTTCACCATGGCGGTGTAACAATGTCGATTCTAGGCTTAACCGGGTTCTTTCTATATGCGTGTCACGATGTGATTGCGTCAATTGTATCGTCTAAACGTCTCTCGACCAAATAAACAAATTTCCTTTTCTATTCGCTCGACCTCGAAAAGATGTGCTTTTTAGATTTCAATCCTAACATCAAGTAGAGTAATCCAGTTACGGCATTAATCTTTAAGACGAGAGTTGGTAGTCTCGAATCCTTGTTGTTAATCAAGTTTCCCGGTTTTAATCTCTTTACTCAAGCAAATTAAACCTAGGCATGTTCTAATGTTTGCAACCACTAGTAAACGTGACATAAAGTATGATTAACAACGTGACAATACATATATCGAACCCAACGCTACCCGGAATCTATATTGCTACGTTTGCCATGGCTCCCACAACCCTAGTTGCGGGAGTTTTAGTTACTCATGCTCGATAAATAAGAGAAAATAGTTGTATTCATAATAAAGGGAAGAAAAGTCTTACAATATAATGAAAACAATCAATCTTCCAATATCCAAGAGCAAGAAAACTAAGAACTCACGAACGAATCAAGAACACGAATTCAAGACAATGAACCGTGTTATTGCGCTCAAAATCCAACCAAAAACGTGTTTAAACTAATGGGTGAATAATTCTTTACGTAAACCTAACATAGGGTATTTATAGGAGTCAAAGAAACCAAATCCAAAACGGGCTAGGAATCCCCAAAACGCGGGTCGCCGACCAGTGCTACTGCCTTAGCGTGACGGCCAGGCTTGACGGACCGTCAGGGCAGTGACGGACCGTCGCCTGGGCCGTCACTGCTTGGCAGCAACACTGCCTTAAGTTGACGGTCCCAGTGACGGGCCGTCACTCAGGCTGTCACTCTTAGGCAGAATGTTATTTTTCGCGTATTTTCTTCCGTTTCCGTGTTTGTTTCCATTTCCTACAAATACAACATAAAAACATCAAAAACAACAATGGTTGCTTGAAAACGTACGATTGTTCTTAGTAAAAAGGAGTCGAAAGTGACGTAAATTAGCGTCACATCAGTATGGATTGACAGTTACTAGGTTGTTTCTGGGTGTATAGCCATAGGGGTTGACTAGAACATTGGGGTGGTAGTTTGGGTCTTGGCTAGGGGTTAGACTAGTGTGAGCTGACTTGGGAAGTCTAAGGTTAAGGTGACTTGGAAAGTCTAAGGTTAGTGTGAATCGCGAAGTCTTAGGAGCTAAGGTGCAGAGTCTCGAGTGAGGGAGTTAGCAGCGGAAGGAATAGGAAGGGTTAAGGCAGAATCCTTAAGTAGATGTGTGTTTTTATTGAGTCTGGATAAAGGTGAATGTTGGAGGATGGGACTAGATTGGTTAATTTCATGCTCTCCTTGATTTCATTATATGATGGTATGAGTGGATTCAGGTCGACTGATGATGGCTACCAGTACGTGTGTTTTTACTGATTCTACTCTTGTTATACCTTTTTGGTATAGTCTGGTTGCAGGTTTAGTGATGTTTCATAGGTACACGATGATGTCAATCTTCAGCATCTTCTACTCTTTTTCCATGGTGGGACCTGTGTCATCTTACTTTCCTTGTATTATTCCTGTAGTAACTCTTGTACCTATTTTAGACTAGATTTTAGGGAGGGTGATTTAAGGTCGTAAGACTGTTTTATTATATTCTTCAAAAATGGGTTTTCCTTAATAAAAGGTTTTAAAGGTGTTCCATGTACAAAAAGGAAGATTTTATGGTGATACCTGACTTTTTCGTATTTACATATTGGGACGGGTGGTAAGGGTTCGTCTATCTAGGTGCATATAGTAGATGCCCACATGGTCCGGTAGGTTTGGTCATGACAGATTGTATCAGAGCCTAGATTATCAGTTTCCCAGTACAAGAGAAAAATGTTGAGTAGAGTCCTACAGATTGGTGTGTTGATGTCCCCATCTAATTTTTGGGAAGCTTTATGGGTTGAGTCCAATTGGTATCTCTCTATTCTAATTGGTTGCTCATCAAAGTGAAGGGTGTCATTGGACTGCGGTTGCGATAATATAAGCAAGAGAAGTTGGAACCAGGAAGGTTCCAATTGGTATCTGTCCTGAGAGGCTGTGCGAAGCATGGATGACCGATTAATTGTCATCCATGGAACGAATAGGGAGTAAGTTTATGTGACTTGATTTTGGTGTAGACTAAGTTGAATTGTTGTGCGTTACAGTGCTTGTATGACATACTTTATTTGTACATGATTGGTTACCTTGCTGTGAAATTGTTGATCTAAAGGTCATCATAGATTGGAATTCGTATGCTTTGGTTGTGATGGAATGCTATGTGTGTGGAGTTAATACTTCGTATTTTCTTTCAGAAAGGGTCTTATCATTTGTTAAGATGGTAAGGGGATGGAACTTGTGACTGTAGGGAAGCTTCGATTTCAGGACAGTCGGGACTTGGTTGGGAACCATAGGAATAAGAGGGTTATTCCTGTGTTATTGCGGGAATGTATTGTTGAGAACAACTTCCTTCTGTGAATCTTTTATAATTGGTGATATTTGAGTGATAAGTTTTGATTTGTTCATTGCCAGAAATGGTCTTGGGGGTTGTTTAAGATCATGGCGGGGTTGACGGGGTTAAACAACGATAACCGGGAAGGGGGGTGTGTACACTTGCTGAATTTTTTTAAATTTTTGGACTATTACCGTCATGAACTATATAGAGGAACTTCACCATTATGGTGATCCTGGTATAGAAGAGTGGCAACCGCTATAGCAGAAGGGCGCAGGGCAGAATGCCTACCCTGTTTTCCCCTGTTTTTCATTTCATTCCCTGGGATTTAAAACACAATAGTTTAGCTGTAAATTGCAATGTGAAACAAGAAGATCATCTATATAGATAATATAGTATGTATATAAGGGAAAATTTCTGAAAACTAGCATCCACGTGCTTTAAAACGAAAGGAAAAGGAAGGGAAAATATTGTATAAAACAAGCCCCAAATGGGGGCGAAACCCAAAAAGCTGTAATAGTCTTAATCAAAGGGGGGGGGAAGTCCTTCGCCTCATCATCACTCAGTAAGGTAAACTCATGCCTGTCCTCGGGCTCCAGTGTCGAAAGCTCCTGACCCGGGGTGACGCAAGAGGACATGACCTTTACGATTTTCAACATCCGGGCAAACATGCAATCCCGAGAGCATCTCTTCTTCTTCTCCCTATCTAACTCCCTGCGAAGTGCTGCAAATTCCTGAGCGGAAGGGGGCTGGGTTGTACCTTCAGCGGCGGTTCCCTCCATGAACCTCAATACCATGGCTAAGGTCTCTTCCATCTGGCGGCTAGTAATAGGAGGCAGAGGCTAGGAATAAGTGGGAGTGTCACCATCATCACCACCGTCAACATCCTCAACCAGCTGGCTACTTCCAGCTTCATCCACCTTTCCCTTCTTCTTGGAAGAGACCACTTTCACTTAGAGAGGGTCGAATGGGTCATCCATCTTCATCTCCCTATCAGTATGATCCACAGGCACCCCAACTCACCTGCATAGCTAGGACACCAAACCCGGAAGATAGGGTCCATTCCTATGACCCGTCTAGAACTCCTTCCACTCAGAGATGATTTGTTCCCCAACGTTCATGATGATCCCTTGCATAGCACAAGCAATCACCAGGGCCCGGGCATAAGTCACGTCAGTCTTATTGCCCGACGGGCGGATCCTCCGAGACACCAAGTTGAGCCACCTCCTAGCATCGAAGGAGAAGTAAGGGCTAGTGATGCCCTCAGGACTGACCCAGTAGACCTGATCTCTGCACTCCTAATCCACTAAATTATCCCTCAACCAAGTCATGTCCGAAAGCCAAAACTTGGCCTCATATGCTTTATTGGAGACATGAGGCACTCCTAGGACCTCACTGATTGTATGAGAATCCACCGGAACATCTACACCACAGATTTGGATTGTAGGGTGAGGCTCATCCCAACAAACGGTGGGAAGGATAGCATAGAACTTTCACACCCAACCTTCCTGCGCGGGAGGGAGAGCTACTAGCGAGGAATCCCAACTGAACTCCTGAAACCTGTAATGGAAGGCGACTACTTTTCCATCCACACCTGTCATTCTGAAACCCCTCTCATAACAAGAGCCTACTCGGAAGATGTCTCGAAACCTCTCCTGACTTGAATCGTCAGGGAACCTCACATAATTATACACGGGATCCTGTTCCTCAGCCATTGAATAAGTCAACCTGCAATGTAGCCAAGGGTGGGATTAGAACTCGATAAGGTATAAGGGATTAAGAAAAAGGCAAATGAGTTTTAAGGGCAATTTTTTCTAAGTATCAGCCTGAGGGGCTAGTAGTTCGTGGCCTTCAGCTATAGCGGGCGGTTGTCCGCCAAAGTGGAACCACTATAGCGGATATTTTTCCATTGTAGCGGGACCGCTATAGTGGAGCCCGACCGCTACAATGGTATTCATCGTCCCTGCAGCCTCAAGGGGTGTATCAATGCCACTGACCCAAAATTTTGTTTTCAACATTCTAAGTTCAGATCTACACACCTAAAGTATCCTATTTCTGTTTTCTACAAAAAAAGGGGCATTATAACACACAAATTTCGTCCAAATCACAAATTTATTCAAGAGCAACCCTCTATCTCCCACACTATTTTTGGACAAAAGTTTTATAATCCTTATGCCCAGGGCACTGTGGAGGCATTGTTAATGTAAGGGAAGCACCATGCTTCGGAAATCCAACCCAAGTTCAAGTTCAAAAACAACTACAATATACACCCCTAAATCCTTGTTTTCTACCATAATCATGTCTAAATTCATGCAAGGAAGTAATAGAGGGGATAAAAGCGATTATTACCTAAAATTTCCGACGTTGGGAGCGGGGCAATTTGGAGAAGAAGGGAGTATTTTGAAAAGAAATAGAGTAGATGGGGATGAAAACTCATTTATCCCCTATTTTAGCCTATTGCAAACCGCTATAGCGGTCGGTACTCCATTGTAACGGAACCGCTATAGTGGACGTGTCAGTCTTTTTTAGGAAAGGAAAGGTTCTCCCGGGTCCTTTCAAATTCTTTTTCTCTGACATTATCCGAGGCCCTGGATTTCTTGGGTGCTCGAGAGAGGTCGAGTGTAAATTTTCTTTGGGTGGCTCAGGAATTCCTCGTCAGAGTGGCATAGTATTATTTTCCTTTTAGTCGGTGTAAAAAATTAGGGGGGAAGATCGATATTTTGCGTAGGTTCACAATTACGCGGTCACTTGGGAAAGTGAGGGTCCCAGGCTAGTTCTTTTCATCTTTTTGATTTTGGAATTATTTGGGAATGAACGATGGATCAATTGGTATTTGTTGTAACAACCAAATGCGTCATTATTTCAGAAATCACGTATCACAAAATTTCGGGAATGATAAAATATGTTTTGTATTAAGTGGGGTTTGCGTGGCAGAAAATTTTAGACTTTTGAAACTCATCCGGGCTGATGTCACTCTATATAGAAGTATTTATTCCACTATAGCGCTACCAGCTATGGTAGAAGTCCATCCTCTATAGTGGGATGACGGGAGGCAGTAGCCTCAGAACGTGAAATTAATAAAAGTCTTTTCCTTCTCAATTGCATTATTGTATTCTTTTGATGGTTCCATGAGCTGACCGGGTTGTATTCTTGAATTGTAAATCTTGCATATGGTCCTTGAAAAGCCGGGTGACTTTATGTAGATGTGTGGTTAGTATTAGGGTAGACCAGGATTGCATGTTTAACACTTGGGGTTGTTAGGGGGATCCCAGGGTAGGTCCGGGCTATACTAGGGGTTGGAATAGTGTGAGGTGACTTGGGAAGTCTAAGGTTAAGGTGACTTGGTAAGTCTATGGTTAGTGTGACTCGCGAAGTCCTAGGAGCTAGGGTGTAGAGTCCCAAGTGAGGGAGTTAGCAATTGAAGGAATAGGAAGGGTTAAGGTAGAATCCATAAGTAGATGGGTGTCGATATTGGGTCTGGATAAAGGTGAATGTTGGAGGATAGGACTACATTGGTTAATTTCATGCTCTCCCTGATTTTCTTATATGATAGTATGAGTGGATTCGATTCGACCGATGATACCTACCAGTACGTGTGTTTGTAATTATTCTACTCTTGCTATACCTTTTTGGTATAGTCTAGTTGCATAGTTGGTGATGTTTCGTAGGTACAGGACGGCAATAATTTTCAGCAGCTTCTTCTCTTGTTCCATGGTCGGAGCTGTGTCATCTTACTTTCCTTATGTTATTCATGTAGTAGCTCTTGTACATGTTTTAGACTAGGTCCTAGGGAGGGTGATTTAAGGTCATAAAATTGTTTTATGGTATTCTTAAAAAAGGGGTTTTACTGAATAAAAGTTGTAAAGGTTTTTCATGTAACAAAAAATAAGATTTTATGGTTATAGCTGGCTTTTTCACATTACCTGTTTGGATAGGTGGTAAGGGTTTGTCTATCTCAGTGCATAGAGTAGAAACCCGCACAGCTCGGTAGGTTGGGTTGTGACATTACCATATGGCTGAGTTGAGAGATCATAAGGAGCATCTCAAGGATTTGTTAGCTAAGGGTTTAATCAGGCCAAGTGTGTCGCCTTAGGGTGCTCCTATTCTCTTTGTGAATAAGAAGGATAGGTCGATGCAGATGTGTATTAATTATCGCCATCTGAATAAGGTGACTGTGTAGAATATGTATCCGAACCCGTAGATTGATGACTTGTTTAACTAGCTTCAAGGTTCTGCCATGTTTTTGAAGATTGATCTGAGGTCCGGCCACAACCAGTTGAGGATTAGAGCAGAGGACATCCCTAAGACAATATTCAACACATGATATGGACATTATGAGTTCTTGGTGATGTCTTTTGGGTTGACTAATGCCCTCGCAACTTTCATGGACTTGATGCACAGGGTGCTTATCCCATACCTGGACTTGTTCATGATAGTTTTCATAGATTACATCTTGATATACTCGCACAGTAGAGATGAGCATGAGCAACATTGAGGGTTGTACTTCATACTTTGAGAGATCATTGGCTTTATGCCAATTTCTCAAAGTGCGAGTTTTGGCTTGATTCAGTTGCATTCTTAGGACACGTGGCATCTAAGGATGGGATTAGAGTGGACCTGGGTAAGATTTTAGCAGTTCGTCATTGTCCTAGACTTACTACTCCTACTGAGGTTCGTAGTTTTATTGGGTTAGCAAGGTACTATAGGAGGTTTGTCGAGGGGTTTTCCTCCATTGAAGAACCTTTAACTATGCTGACTAGGAAGGATTCCTATATCAGTTGTCGTATCAGTGAGAGGATAGCTTTCAAATGCTTAAGACCTTATTGACTTCAGCTCCAGTGTTGACTTTGCCAGTTGAGGGTGAGAGCTTCTCCATGTATTGTGATGCTTTCAAGTTTGCCTTGGTTTTATGTTGATGCAAAAGGGTCGAGTGATAGTATATGCATCGAGGCAGCTGAAGGTTCATGAGCGCAACTACCTTACACATGACTTGTAGTTGGCGATGGTAGTTTTCACGCTCAAGATCTAAAGGCACTACTTATATGGGGTTCATTATGAGATATTCACCATTCATCATAGTCTTCAGTACCTCACGAGTCAGTGAGAGTTGAACTCGAGGTAGAGGAGATGAGTTGAGTTACTGAAGGACTATGATTTCCCTATTTTGTATCATCTGGGCAAGGCAAACATGGTGGCGGATGCCTTGAGTCGGAAGACGGTGAGAATGGATAGCCTAGCTTCAGTTTCACTTTTGGAGAGACCATTGGCCTTGGAAATCTAGTCCTTGGCTAATCGTTTGGTTAGGCGTGACTTGTTAGATCCTAGTAGAGTTCTTTTCAGTATTGAGGTTTATTCTACTGTAGTTGACCAGATTCAGAGCCAACAACTTGAGGAAAAGTGGTTGTGTGACCTTTGTGATCAGGTGGTTCAGGGTCAGGCCAGCCGGGATACTTTGGGTTATGATGGTGTTCTGAGGTTCGACAATCGTCTTTGTGTTCTGAGAGTTATCGATTTGATTTAGTTGATACTCTATGAGGTATATTGTTCTAGATAATCCATTCATCCTGGCATAACAAATATGTATAGAGATTTGAGATATCTTTACTAGTAGAGTGGTATGAAGTGGGACATGGTGGAGTTTGTATCTCAGTGGTTGAACTATCAGCAAGTAAAGTTCGAGCACATGATACCTGGTGGATTGATGCAGCGGCTTTCCATTCTTGAGTGGAAGTGGGAAGGGATTACTATAGACTTCGTATTTGGATTACCTCGTACTTCTAGGGGTTTTGAATCTATTTGGGTGATTGTGGATTGGCTAAATAAGTCAGCGAACTTCTTGTCAGTTCAGACTACTTACAGTGTAGTGAGGTTATCTCAAATTTACCTTCGTGAGATTATTGTGTTGCACAGGTCCCAACTTTTATTATTTCAGACCACGACACTCAGTTCACATCTCAGTTTTGGAGGGCTATTCAGCGAGACTTGGGTACAGAGGTTCAGCTTAGTACCACATTCCACCCTCAGACAGATGGCCAATCCGGAGAGGACTATTCAGGTCCTGGAGGACATTCTTGGGGCCTGTGTCCTTGACTTTGGAGGTTCTTGGGATTCGAGTTTGTGCCTTTGGCCAAGTTTGTTTATAATAATAGTTTCCATTCGAGCATTGACATGGCACCTTTCGAGGCATAGTATGGTAGGCATTATAGATCGCCGATTGGTTGGTTCGATAGTTTGAAGTCTAGGCCACAGAGTATAGATTGGCGTTGTGATTCACTAGATAGAGTCAGAGTGAGTCAGGATAGGCTTTGAGCAGCTCAGAGTAGGCAGAAGAGCTACGTTGATTGTAGACTTCGTGCCTTAGAGTTCAGCATTGGTGAATTTGTATTCCTCTGTGTATCGCCCATAAAGGGCGTGATGAGATTTTGTAGGAGAGGAAAGCTTAGCCCCTGGTACATTGGGCCATTTGAGATTCTACAGAGGGTTGGTCGTGTTGCCTACATCTTAGCTTTGCCTCCGATGTTTTAAGATATGCATCCAGTTTTCTATGTCTCGATATTGCCACGGTATATTCTAGATGAGTCACATGTGTTGCATTGGGATTCGGTTCAGTTTGATGAGAGTTTGACCTTTGTTGAGGAGTTGGTTGCTATTTGTGCCAGAGATGTCAGGGGGTTCAGATCTAGGGAGATTTCGGTTGTGAAAGTTCAGTGAAGGCATTGTCCAGTCAAGGATGCTACCCTGGCCATTTGTTTATGGCTTGTTGGGACCAGTGGTTCAGTACCCTGACCATTTGTTTATGGCTTGTTGGGACCAGTGGTTCAGTACCCTGGCCATTTGTTTGGTCGTTATGTTCATTTCCCTGTTTTAGAGCCTTAACATAGGATATCATTGACTTCGGTCAACATTCTTGGTAAACACGCTCAGAATCAAATTATGATAGTTTCGTTAAATCTGGAGCATGGATTTTGGTCTAACTTGACCATTGATCGAGGTCTGGGAACTTTCGGTTTAGTTCTGTGATAGTTTTTGTCTTTTCTAGCTAGTTGACCTTGAAAGTTGGACTTCGCTCAACATTCGGAGAAGACGGCCTCGGATGGAAATTCTAACATCGTTGTTAGCTTTGGAATGTTGAATTTAGGCTAGAGGGACCTTTGGTTCTACACCCGAGGCTTCCGGACTCATTTTAGGCCATGGGGTTTTGTTTTGGAAAAGTTAGCCTAGAGTTGGTTTTTGGCGTGAGGCCTACTTTTCATTCTATCGACCTCCGTTGGGGTTTTGGTTGATTTCGTTTAGTCCGAAATGCCATTTTTAGTTGATTAGCATAATTTGTTTGTGTCCGCGGGACCCAAGATGAATCTCGATTGTCCATTCGAGCTTTTTAAACTTAGCTAGTTTCTGATTGAGTTGTTGTGTCTGGGGGGGCCCGCAATTGCAGGAGTTTTGATGCATTTGCAGCCACCACAATTGCGGTGAAATGTCGCATTTGTGGTGCTTTTCCGCATTTGTGGTGTTTTTTCCGCATTTGCGGTGATTTTTCCGCATTTGCGGAGGTCACTATTTATCCGTGCCTCCGCATTTGTGATAAAAGTGTTGTATTTGTGGTATCTGCTGGCAGTATATTAAAAATTCATTTCTCTTTGTTTTCAGCTCCCATTTCATATATTTCCCAACTCCAAATCCATAATTCTCTCAGAACATATTGCTCCCATTAAATCTAAGCTTGGGGAATTCGTCAAATTATTGGGAAAATCTTGCTTCCCTCATCTCTTGGTAAGTTCTTCTTACCCAAAGGTGTTTCTTCTACTTTTAACAAACCTCCATTGATGGGTTTCTCAAATCTTGAGTTTCTGGGTTTGTAGTTGCTCCTTTTTGGCTCGGTTGTTCATAATTGTGGGGAATTCTGTCTGTAGCTTGTCTCTCTCGTTGTGGTATGTATCTCTTGTTTAATTTCTGGATTTTTATTCTTGAATCTTCCCTCTTTAAATTCCCTTTTGAGCGGGCTGTTTTTTGCCATTTTCCTTGGCCAAATTCACTCAATTTTGGAGCATGCTCTATTAGCATTATTGTGGTCATCGTGCTTCTTTTCGTTCTTGTTTTTAGGTTGTAGGCCTCGCGGCCCGCTTTTGACCCAGATATTTATCAGTCTATAAGTATATCAATATGGATATCGTTAGTCTCATTATGATGTGTAGTTTATGTTTATGATAGTGTTATTGTGTTTCAAGACTTCTCAGAGCGGTTCGGGCTTGGACATTTTCGTTCTAGCAGCTTATCGTCGGATGACAGGTAGGTTACGGTTTAAATCTTTTAGACTTTGCATATATAGGATATAATTGTACTAATTAGCATCCTTGGGTTGGGTTTTTAGCTTGGTACCCCAGACCTTGTCTGTTTCTTCATGTCCGTCTTAATTTGCTTTCTCCGATGATTGTAGTATTCGTAGTAGATGATATGGGAATATCTGTGAGTCCTGGACATCCATATTGCTATCGTAGGTTGGTTATCTATGTTGTAGAGTGGTTGGAGCCTCTGCAGGGCTGATAGGTTGATTATGAGTCATTGGGCTACTGTTTGTGATTGATTATGCCATTATCATGCATATAAAAGTTTTTTCACACGTTTTACTATGGTTTTGGCTTCGGGCCTACTACTTGATGATTTTCTAAACCTTGCATGGCCTCGAAGGCCCTTTTTCGGTAAAAATGGTTATAAAAGGTTTGGAATTGAGTTTTATGGATCTTCTAGGGGTATGAAAGTTAGAAAGATGATTTTGTCATTGTTTTCATACTTATACTAGACTCGACTGGACCGTAGTGCTAGATTTGACTTCTTATTGATTTGTGTAATGACCCTTCTGGTCATGTATGCATTTTCGCCTTTCTTGTATCGTTAGAACTTTCCTGTAGCAGCCCAAGTCATTTATGGCTTGTCGGGACTGGTAGTACGGTGCCTGGGCCGTTTGTTTGGTCTTTATGGACGTTCCTCATTTTAGAGCTTCAACTTTGGAAATCATTGACTTCAGTCAACATTCTTGGTAATATCAAAGAATTAAACCAAGGTTCTAGGTCAAAGGAATCCCTTACATAAAAGTTCGAGTTAAAGAAATGCCTCGTGTAACACCTCGCCCTTTGGAAGGTTTAAATTAACCCGTACCTTCGGAGTAAGACTAATAGTGTCTAATATACTAAGAAGGATGTGTTATGAGGTATTATAATCGCAAAATGGTCATATGATAAGTTTTGAAGTCAAGCAAGTTGCGAAGCAAAAGTCGGAAAAAGTTATTGTAAAATCCTTTAAGGAATTCTTTTCAAATTTGGGTTAAATGTCTTGGGGTGTTTCTCCCAATATATAAATAATTAGTGGGCCCCAAATAAACCAAATCGAAGGTCGACGAGTCTAGTTTCAAAAGCACTAAACCGTTTGTCCATACGACTTCAGAATAGAGAGATATTCACATTTTCGTAAGACTACACAAGCAGGCACGTCAAGGTGGGCCCCCATCCCAAGTCGGTTTAGCTTTATTAAAGCTGATTTCCCTTCATTTTAACTCATACTTTTAACCCAAAATCTACTGAAAATCAGAGGGAAAGTCCCTAAATAATCCATGGACCTTGATGCTTTCAATTCGGAAGTTTAACGGAAGTTGCTCTACGTCGCAAGCTCGTCATTTTGGTGTAGTTTGTCCTATCAATTTCATGACGTATCTTCATGGGTGTTATGACAGAGAGCTAGCATATGTTTATCCAGTATTTGGCAATAACTATGGAGTTATATTGGCAAGGTAAGGATCCCGTACACTTATCTATTTGTTAAATTGACATTCTAAGGTTCTAGTCACGAAAAGTCATATTTTCCGATAACTTGTAGTAGTTTCTTGTGGGACTTGGATCTGTTTGTTGTTCCTGCAAGGAGGTAGGTTGTTTAGCTTGGGATATTGAATATTTTGCCAAGGAAATATCTCCCCTATGATCCTCCTTCGTAATTACATGTTCTAGTATCATTTTTACAGCTTTCCGAGCCACGAAGTGGTCTTTTAGATATTGTGGCTTTGGACAGACCATTTATCTTATTATGTTTGGTTATTGTTGTGGTGTATTGTTGTGGTAAGGTGCTGGAGGGATTGGGAAGTTTGTGCGTTTCTTATTGGGATCGCATACGATAGTGACTGGATTGAACAAGGTGAAGTACGCCTTGGAATAGTGCCTCGAGAGCTCGTCGCTCCTTTGAGATGTGGTTAACATATTGTTGTTGGATTTATCTGTCATTTATTATTGTTATTGGCCTCATTTTATGCTTTGGAGTTGGCTGGTCGCGAGTGTGACATCAACACCTTATCAATTGGCTATGGCTCATTCTTGCAGCCTTGTCGATTCTAGCAATTGTTCCATTACCTTGGTTGGTCGGGCTTTATAGATAGCCTTTGGGGCTTCAGTTGAAAGTATTCTTTTGTGATTCGGAGATTTCTGGAGTAGTTTGAGCCTTGACGACGTCGTCCCCACAGCTAGTCATCGGATGACAGGTAGGTTATGGATTTCCTTACCTAGACTCTGCGTATATAGGCTATAACTGCATTAATTAACATCCTTGGGTGGGTTGTTATAGGTTGGTACCCCTAGACCTTGTCCGCCTTGTTTGCTCGTTTAATTCATACATTGTTTGTAGTGTTCGCGTAGTATTGTACATTACCATTGTGGTCCTGTGTGGCCTTGTATTGACTCTGGAACATAGATGGTGGGTTATTTGGGGAATGTACACGAGTCCTGGACATAGAGATAATCCTTTTAGGCTGGTTATGTCTACTGAGTAGATGTTGGGACTGTGCAAGGCTGATAGGAATTGTTGTGAGTCGTTGGGCTAATTTTATATTTGTGTGCGAGCATATCATCCATGAAAAAGGTTTTCCCCTGCATGTTTTACTACAGTCTTAGCTGCGAGCCACTACAAACAGTTTTCCTAAACTTGCATGGCCCCGGGGGGCCGTTTTTGGTACTGTTGATGATAGAAAAAGGGATTTTTGGATGTTTTCGCACTTATTGTATTACTGGTATTAGTCTCTGCCGGGCAGAGCACCAGACTTGATTTTATTAATTATACTAGTCTCTATGGGGCAGAGCACTAGACTTGATTTACTATAGTTTTAGACCCGGCTACACTCTGAACGCCATTGGAGGGGGTTACTGAGACTTTTATCACTAATTTAGACTCGACTATACCTCGGGCACCCTGTGAGAGGGTATTTTGATATTACTACTACTGATTAGACCCGGGTTAAAGCCGAGCATGTACTATGAGATTTTGTGTTTTGAGCTACATTTGAGACTTAGCCACTAGCTTGAACCCGAACTTGATTCCGGAGGACACATTTTGAGATTGAGTTTTTGTATGTGGTTGAGAGGTAGACCTCTAAGGAAACCTATCTTTACTGGGCCACAGGCTACATGCTGATGCAGAGTGCAAGAAAAGGGGATGTACGGCGGAGGAGGGGTACACGTGAAAGAGCCTTTGATGGGTCCCACCTCTATACGGACCCGCGGGGTACCAGGGGGGAACATACCAGTTACTGTCACATCATATCATAGCAAGCATTGATTCTACCCTTGTTTGCTTTGTGTTCAGTGTACGCTCCAATTGTATGGGCTGGTAGAGGGTTTATTTTCACTTGATTGTGTTCCTCGATTGTTCGGACGGCCGTTGGGACTGTAGGTTGACTATATTTACTCCTGTGATTATTTAGAGCTTGTCTTGGCACTCGGTTAGGGAAGGATTAGTGATGGTTAACCTATTGAGGCTTCGGTTGTGGGATGTCTGATTATTGAGAGGGCTAGGGAGTCCTATCTTATTGAGGCACTTTTGTGTGGCCTTCTAAGTAGAGTGTGAGATTATGGTTCTATTCTTGTTGGAAGTTGAGTGGTATCTCTTGGTTATTATGGTCTAGTTATTTCATCCTAGGGTTATACTTATGAGGTGATTCCCTGGTTATTCTATCATGAGATTGGATTGGTGTTATGATTTCCTTATACTTGTTGATTCCATTTTTAGTATGTTAGAATACTTCTCGTCTTTTCCTTTTACTTGAGGTTACCGGTATACCACCATTTTCTCAACTCCCTCTCTACTTACTTATATTGTTGTGCAAGAACTCCAGGTGCGTTCTCCTTTCCTTCACATGTGATTCTGTGTAATTGTATCTCTATGCTAGCATGTTTTACTTGTAGCTTTTGATTGTCTATTCTTTGTGCTAGCTCCTTGTGCTTCCTTTATTGCTTCAGTGACTGATTTCTTCCTATCTATTACTTACTGCTTTTATATCTTATATGTGCTCAGTCGGCCGATGATGCCTACTGAGTACCCATTGTTTTTGTGCTCATACTAAACTTTTGCACTTTCTATGCATATATTAGTTGAGTTCTCTCTGGTTATCGCGTTTGAGACTCATGCGATTTTATGGATATTCAAGACTAGGCTGAGCGCTTGACGGTCGGGGCTTGACCACATCTCATCTTTTGTATTTTTACTCCTTGTATTTTCGGAGATGAACTTGTATTGTATTTTGTTACTTCTAGCACTTATACTCTATTAGAAGCTTCTGTACTATCGATACCAAGTATTGAGGTTGGTGTATTTTCTTTTATGTATATATTTGAGTTTTGCTTCCGCTTGGTCTACCTATACATTATGCTTCCGCTTATTTCTGCTTGCTGGTGCGTTTTGGTTAGGTAGTAGCCCATTACTAACCATTCTGGGCTACGGGAATTGGTTTGCCTACTGGGGGGTTGTAGGTGCCATCATCACCTGAGAAATTGGGTCGTGAAAGCTTGGTATCAGAGCTCTAGGTTCACCGGTGTCATGGTACAGAAGCAAATGTCTAAGTAGAGTCTTTCGGATCGATACGATAACATCCGTATCCTATATGCGGGAGGCTACAGGGCATTGTTAGGAAAAGTTTCATCTTCTTGACTCCTTATCGTGCATTCCTAGCTTTATTGACTTCTAAAACCTTGGTTGTTCATTCATTTTCAGATGCCTCAGAGGAGTGCGATAGTGGTTGGTGCTGAGGCTTTTGTGCTTTTTGCTTCAGTGCTTTCATCTGCGCCAGGACTTCATAGTAAGGGTTTACCGCACAGGATAGGGGGTGTGGGGTCAGCCCAGCCTCTGATTGGATTTATAGCGACCTCAGCACTTCAGGACACCGTGGCTAGAACGTTGAGTCCTCCGGTGAGTAATTCAGTACCTAGTTCTGCGAGTGGTGCTTCAGTTAGGGTTGAGCTTCCAGTTCTTCAGCAAGGTTGTCTGTCAGTATTGGAGTATGAGGTGAGATTTTCCCATCGAACTTTATTTGGTAGAGGCGGTTTTTGGTGTGGTGAGCGTGTGCACTTTTCTAGGAATTGCCCCACGATTGTGTATCCTGGACAGCCTGGTTGTTATCATTGTGGAGAGATTGGTCACCTTTATAGAGCTTGTCCCTGGCGAGGGCTGGTTGGGCCTTCAAATTCACCACTCAGCCTAGAGTTAGATCCAGTCAGCTTGATGCTCCTCTTGGTGGGCTAGAGGTAGAGGTTCCTAACACTGTTGCTCCAGGTCAGGCCTTTGCTACCTTCGACTTGTGTTAATACCTCTCGTGTTGCGATTCTATCCCTTCTGTCATGTAATTGCTTACATGCCTACCTATTACTTGTTTAGTTATTTGGCTACCTGAATTATAGTAACGATGTGTTATTTTATTGGTAGTTTATTTTTTAGTAGTGGATGGGGGTGAGTTAGCCCTGTGAGGTGTTTTACCCGGAGTTGTATCTTGTGAGTAGGCTTTGTAGAGCTCGCTTACTTTTTGTTATGGTTCTAGGCTTGCTTTGAGTCTTCCTTTCTAGCGGTCCTAGAGGGTTGTTGCCTAGGCCATTATCTAGCGTGGCTAGAGATCCGTGTGATGGTTCGGTGTATTACCTGTAGTTGGGCCAGAGTTGATATTTTGCCTTAGTTGGGAGATATTGGTTATGCTAGTGTGCATAGATCGGTTTGGCCTCCCGAGTGTCTAGAGTCGACCCTTTTTGTTGATTAGTTTAGGAGATTGGCAGGTATGTGGGTTGTTCCCATAGTCTCCTCCAGTTCCTGGTCTGTTGGGTGTTTTGTTGTATCCCCAGCTCCAGTTGGAATGAATCCTGATCGTAGTTCTCTGATTGAGCTTTTAATTATGGCATTGGGGTTTAGTTTTTACTGCAGAATTGCGACTAAGAGGTGCTTGTAAGAGTTGTAGGAGCTAAGGGAATGGATCCAGGTTTTATTTGAGAAGGATTTTGTAAGGTTTAGTGTATGTTAAGGAAAGGTTTTGTTTAGTTTAAAATTGAGGGAGGTGACGCCTTGTTCGTGCTTAGATGTTTTAGTAGTTGACCGAGGTGACGACTGAGAGTTGCTCTGGCTTATGTCTGGGTTGCTTGTTTTGACAGAATTCAGTTTGTTATGGCTTCCTGGTTA
Organism: Jaltomata sinuosa; assembly: GCA_003996215.1. Lineage (NCBI taxonomy): Eukaryota > Viridiplantae > Streptophyta > Magnoliopsida > Solanales > Solanaceae > Jaltomata > Jaltomata sinuosa. The sequence goes on from QJPP01003528.1 coordinate 19,374, forward strand.
CATTCTTTAAGAAGACCCAAGTTTCAATAGGACCTATGAATTGGACGACTTGTATATCCATGGCCTAGTTGGCTCTAGCCCTATTAGTGTTCTTCAATGGTGGATTAGTCTACTCGTGTGTTCGACAAGAGAAGTGATTGGTAAATCGGTGATGGGTTTCAGTATCGTGGCTTAGGAAACTACCTTGGCTGGTTCATGGAAGTTTCCCTTTGGTTGCAGCATGCTTCTGTCGAAAGGCAGTGGGTGCAGGCAACTTAGCATCTCTATTTCCGTTTTGGAGTGGTAGTTAGTCTTGGACACCTAATCCTTGGCTAACTTTTGGGTTAGGCTAGACATTCAGACTCAGCGGTGTAAGTTTGAGATTCAGTAGTGGTGTATGCTTTATGTGATCAGGTTGTGTAGGTTGAGGTTAGCGAGGCTATTTTGAGCTCTAATGATACTTAGAGGCTGATGGTCACCATTGGTTTTCGAGAATTGAAACTTGATTAGTTGATTCTTCAGGGGTTATCTTTTATGTGGGGTTCCAGCATTGGCTAAATTCAGCCAGTATGGACTAGAAGTTCGGTATGTGGTATGATTCAGGATGGTTGGTTTGTGTGTTGATATAGCAAAGTGGTTGATTCGAGCTAAAGGGATGAGTTGAAGGTATATGCAAAATTTCTATAGCTAGGTGGAGACCTTGGACTTCAGACACCTCTTCCTTTGCCTATGGGGTGTTTGGACTTGATATTTGTGGAATGGTGGACTTCTTCCTGAGGTGAGATTCGTAAGGCAATTTCACATCCAAATGGTGTTCGAGTGTTTGGAGTAGCAACAGTGTTTTCTAGAGTTAGGAGCTTAGATTATGGTTAAAGAATTTGTGGTAGGCTTACCACATTTCTTGCAGGATCATGGTTTTGGTTGGGGTCTTTTAGGCAGGTTGCCCTGGTTCATTCACTTTTAGTTGATTCAGACTTGGCACGGTTCAACGAGGTTGACTTTGTTTGTTCTACAGTTTAGAAGTTTCTCCGTCAACAAAGGGTGTTCTTTCATGCCTTTCCTAACCCTGGTGTGCAAACTTCAGTAGGGTTCAGATGGGTTGTTCGGTTAGGTTCAGTTAGCGAGTTTGATGTTAGCAAAAGTGTTCTTTGGTTGGTTGATGGTCAGTCAGGGCAGGTAACTTTAGTTTTCAATGATATGCTACGGGTGTTATCTTAGATGGCAAAGGCTAGTAGCCTATCTATTGGCTTGAAACAACTTTGAATAAAATGGGTAACTTCATTTGTGGTAAGGTATAAGCAGGAAATATGGATCTTCGGTGTGTCAGTTGATGTTTCGAGGGTGGTTTGGGTGTTCGACTTGTATGCAGCTTCTTGTTTGTGTTGCTAAAGGATTCAGTTCAGAATAAAAAAGAGGGGGGTTTTGCAGAACAGCTGGTTCATGAGTTAGAGTTTTGGGTTGATGGATTTTCTGATAAACTTGGTATGGTTTTGAGAATTCGAGTTTTGTGTGTTGATCGCTTTGGGTCTCTGGTTTCGGTGTTGTGTCGGTGCTTTTCGATTGAGATTTTCGAGGTTCAATTTGGGTTGGAAGATCTTTAGAGGTTGAAATCAAGCTTGGCTAGTAAGAAATTAAGGCTTGGTTGCTTTCTTTGGTCCTGTTTTTTTTGGTGTCGTCCGGTCGTGGAGGCTACCCGGGTTGTCCGAGAGAGTAGTGCGGGCATTGTATCCACTGTTCTTAAATCTCTAGTGTTTTCTTCTTTCCTGACTTTCGGGGATGAAAGTCATTTTTAGTAGTGGATGATGTAATGACCCTTCCAGTCATGTACGCATTTTCGCCTTTCTTGTACCATTAGAACATACCTGTAGCGGCCCCAAGTCATTTATGTCTTGTCAAAACTGGTAGTTCGGTGCCCGGGCCATTTGTTTGGTCTTTATAGCCGTTCCTCATTTTAGAGCTTCAACTTTTCAAATCGTTGACTTCAGTCAATATTCTTGGTAATATCAAAGAATTAAACCAAGGTTCTAGGTCAAAGGAATCCCTTACACAAAAGTTTGAGTTAATGAAATGCCTCGTGTAACACCTCACCCTTTGGAAGGTTTAAATTAACTCGTACCTTCGGGGTAAGATGAATAGTGTCTAATATACTAAGAAGGATGTGTTATGAGGTATTATAATCGCAAAATCATCGTATGATAAATTTTGAAGTCAAGCAAGTTGCGAAACAAAAGTCGGAAAAAGTTATTGTAATTTCCTATAAGAAATTCTTTTTAAATTTCGGTTAAATGTCTTGGGGTGTTTATCCCAATATATAAAGAATTAGTTGGACCCCAATATACCAAATCAAAGGTCTATGAGTCTAGTTTCCTACGCACTAAACCATTCGTGCATAAGATTTCAGAATAGAGAGATATTCACATTTTCGTAAGACTGCACAAGCAGGCACGTCAAGGTGGCCCCCCATCCCAAGTCGGTTTAGCTTTATTAAAGCTGATTTCCCTTCGTTTTAACTCATACTTTTAACCCAAAATCTACTGAAAATTATAGGGAAAGTCCCTAAATAATCCATGGACCTTGATGATTTCAATTCGGAAGTTTAACGGAAGTTGCTCTACATCGCGAGCTCGTCATTTTGGTGCAGTTTGTCCCGTCGATTTCGTGGCGTATCTTCATGGGTATTATGGCAGCGACTAGCATATGTTTATCCAGTATTTGGCAGTAACTATGGACTTATATTGGTAATGTAAGGATCCCGTACACTTATCTATTTGTTAAATCGAGATTCTAAGCTTCTAGTCACGAAAAGTCATATTTTCCGATAACTTGTAGTAGTTTCTTGTTGGACTTGGATCTGTTTGTTGTTCCTGAAAGGAGGTAGGATGTTTATCTTGGGATATTGAATATTTTTGTCCAAGAAATCTCTCCCCTACGATCCTCCTTCGTAATTACATATTCTAGTATCATTTTTACAGCTTTCCGAGCCATGAAGTGGTGTTTTGGATATTGTAACTTTGGACAACCCCTTTATCTTATTATGTTTCATTATTGTTTTGGCTTACTGGTTGTGGTAAGGTGATGGAGTTATTGGGATGTTTGTGTGATTCTTATTGGGATCGCATACAATAGTGATTGGATTGAACAACATGAAGTAGGCCTTGATATAGTGCCTCGGGATCTCGTCGCTCCTTTGAGATGTGGCTAACATATTGTTGTTGGATTTAGCTTCCATTTATTATTGTTATTGGCCTTATTTTATGCTTTGGAGTTGGCTGGTCGCGAGTGTGACATTAACACCTTATCAATTGGCTATGGCTCGTTCTTGCAGCCTTGTCGATTCTAGCAATTGTTCCATTACCTTGGTTTGTCAGGCTTCATAGAGACGCCTTTGGGGCTTCAGTTGAAAGAATTTTTTTGTGATTCGGAGCTTCCCGGAGAAGTTCCATCCTGGACAACGCCGTCCCCATAGATAGTCATCAGATGACAGGTAGGTTATGGCTTTCCCTACCTAGACCCTGCGTATATTGGCTATAACTGCATTAACTAACATCCTTGGGTGGGTTGTTATAGGTTGGTACCCCAGACCTTGTTCGCCTTGTTCGCCCGTTTAATTCATACGTTGTTTGTAGTATTCCCGTAGTATTGTACATTACCCTTGTGGTCCTGTGTGGCCTTGCATTGACTCTGGAACATAGATGGTGGGTTATTTGGGGAATGTATGTGAGTCTCGGACATAGAGATGATCCTTTTAGGCTTGTTATGTTTGCTGAGTTGTTGTTGGGCTTGTGCAGGGCTGATAGGAGTTGTTGTGAGTTGTTGGACTAATTTTATATTTCTGTGCGAGAATATCATCCATGAAAAAGGTTTTTCCTTGCATGTTTTGCCATAGTTTTAGCTGCGAGCAACTACAGAAAGTTTTCCTAAACTTGCAGGGGCCCATTTTTGGTACTATTTATGATAGAAAAGGGGATTTTTGGATGTTTTCGCACTCATTTTATTATCGTATTAGTCTATGCCGGGTAGAGCACAAGACCTGATTTTATTACTAATACTATTCTCTACTGGGCGGAGCACTAGACTTGATTTAATAAAGTTTTAGTCCCTGCTACACTCTGGGCACCCTTGGAGGGGGTTACTGAGACTTTTATCATTGATTTAGACTTGAGTATACCTCGGGCACCCTGTGAGAGGGTCTTTTGAGATTTCTACTACTTGAACCAGTACTTGATGCCGGGCATGTACTACGAGATTTTGAATTTTGAGCTACATTTGAGACTTAGCCACTGGCTTGAACCCGTACTTGATTCTGGAGGACACATTTTGAGATTGAGTTTTTGTATGTGGTCGAGAGGTAGACCTTCATGGACCCCTGTTGTTCCTGGGCCATAGACTATAGGCAGACGCAGCGTGCCAGGAGGGGAGTGTACGGCGGAGGAGAGGTACACGGGAAAGAGCCTTCCATGGGTTCCGCCTCTATACGGACCCGCAAGGTAACAGAGGGGGAACATACCAGTTACTGTCACATCATATCATATCATGTATTGAAGCCACCCTTGTTTGTTGTTTGTTCAGTGTACGCTCCGGTTGTATGGGCGGCCGGAGGGTTTGTTTTCACTTGATTGTGTTCCTTGGTTTTATAGGCGGCCGTTGGGACTGTAGGTAGACTATATTTACTCCTGTCTTTATTTAGAGCTTGTCTGGGCACTCGGTTAGCGAAGGATTAGTGATGGTTAACTTGTTGAGGCTTCGGTTGTGGGATGTGTGATTATTGAGAGGGCTAGGGAGTCCTATCTTATTGAGGCACTTTTGTGTGGCCTTCTGATAAGAGTGTGAGATTCTGGTTCTATTCTTGTTGGAAGTTGAGTGGTATCTCTCGGTAATTATGGTCTAGTTATTTCATCCTAGGGTTGTACTTGTGTGGTGATTCCCTGGTTATGCTATCATGTTATTGGATTGGTGTTATGATTTCCTTATACTTGTTGATTCCATTTTGAGTATGTTAGAGTACTTTCCGTCTTTTCCTTTTACTTGAGGTTACCGGTATACCGTCATTTTCTCAACTCTCTCTCTACTTGCTTATATTGTTGTGCAAGGACTCCAGGTGCGTTCTCTTTTCCTTCACCTGTGATTCTGTGTAATTGTATCTCTATGCTAGCATGTTTTACTTGTAGCTTTTGGTTGTCTATTCTCTCTGCTAACTCCTTGTGCTTCTTTTATTGCTTCAGTGACTGCTTTCTTGCAATTTTTTACTTATTGATTTTATATCTTATATGCGCTCAGTCGGCCAATTATGCCTACTGAGTACCCGTTGTTTTGGTGCTCATACTACACTTCTGCACTTTCTATGCAGATATAAGTTGAGTTTTTGTCATTGATCTCGTTGGAGACTCGTGCAAATTTTATGTATATTCGAGACTAGGGTGAGCGCCTGACGGTCGGAGCTTGACCACATCTCATCTTTTGTATTGTTACTCCTTGTACTTTCGGAGATGAACTTGTATTGTATTTTGTTACTTCTAGCACTTGTACTCTATTAAAGCTTTTGTACTATCGATACCAAATCTCGGGGTTCGTGTAGTTTACTTTATGTATATATTTGAGTTTTGCTTCCGCGTGATCTACCTTTACATTCTGCTTCCGCTTATTTCTGCTTGATTGTGCATTTTGGTTAGGTAGTAACCCATTACTAACCGTTCCGGGCTACGGGAATTTGTTCGCCTACTGGGGGGTTGTAGGTGCCATCATGACCTGAGAAATCAGGTCATGACAATGTGAGATGGTACTAGCTCGGTCGGACCGAGCCACATATTAGTGTTACTATTATTTTAGACCCGGTTATGTCCGGGAACCCTTGTTGGGGTTTTTGAGACTTGATCCACTGATTTAGACCCAGGTAGAACCCCGAGCGGATATATTTTAGATTTGAGGACTTGTTTGGATCTGGCTATCCTCTGGACGATTATATTGAGGTTATGAAATTTAGTATGTGGTCTACGAGTAGACCTCCATGGACCCTACCATTCCGGACCAAGAGCTACTGGCCGACAGTGACTAAAAGAGAGGTGTATGGCGGAGTAGAGGTACTCGGGAGCATTCCTTCCATGAATCCTGCTTGTATTTGTGTCACGCCCCAAAATAGAGAGGCAGAAAAGAACCATATGACCACCTTCTTTACGAGTAATCTATGACAAATACGAAGTCACCAACTAATAAACGAGCGGAAAACTAACATATGATGCATATATATACCATGGAGTCATTTTATTACAAAAACTATATGATGTGACACTAGATAATGTCTACGAAGCCTCTAAAGAGTACAACATACTATACTGCTAATAACCAGTCGGTACAGGCCCCAACGTACCCAACTAGAGACCTATACACATACTGGCTCAAAATAGAGATTAAGCTCACCAAAATATCAGCTGAAGGTAGAAAAAGAACGTAATGCAAGTGCCTGCTCCCCTTCTCCCCTGACCCTATATTTATTAGAAAATATAGTGCCCCGAACGTAGGGACGTCAGTACATATACAACATGCACTGGTATGTAAAGAAGACAGAATAACAAGTAGACAAATATGGGGGCTCATATGAATCAAATGTCAAAACAAAGGAATTATGAGTATACAAATAATAGACGTACAATATGAAACCGTAACCTATGCACAAACCTTACTAGTTCTTCATATTACATTCAAAGAAGCATTCATTATAATATAGCCCCTATGGCTTGCCTAGGTGTCGTACTTACACTATATTTAATACAAATGATCATGTGATGTCCTACCGAAGGTGATCCAAGTCACGTGTAAAGCATATATTTCTCAAGTACTTATTGTTATGATTTTATACACATAACTATAATCGCGGTTTGATATGAGGTACGCCCTTTGAGGGCTCACTATAAAGGTCTGCCCGCAGTCCATATATGTCATGTATTGGCTCGAGTCAGGGGAAACTAGTGCATGACATTCCAGTTGTCTCCAAATACAAATAGTGCCACAAGGACGGTACGCCACAATGTCCAGGCTCACTATAAGGTTCTGCTCTGAATCATGTGCACTGAATAGCGTTGCGCGGGTGTGTCAAGTAAAACCTATGAATACCCTCCCGTTGCTAACTTTTATCAAGTAATGACCTTAAAGGCCTATGGCATGTAATCTATGGCAAAGATTTTCAAAATATTAAGTAAGATCTCTATATATAATACTTAACTTTTCAAATATAATATCACTATCCAAACGCTAGTTCTTGCTTTAACTTATCGTTATATCAAATAGGTCGTCACATAAGATAATGTACTTATGCTATGGCTATTTATTTTATTTATAATATGTGACACGTATATAAGACCACATCGTGTGAATTCTAAGGATTTCAAGTAAAGACACTTACGGTCATATAAAATATTAAGAAAGTTGACGCGAAGGGAGGAATAGGAGTAGGTATAAACTTTAATAATTAAATAAGGGAATGACACCTAAAGTAACTAAAAACTTTGTTTTCATTTTCCATGTAGGCTATTTGACATTTATAAAGGGAATGTGTGATGCAGGGTTGTGCCTTACAGCGAAGAAGGTTTCAGCTTCACATACCTCCGGTGCTTTTCTAGCTAGTAGTGGTACCACGAGCTTCCAACAATCCAACACACCTCGATGTAGCCTTAACACCACCAACCCAATCAACTACATGTACAAAACATATATATATTCATCAATAACCTGTAGGTTCACCTAATAATTCAATTCAATATTTTCCACTTATGCCCAAGGTTTAATCAAATTTCGTAATCATAGTTTGGAGTGAATTTCCCATTTCCAACTTACCAAATGCAATATTAAATCTTCGAATTAGTAGGAATTTCCAAAAATTCCATCTTATTCATCTTTTTCCCTCTTTTGTAAAAACTCCAATTATCAAGACCCACTTTAAGAGCTTAACAAAAATTAAAATTAAACATCTCCAAATACTTATTCATAATCACACTCAAAAGTGGGATAAAGGATTTACCTCTTGGAATTTAAATTTCAACTTTAGCTCTTAAAAAAATCCTTTAATCTATCACAAAATTATCTTAATTTCTGAGCTTCTTGTAGATGTTGATATAATTTCCCCCTATTTAAATCTCCTCCTTACACCAAGTTCTTCTTTAATGGAATTAGAAAGAAAGAAGAAGAAGATGAGATGGAGAAATGGGTACTAGTACTCGTATTGCTGTCTCCTTTATCCCAAAGAGGAATTAAGGGCATATGTTTCTATTTTTCCCAAGTATTAGGTGTTACTGAACGTTTTCCCCCAACTCCCCTTTCTTGACTTTTCCTTTTTTTCCCTTTTCCTTTTGCCCTTTCTCATTCTTTTCTTCTTTTTAACTTATTAAGAAGTTGGGCCCCACATAATTTAATTTTTCAATTGTTATTCCTTTTTCTTGCCAACCTTATAAAATATTTTAGGAAAGAACAAGGTGGCCCCATCAACAACAAACATACTAGTATACAATTATATATACTACACTTTTCTTTAAAAATATGCACCCCGCAACTTCTTATAGATTAATAGTCATGCGCGTTAAAAGCGTTAAACTTGTATTCAAAATTTCTCGGGGCCCTACAACCTCCCCCACTTAGGATCATTCCTTCTCGAATGATGCTTATAACTTATTCTAAGGTCTATAACCATCCATGAGATCACCAAATCATTTTCTACTTCACCTTTTTCATTATAGGTCCTTAAAATTTGGCTAAACTCTCAAAATTTCCAGAAATTTCGGTAGAGTTTCTTTTGTAAATAGGCCTATCAGTAACCTGTCAACAAGCCAGAATACATACAACTATGCTTCACAGAGCATCACAACAAATACAATGCTCAACAAGTATTACACGAGGCTTCGTTTGGCCTTATACTCAAAAAGTTATAATCATTTGCATAACTCACCTTATATTCTGCATCTGGAAGCTGCATCCACGCAAGTCTCTAGAACCGTAAGCATATATCAGACACCTAAATATAACATGAGAGATTCAGATAATAACGAAACAAATACAATAGAGACTACCAGTCATATAAAAGAAATAAGTAGTTTAAGGACCTTCCAATGGTTCTTGGAACAAGTATGAACATTTAGTTTTCATATCAGCTTCTGCTTCCTAGGTGGCTTCTTCTATATTTTGGTTTCTCCAAAGTACTTTGACCGAAGCTATGTTTTTAGTTCTTAACTTCCTAACTTGTCATTCCAATATAGCCACAGGAACTTCCTCATATGATAAGTCTTCTGCAAGCTCGATATCTTCTGTAGGGATGACACAAAAAGGTTCTCCTAAACATTTACGCAACATAGACACATGGGAGACCAGATGCACTGCATCTAGCTCTGGAGTTAATTCTATCTTATAGGCTACCTGGCTAATTCTGCGTATAACTCTATAAGGTCTAATATATCTGGGACTTAGCTTACCTTTCTTTCTGAATCGCATAACTCCTTTCATAGGTGACACCTTTATGAATACCGAATCATCAATCTGAAACTCCAAATCCCTACGCCGCACATTTGTATATGATTTTTGTTGACTCTGTCGTATTCAATACTACAATACCACCATTTTCGGAATCCATGAGTCAAACTCCTAGGCTGGCTAATTTATGAACATCTCTTGCTACCTCACGTTGAGAAGGTGAAAATGTGCCAGGATACGCATAGATAGTCAATTAAAAGCATCTGCTACAATATTACCCTTACCTGGGTGGTAAAGAGTATCGACATCATTGTCCTTCAGCAGCTCTAGCCACCTCCTTTGCCTTAGATTTAACTATTTTTTCTTGAATAGATATTGGAGACTCTTATGGTCTACGAAGATATCAACATGCACCCCATATAAATAGAGATTCCATATTTTAAGTGCAAACACAACTACTGCAAGCTCCAAATCATGAGTGGGGTAATTTTGTACATATTTTTTTAACTGACGAGAGGAATATGCTATAACTTTTCTATGCTGCATCATAACGCAACCAAGGCCAACTCCTGAAGCATCATAATATACAATATACCCTTCCATGCCCTATGGTAAGGGCAACACTGGCGTTGTAGTTAATCTATTTTTCAACTCTTGGAAGATTCTTTCATAAGTATCTGACCACTGGAACTTAGCTGATTTCTGTGTTAGTTTAGTTAATGGGGCAGAAATAGAGGAAAAGCCCTCCACAACTCTTCAGTAGTAACCGGCTAACCCCAAGAAACTACGCACCTATGTGGGAGTGGTTGGTTGAGGCCAATTCTTCACAGCCTCTATCTTCTGAAAGTCCACTCTAATGCCTTCTCCAGGTACCATATGGCCAAGAAAGGCTACTGATCTTAGCCAGAACTCGCACTTAGAAAACATAGCATATAACTGGTGTTCTCTGAGTGTCTGTAGCACTAATCTTAAATGATTTGCATGCTCTGATTCATCACGTGAATATACCAAGATGTCATCTATAAATACAATAATGTACATATCAAGGAAGGGTTTGAAAACCTATTCATCATTTACATGAAGGCTGCTAGGGCATTCGTTAGTCCAAATGACATGATATGTAACTCGAAGTATCTATATCTAGTCCGGAAGGCTATCTTGGGAATATCTACTTCACGTATCCTCAGCTGATAATAACCAGACCTCAAATCAATCATCGAAAAACATTTAGCTCCCTGCAATGGAACAAATAAATCATCTATTCGGGGAAGAGGATACTTATTCTATATTGTTGCTTTATTTAGCTGCCTATAGTCTATACATATTCTCAATGTGCCATCTTTCTTACATACAAATAGCACCGGTGCACCCAAAGGAGATATACTGGGTCGGATGAAGCCTTTATTAAGCAAGTCTTTCAATTGTTCCTTTTGCTCCTTCAACTCTGCAGGCGCCATTCTATAAGGTGGAATTGATATTGGTTGAGTACCGGGATCTATATCAATACCGAAATCAATTTCTCTAATGGGAGGTAATCCAGGAAGTTCATCAGGAAACACATCTGGATACTCATTCACCACTGGTACTGACTGAAGAGTTGGCACCTGCTTCTCAGCTTCAAGGTTTCTTACTTGGACAAGGTGATATAAACACCCCTTTGCAATAAGCTTTTATGCCTTAAGATAGGAAATAAACCTCTCTCTAGGCATCATAGTATTACCTTTCCACTCTAAGATAGGCTCGCCCGGGAAATGAAATCAGGCAATCTTAGCTCGACAATCAACTGTAGCATAGCAAGAGGATAGCCAATCCATACACATGAGGACGTCAAAGTCGACCATTTTAAGTTCAATTAGGTCAGTCAATGTATCACGGCCACATATGGTCACTACACAATTATAATAGACCCGCTTAGCTATGATAGACTCTCCTACTAGAGTCGACACCACAAATGGTTCATGTAACAACTTTGGCTCTATTTTGAACTTTTTAACAATAAATAGAGTAACGTATAATAGGGTAGCTCCTGGGTCTATCAAGGCATATGAATCATATGAGAAGATGGATAGAGTACCTGTGACCACGTCTTGATATGCCTCTGAATCTTGCCGACCAACTAGTCCATACACACGATTTGGGCCGGCACTAGAACCAGTCCCTCTCCCTCTACCAGATCCTCTACCTGTTGGTGTATGAGGACCGCGATAAGAGGAAGGTGCCGATGATGATGAGGCTGATGTGGACCCTGTAGCCTGTGATCTATCACTTTTGGCTTTATCTCTAAGCCGCGGACAATCTTCTACCATATGACCTTCTATTCCACACCAATAACAGGCATTTGAACAACGTCGACACTCTCCTCCATCTGCTCGTCCACATTGTCTGCATGTAGATCGAGGTGGTAATCCTTGACTAGTAACCCTCTATGGTCGTGGGCCTGGTGCCCTGGAAGTCTGACCTTGCTCATATCTATATCTCAAAAATTGAGTTGGAGAACTAGTTATGGAGCATGCCACCGACTGAGTCTGCCTAGGTGTTCCTCTGCTTGTGGAAGCTCCACTACTCCCCTGATACTGACCAACTATCCTAGCTCTCTTGCTTTGTTCCCTCTCGTCATCTATTTCACAATTATGCTAATCCTCATCTAACTGCTGAGCATATGCCATGATCCTTGCTATATCCAAATCCCTATTCAGAGCAACAGCAAAAATGTTGTCCCTCAAGCGACCCACAAGGCCACACATAAATTTATGAATCCTTGATGCCTCAGTACTAACATACTCTGGAGCAAATCTAGACAACTACGTAAATCATAAGATGTACTCTCTGACACTGAGATCACGCTGCTCTAAATGCAGAAACTCATCCACCTTTTCCAGTCAGAGCTCAAATGGCAAGAAATGATCCATGAAGGTCCTCAAAAAGTCCGTCCAGACCGTTGGGGGAGCATTCTCACCCCTCGAAGCTTCCCAAATCTCATACCAAGCGACAACAACATCTTTTAATTAATAAGAGGTCAACTCAATGGAATCTGTCTCCGATACCCGCATCACCTTACAAATTCTATGAGTCTCATCAATGAATGGATGAGGGTCCTCTACAATGCTAGAGCTTGTTTACACAGGCGGATTCATATGGAGGAAATCTCATATACTAGATCCGGCTACCTCTCCTTGAGAAACAACTGGGACCTCCACATTCTGTCTTTGAGCCTGAGCGGCTACCAATTGTGCAAAAAATTGTATCGCTCCTCTAAGATCCTATTCTGAGGCACCTGGTGGAGGTACAGGAACTACTGCTGGAACTCTTGGAAGTGCATGAACCCCTGCAGGTCCTTCTATTTTTGGCACTTGAGAACCTGGAGGCATAGGATTCAGCAAACTCTCTTGAGCCCTAGACTGATCCCCTTATACCGGAGACTGCCCTGCAGTGGTTGCCTCCTGAGTTGAGCTCGTAGTGACCCATTACGCTACTTTATCCTTATCTGTAGTAGACATGATCTGTATAACAAATAAGTAGAATATGAGTCAGAAGTAACTTTCTATGACTTAGCTTTATCGCACGATCTAGATTACAAATGAAGGCCAAATTTCTAAATGCCCATGAAGTTGCTTAATTATAAATATGGCGCGCAACACATTGATAAGTAAGGTCCTACTAGACACGACTTACTAGACTCCCTGGAACAATTGAACCTAGGCTCTGATACCAAGTTTGTCATTCCCAAAAATAGAGGGGCAGACAAGAACCGTATGACCACCTGTTGTATGAGTAATCTATGACAAATACAAAGTCACCAACAAATAAACAAGTGGAAAACTAACATATGATGCATATATATACCATGGAGTCATTTTTTTACAAAAACTATACAATATGACACTAGATAATGTCTAGGAACCCTCTAAAGAGTACAACATACTATACTGCTAATAACCAATCGCGACAGGCCCCGATGTACTGTAATGACCCTTCTGGTCATTCTCGCGTTTACGCCTTTCTTGTGCCGTAAAAGCTGATTATCAAAATTGTGCGGTAGTGATTTGCGATCGTATAACCTTAACCCTCATCTCGTATCAAGGCTTGCGAGCCTAAATTTGAGAATTTTATTAACATCACGGGTATTTGAAAGTATTTGATTTAAATTAGAATTTGGTAAAAAGTTCTATTTTTCTAAAAATGTTTTAAATACTTACAAAAAAATATTATTTGTAATGACACCTCCACTCTACGTGGAGGTGGATGGGGTGTGGCACTAACTTTCAAAAATACAAATGCTGCCACTTATTAGCCTAACATTAATTTCTAGATAATTCTTTCATTCATTTATTTTCCTTTTCATTCTCTAATACTTGATCCAATTGAAAGAATTGGCAGAAAGAAACTACTACTTTATCTACTCTTTCTATATCATAGGTATACATCTGCACATATATTTCTCCTAATCATTCATTGATTTTATGGGGACAATACATGTATCGCTAAAGAGAACTTTGTGGTTAAAATATTTTGGTGAGTTAGTTGATTCACAAAAGAAATTTGAATATCTACGACAGGTTATTCAAGCCTAAACTCGAGTTTAATTTCGTTTTGGAGATTCTTGGAGGGGTTCGAGCTTGGACATTTTCGTCCTAGCAGCTTGTCATCGGACGACAAGGAGGTTATGGTTTAAACTCCCTAGACTTAGCATATATCGGATAAAATTATACTAGCTGGAATCCTTGGGTTGGATTATTAGGTTGGTACCACAAACCTTGACCGCTTTATTCATGTCCCCTACTTTTGTTCCCCGATGCTTGTAGTACTTGCCGATGTGTTTTATTTACCCTTGTGGTACTATGAGGCCTTGTTGACTCTGGATCATAGAAGGTGGGATATTGGGAATGTCTGCGAGTCCCGGACATAGAATTATCCTTCTAGGCTGGTTATGCTTGCTGAGTAGCTATGGTCTTGTGGAGGGTCGATAGGTTGATTGTGAGCTGCTGGGCAGCTATTGTGTTTGATCATACCATTTCCATGCATATAAAGAGTTTTATCCATGTTTTACTACGGTTTTGGCTTCGGGCCTACTGGCACTATTTTCTAAACCTTGCATGGCCCCGGAGGCCCGTTTTTGATGGAAATGAATTGGAAATGGTTGATTTACCTTGTGAATAATCTTTGGGTAAAAGAAGGTCAAATTATGATTTCTATCACCAGTTTTACTATTAATGTTAGACTCGGCAGGGCCGGGGTGCTAGTTGAGTTTCTTATTAAATTGGGATGGTTTTTAGCCTCGGTCGGACCGAGCACCTGAGATAACTTTCTACTGTTTAGACCCGGTTATGCCCGGGCACCCTTGGAGGGGTTTTTGAGATATTTTCCCACTACTTTAGTCCTGAACAGGGTCTAGGCATGCATATTCAAGACTAGGTCTCTATCTTGAACCCGGACTTGCTTCCGGATGACATGTCTTGATACTGAGTTTTAGTATGGGGTCTGGGACCTCCATGGACCTTGCCATACGGGCCTGGGGCTTCGGGTTGCCTGTGCAAGAGGAATGGTATACAGCGGAGTAGAGGTATACGGGTAGTGTCCTTCCATGGAACGTACCTGCTCGACCGGCATGAACTTGGCCTCCAAATCCCGAATTTCCTTAGCTAGTGGTCATTTTGACACCCCCAAACAAGCCAGGCCACCCATGCTAACAGTTTTCTAGCTTAATGCGTCTGCCACCATATTAGCCTTACCCGGATGGTACTGAATAGTCACATCATAATCCTTCATTGGCTCCATCCACCTCCTCTTCCTCAGATTCAAATCCTATTGAGTGAAAACATATTGCGGACTACGATGATCTATGAATACCTCACACTTGACACCATAAAGGTAGTGTCTCCAAATTTTCAACGCAAAAACCACCGCTGCCAACTCTAAATCGTGAGTCAATAATTCCTGTCATGCACTTTCAACTGCCTGGA
Source organism: Jaltomata sinuosa (assembly GCA_003996215.1). Taxonomy (NCBI): domain Eukaryota; kingdom Viridiplantae; phylum Streptophyta; class Magnoliopsida; order Solanales; family Solanaceae; genus Jaltomata; species Jaltomata sinuosa. The sequence continues at coordinate 34,763 of QJPP01003528.1, forward strand.
TGTATAGGCTATCACATTCCTATCCTGCATCAACACAACACCCAAACAAGAATGTGAAGCATCACAGTAAACAACAAAGTTTTTACCTTCAACCAGCAAGGACAAAATAGGGGTTGCGGTTAAAAGTGTATTGAGCTTTCGGAAGCTCTCCTCGCACTTGTCGGACCACACGAACGATACCTCCTTCGGTGTCAGCCTGGTCAGGTGAGTAGCAATAGAAGCAAAATTCTTCACAAACCTCCGGTAGTACCCTGCGAGCCCAACAAAACTCCTCACCTCGGTCATAGAGCTAGGCCGAACCTAACTCTTGACTGCCTCAATTTTCTGGGGATCCACCATCACCCCCTTTTCTGACACTACATGCCCCAAGAATGCCACGGAAGTCAACCAAAACTCAAACTTAGTGAATTTTTTATAAAGCTTTTGGTTCCTCAAGAAATCCAGCATAATACGGAGATGATTAGCATGCTCCTCCATACTCTTAGAGTAGATCAAAATATCATCGATGAACATTACACCGAAGGAATCCAAGTAGGACTTGAACACCCCATTCATCAAACTCATGAATGTTGCCGGCACATTGGTCAAACCAAATGACATTACTAGAAACTAGTAATGCCCATACCGATTCCAAAAAGCAGTATTCGGAATGTCCTCTGGCCTAATCTTTAACTGATGGTATCCCGACCTCAAGTAAATTTTTTAGAATACTGATGCACCCTGAAGCTGGTAACAAATCATCTATATGGGGTAGAGGGTACTTATTCTGGATAGTCACCTTGTTTAACTGCATATAATCTATGCACATCCGTATACTACCATCCTTCTTCTTTACAAATAAAACCGGAGCACCCTAAGGCGAAGCACTAGGACGTATAAATACCTTATTTAGGAGTTCCTACAGCTGAATCTTAAGTTCCCTTAACTCTTCCAGAGCCTACGATACGAAGGAATGGAAATGGGATGAGTGTCTGGCTCTAATTCAATACAAAAATCTATATCCCTGTCCGGAGGCATACCAGGCAAGTCCGCTGGAAACACCTCTAAAAATTCAGAAACCACTAGAACTGACTCAATAGATGGGGACTCCACACTATCATCCCGGAAATGAGCCAAGAAGGCTAGACACCCCCTCCCCACTAGCTTTCTAGCCTGGACAAACAATATTATCTTAACTGGCTTAGGCCTGTACACACCTTCCCACTCTAGTCTATCCTTACCCGGAATCTCTTGAGCCACAGTCTTGGTGTTACATTTCAACACAACATGATAAGGAGATAGCCAGGTCATAACCAAGATAATATCAAAATCATCCATATCAAGAATTACCAAGTCTACCCAAGTATGTAACCCCACAAACACAACAGAACAATCACCATATACATGAGTCACAATCACAGACTCTCTAACTGGGGTAGAAACATGGAAGGGGGATTAAGGATATCACAAGTCAAACCCAGCCCTAAAGAAAAACTCACAGACACATAAGAATATGTAGAACCTAGGTCAAATAATACCAAAGCTATTTTATCACAGACAAGAATAGTACCTGTGATCACTGCATCTGAGGCTTCCACCTTGGTGCTCCTTGGAAAAGCATAGCAATGAGACTGATCATCAATCTGGGCAACTTCCCAGGACAGCTGTGCCACACCTCTGCCTGCGTTGACATTCCCTCGGTCTCCCCGGCCTCTCTAAAAATTACCTCACCCACCCTATGGACGACCCCTAGCATTATCGCCTCTGCCTGATGGAACCACTGCTCTAGTCTGCTGCTGACCCTGATTACCTGTCTGCCTATGTGGATACTCCCTCTTAAAATAGTCCATATCACCATAATAGAAGCAACCACGGTCAAGAGTAGGTCTGCTAGTTGATATATATGATGCTCCCTAGCCTCTAGGAACTGAAGACTGAGCTCCCTGACGACCACATGTAGTAGCTGGCAGAGCTGACTGAATAGAATGGGCTGGGTAAGCCTGCTGATGTTGGCCCCTAGAGTATGAGCCAACAAAATTTTCCTCATTCTGGGGCTTCTTGCCTAAAGTCTTTGCCTGCCCCACCTGCCTAACTCCCTCTATCTTCTTCACATAATCCACTAAATCATTAAAGCCCTTTCCTGAAGAAGTCATATGCACTGACAATACCCCCAGTTCACTATTCAGACCCTTGATGAACAACCAGACCCGTTCCTCCTCGGAACCCAACATCTGTGTAGCAAAATGAGACAACGCATGAGACTTAGCCTCATAAGCCGAGACCAACATGCTACCCTGCTCCAAGTTCAGAAACTCATCTTTCTTCTAGTCCATCAAAGTACGGGGAACGTACTTCTCTAGAAACAAAGTGTGGACCTACTCCCAAGTTAGTAGAGGTAGAACAGAAGACCGACACTCAATATGAGACCTCCACCACTGCTTGGCATCACCCTGCAGCTGAAAAGTGACAAACTCAACCCCATGCTGACGTACAATACCCAACTTGTGCAACTTCTCATGGCAATCCAGGATGAACTCATAGGCATCCTCCTTGTCTGTACCCTGAAACGTCAAAGGTTTCAGCTTAAGGAATTAGTCAGCATCTCATGCTCATTCCCTATCATCACTAGGCCTAGCATTGTCCTGAGGATATTATTTATGCCCGAAGCTGCGTCCATCCTAGGTGTTGTAGTAACTGCTGGCTGAGTATCCAAGGCCTGATTTGCATAAGTTGTGGGTATGGCTCCAGCACCAACCAACCCACTCATAATATCCCAAGCCTGCTTAAAAGTTTTCGGTGTTATAGTACAAAGGACTGGACGTCCAACCGATGCCGCCTCCGCCTGAGCCCCTTCATCCTCTACAACCACTTCTTCTACATCCACAACCACATGCTCCTGAGGTGGGGGAGGGGTTACCTTTAATGCAGTAGCAGCTCGAGCTCCACCCCTGGTGGGTGCGGCTCCAGCTCGTCCCTTTCCCCTTCCCCTACCTCTGGTACGAACTGTCGGGCTCGCTGCTGGGACCGCTAGCCTTGCTCCGTTGTTCCTTGTAGTAACCATCTGCGGGCAGAAGAGTGAATGAGGTTAGATACCAATTTGTATCACCAGATACCAATTGGAATCTGATTATAGCACGAACGAAATGAGGAAGAGATAGTTTTTCCTAAAGCCCCATAGCCTATCAAAGAAAAGTATGGACGTATCTGCACTGTTCTGCAAGACTCTACTATAGTTGTTGGTACGATGAGATCAACAAACCTAGGCTCTAATACCATCTTTGTCACGACCCAGACCATCGTGAGTGGTACCCACCTAACCCCCGAATGAGCTAACCAGTAGAGTTCAACCTTTTTCCTAGGCTAACAGCCTAAAACCAGCAAACAGAAAGTAATCTAGAAATAAAAATAAGCAAAATCTATATCAATTAAATTTTCCTGCGGAAAATCACTCCTAGGAACTGAAAGTCGCTATACCAAACATCAATACCAATATCTAGGATACGGGGATGCAACCCCAAAAGAAAATACGAAATATTTTCAACTTCGAAATAAGAGGACTGCAACTCTAAAGATAATCCCAAGGTAGCTTGATTAAACAGTTCACCCTTGAAGTCAAAAATCATCGGCGCTAAAGATGAGGTCACGTATCAGCCACTGGAAGATTTCCTGTACTCACCAAAAGATAAGCAAGTGCAGTATCAGTACCCCACCACTGTGTACTGGTAGGATAATCAGCAAGTTTCCAAATAAACAGTGTATAAGCAGTACAATAATATCAAGTAGAAGGTATGGAAAACATGCATAATAGCCAAAGACACACCTAAACTCCCAGTCTCTGCTTAGCCTGTTCCCACACGAAATCCACCACCTAACTCTAAGCCACAACCATATACCATTAACTATACCTCTCTGTCTAGCCCAGACCCACCATGGGATCCCCTCTAGACTACAAATATGTACCTTGAATCAAATCGGCCTAAACGAAGACCAACACAAATGTCAATGAACAACCCGGCCTAAACCAAGATCAACACAACAGTTAACAAGAATTTCCCCGGCCTCTCAAGGACCACCAAACCAATTAAACAATTCAATAAGAAGCCCGGTCCACTCACGGAACCAATATCAATTAATGCAACACAATAATATCAATGCAATGAAACAACAAAAGTAAACTCGTACCAGGCGTGGTACCCGTGCCAACCAATTGTTATACCCATACCACGCATGGTACCCGTGCCAATCAGTTGTTATACCCGTACCAGGCGTGGTACTCGAGCCAACCAAATGTCAATAATCCACAGTCAAATGTATGAACACACAACTTGTAAACCGACAAACAAATACCGTTAAACCACAGACTGTAAAGCAGAAACCTTAGACATTCTACACAACTTTCCTAAGCAATGTAATTCATACAATCACTTAGATATAAGCACATGAATATACAACATTCACAAAAATCGTAAGCCATCACCTACCTCGAAATGATCCAAGCTCTATTCAACCCGAGCTTTCCCGTGTTCTGGATTCCTTTCTCGTTCTTGGTCTAAAACAACACACAAGTACATATAATTAACACACAAGGCCTACACATTACCCGGATTATAATAAATCCCCAAACCCTAGGCCACCCATGATTATCCCACCCTTTTCCTGGGCTTTTCCACCCTTAATCCTCCTAGTTCAATCATTTTTATGGGTTAAAACAGAGAATTAACCAACTTCTGATCATAAAATATACTTTTATCAGTACCCAAGAACATACATATCGCTACCCACTTCTACTAAGGTTGAGCTTAATAGGAGCAAGAGACTTGGAGGCAACAACCAGAATGAAATATTATTTAACCGTGGAAATGCCATGGCAGGCGCACCTATCAGAATTGGAATAGACCAATTACCAGATCCACCTATCATTGCCGGCATAACCATAAAAAAGATCATTAAAAAAGCACTTGGAATCCCCTTTCTACCCCGAATTCTACCATTCCTAGGTTATTCCAATCTTTCCCCAAATTCCCTCCTAGCAATTCTACCGCATAGGAAACGTATTACAAAGATTGGGGAACAAGAACCTTATCTTTGGAAAGAATTTTGACAGAAAAAGGAAGAAAAACACCTAGAATCTCCTAGCCCTTCTCCCAAAATAAATTGTAGAAAACTGAACTATTTTGGGGAAGTTTCTGTATAAAAAAAACCATCACCCCTTTATAGAGGTCCCCGATCTGCTATAGCGGTCCCGCTTTAGCAGACGACTTCCGCTATAGCGGTCATAAGTGGATGTTGACCGCCTTGACCACCACTATAGCGGTATTTTCCACCGCTATAGCAGAGGTCGCTAAAATGGAGACGTTGTGCTCGTCATGGATAGAATGTCAGGAAATCTCGAAAATTTGTCCATTTTACAACACACTTGTTTCCCCCGACGATCCGAAACAACCCATTCACGTCAAACGCGGTTCTGAGAGTTCTACTTTCCAAATTCGATTTCAAAAAGTCCTCCGGACTCCTTTATGTCTTGGCTACATGGAAAACTAGCTCAAAACAAGACACAAAGACTAATCCTTGCCCAGATTTACCTAGACTCTACCTCACTCCAAAACCGGCTGAGGCTAGCCTAGCCCAGAATTTCAAACTCCCAAACCCGGAGTTTTCTAACTCTAAAACTTGGCATGATTGGAATAACCGTAATGACAGACCCCGTATTTACAAATAAGTAACTATTTTTACATAGCTCATGATCCAAGAAATAAATGTTGTAGGAATCTTCAACCCAGTGAGAACTTCCTCAAGGAAATGCCACTCCAGTGAATCATAGGACTTTTGAATATCTATTTTGAACATACACCAAGGTGATATGCCTATTTTTAATAGTACATTATCAAACAACATTCTACCAGGAACAAAGGCAGCTTGTCTAGGATCCACAGAAAATCCATAACACTTTGCAGTCTGGAGGTAAGCATTTTAGAAATTATCTTATATATAGTGGTGCAATAAGAAATGGGTTTGTAATCTTTAATGGAGTTTAGATGCTGCACTTTTGGGATAAGGGTGACAGAGGTCCTATTAATAGTAGCATACATTTCATTAGTGTGAAAGAATTGTAGTACAACAGCAGTTACCCCTGCCTCTATGGATGGCCAGGCTTGCTTAAAGAAATGTGAGTTAAAACCATCCTCCCTAGGAGCTTTAGTATCTTTAATGCCCTTGAGTGCATATAGTACATCAACTTTAGTAAAAGGTTGAATAAGTGACAGTTGTTTTGCTCTTGTTTATGCACAGGACCAACCTTCATTACTTCAAGTTGAATGGTTGGCATCGGAGAAGTTGTCTGACCCAACAGGTGCTTATAGAAACCCATAGCTTCCATAGTGATAGATGTAGGCTCTCTGAGGATAGTACCATACTCTTTAACAAGCATAGTAATTTGGTTCTGGGACTTCCTACTATTTATATTTCCAAAGAAGTAAGCAGTGTTAGAGTCACCTACATTAAGCCACTCTATTCTAGACTTTTGCTTGTAGATTCCCTCTTCAATCAAGCTCCACTTGGTTAGTTGTTCTCTTAGTTCCTTCTCCTCTTATATCATATTAGATAGAATATGAGTATTTCTCATATGGCTCTGCTTATCCATAAGATTTCTTCTGAATTGTCAAACCTTTTCTGAAACACCCAAATAATGTTGCTTATTCAATTGTTGCATTTCTTTCCTCACATGCTTCATGTTTTTCCATACCCCTTTCATGACTCCACCTTGAATATTCCATCTTACTCTCACCTTATTTACGAACTCAGGATGCTGAGCTAGACAGTCTTAAAATCTGAACAGCCTCTTCCTCTCATTGCCTTGTTCCTCCACTGTTATACTCAAGAGGGAGTGATTTGAGAATAGTGGATCCATAACCAGCACTTGGAGAGTTGGCATATTAACTAGCCAAGTAGCATTAACTAGTGCCTTATCAATCCTTCTAAACCCATGCCCATTAGTCCAGGTATAAATTTGCCCCACTGTAGGCAGTTCTGATAAATTGCAATCAAATAAACAATCTCTAAAATCTCATCTCAGATTCCTGAACTTGACTTCCAACTGGTCTATCATCAAGGGAAAGAATAGAGTTAAAATCCCCCATGATCAGCCATGGTTCAGTAATATGATTGCTCAGTTTATATGATGCATCCCATAGTGGAACTCTGGCAGTGATGGTATGTAACCCATACACTGTTGTAAACTAAAACTGCACAACACTCTGCTGCATATAGACCACCCTATGAACATGTTGTGCTGATGTATCCATATAAGTAAAAGTAACTACACTAGGATTACATATAACCCATAGTTCCTCTTACAGTGTTAGTTGCATTAGTGCACCTATCCCAGCCTGGCAACACCTTATTGATAATACTACTATTTTTATCTTCTCTAACTCTGTGTTCACGAGCCATGATTCAAGTCATGAGTCGTAGACTACTCTCGTGGAAAGGAACCTGCAGGATGACAAATACACTAAGTTTCACGAGTGCTAATGATGACCTGTAGAAACTTCCACGGATCGTAGACTGTGTCCGTTGAAGCTGCCGATGGCAGTTTCCTTATTTAATTAGCATAAGATTTTTACAGTCTATAAAAACCTTTCGTAGGTTTTATTTTACGTCTTATGCACAATATTTTGTAGGGAACACATTCGTAATATTGTGATCTTAGTTTGTTCTTGGTTTTGAAAGTTGAATACATTCATAGTTCATTGTTCTTGAATTCCTTCTTCATCAATTCAAGACTCCGAATTTCTTTCACTCTTATTGTATGTATATAATCATGAACACACCAATAACTCTTGATTGTTTACTTATGAACATGAGTAGCTAAATCCACAACTAGGGTTGTGGGAACCATGAAGGATTAATGAAGTAGGCAAAGTACTTGGGTACTCTAGGGCGATATTTATGCATGTAGTATTCTTCCCTTTGCTTTGATTGATTTTTAACGGTGCGCAATGTTAGAACTCGCCTTATCCTTACTTGTCGGACCAAGGAGGTAACGGATGGGAAAAGCGTTGTTTAACAACAGAGATTTGAGGCTACCAACCCTCATCTAATAGCTTGACCTTGTCCAGGAATAGCTAATCTGGGATCCAGGGTAAGGGTTAGTAAAGCATACACCCACGGATGGAACAAGGCGTATGGTGAAATTCATCTATCTGACGGACCAAGGATTTAGGTGAACCTCCCTCAACTAACTGATTCCTCCAAAGAACTTTCACCGAAGCAAGTTCTTTGTTCCTCAACCTCTGAATCTGACGATCAAGAATCTCTACGGGAACTTTCTCATAAGTAAGGATATCCTTCACACTCACATCCTCCAAATGAACAATCAAGGCCAGATCACTAACATACTTCTTCAACAATGAAACATGGAAAACCGGATGAATTGCTTCTAAATCTATTGTCAATTACAACTCATAAGCAACACTACCAACTCTCCTTAGAATATTGTAGGAACCTACATAGCGGGGACTAAGTTTCCCTTTCTTACCAAACCTCATCACACCTTTAATGGGTGACACCTTCAAAAACACCCAATCATCAACCTCAAACTCCAACTCTCCTCTCCTCACATCTGCATATGATTTATGTCGACTCTGAGCAGTCTTCAACCTTTCCCTAACGATATGAACCTTCTCCATAGTCTCATGAACCGAATCTGGACCAATCAAAGCTGCCTCACCTATCATAAACCAACCAATAGGAGATGTACACCCCTGCCAAAGTGCCTCAAAAGGATCCATCTGGATGCTAGAATAAATGTTGTTCTTTTAGGCAAACTAGATGAAAGGTAAGGGATCATCCTAACTACCTTTGAAAACAATCATACAAGATCTTAACATATCCTCCAAAGTCTGAATAGTACGCTCTGCCTGGCCATCCGTCTGTGGGTGAATAGCTGTGCTAAGCTTAACTTGAGTACCAAGACCTTTCTGAAATGACCTCCAAAACTGGGATGTAAACTCAGTACCCCTATCTGAAATTGTAGATAACGGCACACCATACAATCTGTTTATTTTACAAATGTAGAGTCTGGCATAATCCTCTACTAAATATGTAGTCTTCACAGCCAAGAAGGGGTTGATTTAGTCATCTTGTCGACAATCACTCAAATAAAATCATTATATCTGTGAGTACGAGGTAAACCTGTAATGAAGTCCATATTGATCTCTTCCCACTTCCAATTAGGAAGATCAATATCCTGAGTTATACCACCCGATATATGATGCTCTACCTTCACTTGTTGACAATTGGGACACTTAGACACAATATCTGCTATGTTCCTCTTTATGCCATTCCACCAATAAACTTCTCGTAGGTCACTGTACATCTTGGTGGCACTGGGGTGAATAGAATACTTGGAGCTATGAGACTCTATCAAGATCTATTATCTTAACCCTTCTATGTTAGGAACACACAATCGGCCCTGATATTGAAGCACACAATCTCCCCCTTTAGAGAAAACCTCTACCCTTTGCTGACTGCACCCTTCATTCACTTCAGCTACCAAGGATGATTCGGACCCATTCTAAACAATAACACCACCATCTGTCAAATCCATAAGGAAAACTCCTAATTGAGCAAGTCGATGAACATCCTTGGACAATTCCTTCTTTTGGACCTCAACAAAAGATAGATTACCCATAGACACCCTACTAAGTGCATCTGCCATGACATTGGCCTTACCCGGATGGTAAACCACACTCATATCATAATCCTTAAGAAGCTCAAGACATCTCCGTTGACGAAGATTCAATTCCTTCTGAGTGCACACATACTGAAAACTCTTATGATCAGTGAACACATCCACATGAACACCACACAAGTACTGTCTCCAAATCTTTAAAGCAAAAACCATGACCGCTCACTCAAGATCATGAGTAGGGTAGTTCTTCTCATAAATCTTAAGTTGTCTAGGAGTATACGCAATCACCTTGTCACACTACATCAAAACACAACCCATAACAATCCTAGAAGCATCACAATACACAACAAAATCATCTGAGCCCTTGGGTAAAGTCAACACTGGAGCTGTGGTCAACCTAGTTTTCAATTCTTGAAAATTCTTCTCACATAGATCATACCACTGAAATTTTACATTCTTTTGAGTCAACTGAGTCAACGGGGCAGCTATGAAAGAAAACACTTCTACAAATCTCTTGTAGTAACCAGTCAAACCCAAAAAGCTCCTAATATCTTACAGGGAAGTGGGTCTAGGCCAATTCTTCGCTGCCTCTATCTTCTGCGAATCAACTCAAATACCATCTCTAGTCAAAATATGACCCAGAAAAGAAACAGACTGCATCCAAAACTCACCTTTGTTAAACTTAGCAAATAACTATCGATCCTTAAGAGTTTGCACTACAACTCTCAAGTGGTCCACATGCTCTTTCTCACTCTGAGAGTAAATAAGAATATCATCAATGAATATAATCACAAACATATCGAAATATTGCTTGAACAAACAGTTCATCAAATCCATAAAAGCTGCAGGAGTATTTGTTAGTCCAAAAGACATAACCACAAATTCATAATGATCATACCAAGTTCTGAAGGCTGTCTTTGAAATGTCACACTCTTGAATATAGAGGTGATGATAATTAGATCTAAGGTCTATCTTAGAGAAGTAACTGGCACCATGAAGTTGATCAAACAAGTCATCAATCCTAGGAATGGGATACTTGTTCTTGATTGAGACCTTGTTTAACTGACGGTAGTCGATACACATTCTGAGAGAACTATCTTTGTTTTGAATGAATAGAACTGAAGAACCCCATGGAGAGATGCTGGGTCTACTGAAACGCTTATCAATAAGGTCTTTCAACTGCTCTTTCAATTTCTTAAGCTCTGTTAGAGATATTCTATAAGGAGGAATAGAAATAGGGTGCATATTGATACGCCCAAATTACACTTCAATTAAAAAGCACAAGCGGTCGTCGTAAAATATAGAACCCAACCATGGTTGGGGTCGATCCCATAGGGAATAAAGTGTTAATTAAGTCGTTAGTAATTTAGTTGACTAGTAATCGATAGTTTCCAGTAATTTGGGGGGGGGGGTTTAAGTGTCAAATTCACACAAGTTAACTAACAAGCAACAAATTTTCAAGAGTTTATAATCAATGCGAGAATGAATTAGGAAGTGTTCACCTTGGCGTCATAACAATTTCGACTCAAAGCTTAACTGTATTCTTTCTATATGTATATCACGATGCGATTGAATTAATGGTATCATCTAAACGTTTTTCAATCAAGTAGATGAATTTCCTTTTCAATTCTCTCAAACTTGAAAAGGTGAAATTTCTTATTTCAATCCTAAACATCAAGTAGATTAATCTAGTTACAGCATTAATCATAAGATGAGAGTTGGTAGTCTCGAATCCTCGTAGTTAATCAAATTTCCCGATTTTAATCTCTTTGTTCAAGCAAATCAAACCTAGGCATGTCCTAATGTTTGCAACCACTAGAAAACGTTAATAACGAATGATTAACAACGTGACAACATATAGATTGAACCCAATGCTACCCGGAATCTATATTGCTACTTTTGCATGGCTCCCACAACCCTAGTTGTGGGAGTTTTAGCCACTCATGCTTGCAAAACGAAAGAATGAAGTAATAGTATTCATAATAATAAGAAAAGGTTCTTACAAAATAGATGAACACAAGCTTCAAGCTTTCCAAGAACAATAAGCCAAAATCCCAAGAACAATCGAAGAAGAAGAAGAAAACGTATTGTGTCGTGTTTTCTCCTCCCAAACTCGTCCAAAACGTCTGAAAAAATATTAGTTAATGAATAATTAAAATAACCCTAACACTGGGTATTTATAGCAGTCCAGGAAATAAAGTCCAAAAATAGAAATTTTGGAATCCCGCTTTCGCCTTGACGGGTCGTCTGACGGACCGTCATGCATGTGACTGGCCGTCACTCCAACCGTCGCCACTATCCAGTGCATGATCTCCATTAGCTCTAACTTGATGGCTTCCCTGATGGTTCGTCAGCCTTTGACGGACCGTCACTTAAACCGTCGCCACTATCCAGTGATTCAGTGCCTGGCTGTCTCATCCTGACGGCTTGGCTGATGGTCAGTCACAGGTGTGACAGCCCGTCAGGCCAACCGTCACCCATATCCAGTGCCTCCTCTAGCTGCTGCCAGCTTTGGTGGCTCCCCTGATGGTCAGTCACCTGTGTGACGAGCCGTCACGCCCTCCGTCATGCCTAACCAGTGTTACTTAGCTTGAGTATTTTTCACTCCCTTTCTATCCTTGTCTCCATTTCCTGCAAATACAACATAAAAACATCAAAAACCACAAAGGTTGCTTAAAAACTTGCGAGTATTCTTAGTTAAAGGCGTCAAATGTGCCGTAGAATACCGGCACATCAACACCCTCAACTTAAAACGTTCGCTTGTCCTCAAGCAACATGACAACAAAAACAAAACTGACGACTCAACTACGACGCTATAAAACATGTTTCTAGCAACCATGGCTAATCAATGATTCAAGCAATTCAAACCAAGCTCCCCCGGTACTACAAAAGTGTTCTGAAAAGCTAACTCGTCAGGATCCAAGGGTGTCATTCCGATGTGACTGAACATTCTACATATACATGAATCGCTATCCCAACAATCAGAAAGTAATATTGAAATCCTGATGCCCTCACTACAAGGAAGTCCCACACACAGAGTTTCGGAACTAAGTAAGACGCTCACGCTCACAAATGATTTCAAACAATGCACATGCGATGCCATAGGCTTTCCCTTACTATTCTATTTCCATTGTTCAGAAAGTCGCTCAGGATCACTACAGGACTTGTTAAGGCTTGTAATGAGGCTTCAGGTGTAGGTAGGGTACATTTAGGGATTAGTGACTAAGCCCTCCTTGGAATCGCTGACACACTATTTCCACTAAACTATCCTCATCCAACTTTATTCGCCTTTTATTTCCTTTTTCTCTAGCTACGGATACGGCCTTTTCATTTTGACAATTCCTTTTTCATTTCTTTTTCTTTCTTTTTCTTTCTTTTTCTTTTCTTTTTCTTTCTTTTTCTAGGCACGCACCCGCACTTTTCCATTCTATCCACAACCAATCTTTTCCCTCCTATTTTTCTTCTTATCACTTTCCTGCTACAGTAGCCACCCTCAACTTAGGCTGATTGCCTGAGTTGAGGTGCACGATGTCCAAAGGGGGACTGGGGCCAAAATAGGGATTCTAAGATTAAAAAGGGACGGTGATAGGGTATAGAAAGAACGGGGTCAATCAAGGCTCAAACAGGGGTCAAAGGGATTATTTACATATGGGCGGTCTTTTGGGATAAGTGGACTACACGCAAAAAGGGCATGTGATCCTTTCCTAAGCAACTAGCTTCCAACTTCAACAAAATAGACCGGGCAAGTTCTAGATGCATGCACAGAGTAAGAATTTCAACAAAAAGCTCACACACACTTCGCATCAGGAAACCATACCACTACCAATCATTGAAACAACAGTTCAGCCTAAACAAGATCGTTCTTCGCACATGCATACAAAGACACTCAAGGATCCATAACAGTTAATTTTCCACACACAAGTACAAAAAGCAACTTTTTCGGAGGGGGCTCTTTTTTATTTTAACCATTCACAATAATCACCCAATAATAAAAGCAAAAACAACCTAAACATGCCGGTTCTACTAGATAGCACACCGAAGGAAAAGAAGCACGACAACAAAAACCTTTAGTTGGTAATGCCCCTACCCCCAACAAAAGAATCTAGCATTGTCCTTAATGCTCATCGAAGCAGATATACAGAACAAAGGAATAGGGGTACCTGTGAAGCCTAGGCTTAGGGATGAGGAACAATGACTCCAATTTTGGACGGCGTACTCAACTCATCAACATTTGGAGTCTCTCCAGACTCCGGTACTGCACTGGATGATGACCCACCTGCTTGGGCACGCACTCTTTCCTGTCGCAGCTACTCGTCTACCACCGACTGCTGCTTTGCAACCTCTAACTCGTCCTCCTCGGCTGATTTCTTTCTGTGCTTTCTCTTTTTTGACTTCTTTACCCCACTTGCACCTGCTTGGGGTTCATTAATTCTCAATGGCCGACCCATCAAATACACTATCGTGGTTTCTTCTTTCAAGTCCACGAAATACGAAGTCTCATCATAAAGAGCTTTTTCTTGCTTGAGGGCAGTGATTTCATCCTTTACCTTCTTCAGTTCCACATAAAATCTTGCCAGGTCCGGGATGCTCATTTCATTTAGCCTTGCCTCCATCCAGGTTTCCATAGCATCGACCCTTGCACGCAGCCCCTCAAATGGCTTCAGAGCCTTCCGTATTGCTTCATCAATGGTGGGCTTGAACAAGTCCATCCAAGAGGCAATTTGTTTATCCATCTGTTTCTGCTTCTGCACTATTTTAGCAAAATTTCTGGGATTCATGTGATATTCTGGTGGTAGAGGAGGCCTTGCTGCAGTGCCAGAGCTTTCGGCAGTAGCTCTCGTTGTTTGTGAAGTCTTCGGATCAAACACCGCAAGTGGCATCTCTGTGCCTGATGGAGTGTCGATCACCTCGGAGGTGATTGTGGTTGGTTCCTCAAAAATCTGAGGCTTATGAATCCTCATGTCAAACTTAGTGTCATCCTTTGATTTGTCAATATTTTGATTGGATGATGCTGTCACTTGATCATCAATACCATCAAATATCGGTACCTCTGCACGCCTGCATAACTCAGTAACCAGACACGGAAACGGCAAAGAAGAAGTAGTTTTCATGGCCCTAGTCCACATCTCATCTGCAATTATCATTCCGAAATTGATAATGTACTCGGCTATCAAACTTGCCACAAGGATGGCTCTTCCCTCATCCAGATTAGCATCTCCACTTGTAGGAAATAGCCTGTACCGCACAACAGTCCACCAGAACTTTTCTACGAAGCTTAGTGATTGATTCGATATCCGTCCCCTCTGAGTTAGCCAAGATGGTGAGCCATCAGTCAATGTCCGTGCTAACCATGGTCTCTGCGAGTATGTGTTGGCAATCTTGTCATGAAACTCCGGCATATCAGGTGGAGGAATGTATTCAGGGCTGAAGAGGACTCTGTTAATTATCTCTTGAGAGATGTTTACTTATTTACCCCAAATCGGAACCCTATCCTGCCTTGGTGCTGATTTAACCCCTTTTCCTTTCTCACATTTGCTCTCCAACAGTGCCAAATAGTTGGCATAGAATTCCCGGACTAGTTTGGGATAATAGAATCCCGGAGGTGAGCTCATCCACTCAAGTTGGTACCTCTGAAACTGTGTCTGAAGAACTGGGTATTCTGGCAGATCCATGGTAATAATTTGCACTTCTTCAACTATCGGTCTTTTGTAGCTCCTCGACATTGTTTTGGTAAGACCGTCAAGATAGTGCTTCCGGGCACCCTCAAATGCCTACCGGATTGATTCTCTATCGATGGGTGCCCTCTCTGCATTATTGGTGGCTTCAGTACCACTTTCATCTTTTGGACTGGGGATGGAGCTACCACTTTCTTCAGATCCCCTATCACTCCCTGACCTACTGCTAGATGACCCACTCTCCTCTTCAGACTGGGAGACTTGGGTGTTTTTTTCGTTTGGATAGCCTAGTCTGGTAGGCTAGGGCTTCAACTGCTTCTTCTTCGCTACCTGATTCGTCTACTAGGGTCCGAGTGGTAGCGGCTCTTTCTTTCCTCTTTTGAGCTTGACCGCGAGGTAGTTGTTGTTTGGGAGCCATGTACCTGCACGGGAACAAGTTCGAACATATGAGAATAGGAAAACAGCAAGCAAACGCCACTGTCTCAGAGTGACGGTTTGGGTGACGGTCAGTCACAGGGGTGACGAACTATCACACCAGCCGTCACTCTTAGACAGTGAAACTGTTTATTGTTGACGGCTTAACTGAGGGTTCGTCACATGTGTGACGGGCCATCATGCCAACCGTCAGACTGAGACAGCGTCAACCGTAGAGGTTTTACTCTCTTTGAGGCATTTCCTCGAACACTTTGTGTTCTATTAGTGGTTTTCCCATTCTTTGTGGGATTTGGTTTCACAAAGTCACCACCCATCATCTATTTAATCCCATGGGTTACTCAAGATTTCACCCATGTCAAATTTGCAATTTCAACAACAACAACACCCATACCCAACAACATTCACATCATTACAATTCCACAAATATACAAAACCATAGATTTCCTCCTTTTATTCTGTCATAATACTAATCAATAATTCAAACGAAGAAGAGTTTAGAATCATACCTTGGATTTGTTAGTGACACAAAAACATCTATTCTTTTTTTATTTACACAAACCAATGGACAACACTATTCTTCGACGGGAAACTGCTGGTTCTTGCGTTTTGGACGACTAGCGAAAAAGGGACGATGAGGATGTGGGATTTGCTTGGGGAATAGAGGGTTTTGATTTTAATGGAGGGTTAGAGCTTGAGAATAGAATAGGAGTGGGAAGATGAAGTAAGATGAAGGAAAGTGAGGGAACCGTTTCAATATATTTAAACGGGTTTAGGTGGGTAGCGGGTAGGGTTGGTTTTGGGTCGGGGAAGTACCAACTCTAAAAGGAAAAAAAAATATACTTACCTGATGTGGTGACCCTTGTGATGGTCTGTCAACCACCTGGCGGCCCGTCACTTGGTGCGTCTTGCATAAACAGTGACTCTCTTTTTGATTACCTTGGTGATGGCCTAGAATGACGGTCCACCAAAGCTGGATGGTCCGTCACTCTCACCGTCACCACCAAACAGTGGAGATAAATATTTGCTCAACTGTGATGGTTTGTCTGACGGTCCGTCACTCAGTTGACGAACCACCAAAAGGACCCGTCACCCGTAGACAGAACACACTTTTATTTCCACCTTTTTGTACCTCCACACTCAGACTTCATCAAGATACACCAGAGAAAGACTATGTACCTCCTCTGGAGGCCCAGATATTGCTTCACCCTTTACCCATTGGCTTTGAACAACTCACCATCCGTATTTTCGAGTTCAACCACGCCGGATGGAAACACTTGGTGTACTTTGAATGGCCCGGACAATTTGGATTTGAGGTTTCCGGGAAATAATTTGAACCTAGAGTTGAACAACAATACCAAGTCCCCAACTTTGAACTCCCTTTTCTCAATTCTTCTGTCATGGTATAGCTTCATTTGTTCCTTGTAGAGAGAGTATCTCTCATATGCTCGCAATCGGAACTCATCCATCTTATTCAATTGTTCCAACCTTAGTTCCGATGCATCTTTCAAACTGAGATTTAACTTTTTGAGCGCCCAAAGGGCTTTGTGCTCATGTTCCACGAGTAAATGACAAGCTTTACAAAAAACAAATTGGTAAGGAGACATACCTATTGGCGTTTTAAACGCTGTTTGGTATGCCCAGAGTGCGTCATCCAGATTTCTTGCCCAATCTCGCTGGTTCACATTCACAGACTTTGCCAATATCTCTTTCATTTCACGGTTCGACACTTCGACTTGCCCACTTGTTTGGGGGCGATAAGGTGTGGCTACTTTGTGTTGCTTCACCCCATACTTTGCTAGAGCATCCCGAAATACCTTATTGCAAAAATGTGACCCTTCATCACTTATGATCATGCGAGGGGTGCCAAACCGAGCAAAGATGTTTCTTTTTAGAAAATCCACCACACTTTTCCCTTTGTTATCGGCCAAAGCAAACGCCTCTACCCACTTTGAAACATAATCAACCGCTACCAAGATGTAACGGTTCCCATAAGAACTGTTAAAAGGGCCCATGAAATCTATCCCCCATACGTCGAACAACTCAACCTCCAAAATAGTGGACATTGGCAACTCTTGTCGATGAGAGATTGCTCCTCTTCGTTGGCATTGATCATAGAATTTGGCAAATTCATATGAATCTTTTTGAATTGTCGACCAATAATAACCACACTGTAAGATTTTTTGGGCAGTTCGATTACCCGTATGATGCCCTCCAACTGGGGACGAATGACAAGCTTGCAAGATGCTTGTCATTTCCAATTCCGGTACACATCTCCTTACTATGTTGTCAGCACACAACCGGAATAAATACGGTTCATCCCAGAAAAACTTACTTGCATCATGGAGAAATTTCTTCCCCTGGTGGAAGTTCAAATCTTCCGGGATCATGTCACTCACCACATAATTTACAAAATCGGCGTACCAAGGCACCATATCAAGTGACGCGGCCATCAACTGCTCATTCGGAAATGCATCATCAATCTCCGGTTCATCTACAACTTTCTCTTCCCTCTCAAGCCTGGACATATGATCCGCCACCTGATTTTCACAACCTTTCCGATCTTTGACTTCAAAGTCAAATTCCTGCAACAATAACACCCATCGGATTAGTCGAGGTTTTGCATCCTTCTTGGTCATTAAATACCTCAAGGCTGCATGATCTGTGTGCACCACCACTTGTTTACCAAGTAAGTACGCTCTGAATTTCTCAAAAGCGTATACAATAGCCAGTAGCTCCTGTTCTATCACCGTGTAATTCTTCTGCGCCCCATTCAATGCTTTACTAGCATAATAAATGGGGTAAAAAAGTTTGTCTCACTTCTGGCCCAGTACATCTCCAAGTGCAACACCACTTGCATCGCACATTACTTCGAACGGTTTGGACCAATCCGGGGCAATTATAATAGGAGCAGCCACTAAATTTTCTTTCAGGCACTCAAACGCCTTCAAACACTCAGCATCAAATACAAACTTAGTCTCTTTTTCAAGCAACCTGCACAAAGGGTTAGCAATCTTAGAGAAATCTTTAATGAATCTTCGGTAGAATGCGGCATGACCAAGAAAGCTCCTCACACCCTTTACTGAGATGGGTGGAGGTAGTTTCTCGATGACTTCTATCTTGGCTATATCCACCTCTAGACCTCTCATATATATCTTGTGCCCTAATACAATTCCTTCCTTCACCATGAAATGGCATTTCTCCCAATTCAGTACGACGTTTGACTCTTCACACCTTTGCAATGCTTGACCCAAATTAGTCAAGCAATCATCAAATGCATCACCCACCACAGAGAAGTCATCCATGAAGACATCCAATGTGTTCTCCACCATATCAGAAAATATAGACATCATGCATCTTTGGAATGTTGCAGGAGCATTGCAAAGACCAAAGGGCATGCGTCTAAAAGAAAACGTACCGTAGGGGCAGGTGAAGGTGGTTTTCTCCTG
The DNA here is from genome assembly GCA_003996215.1 of Jaltomata sinuosa. Taxonomy (NCBI): domain Eukaryota; kingdom Viridiplantae; phylum Streptophyta; class Magnoliopsida; order Solanales; family Solanaceae; genus Jaltomata; species Jaltomata sinuosa. The sequence goes on from QJPP01003528.1 coordinate 53,989, forward strand.
ATCTTCCGGGGTGATAGATATTTGGTTGTACCCCAAATATCAATCCAAAAAGCATTACCAACCCCTGCCAGCTAATCTATCCAGCATCTGATCCATAAAGGGCATGGGGAAATGATCATGGAGAGTCCAGGAGTTGAGCTTCCGGTAATCCATACAGACTCGCCACCCCGTGACAGGTCTTAATGGAATCAGCTCTTTTTTTCATTAGCTACCACAGTCATTCCTCCCTTCTTAGGAACACATTGCACTGGGCTTACCATTTTCTATCAGAAATTAGGTAAACCACTCCAGCATCGAGCCATTTGATGATTTCTTTCTTCACCACCTCTTGCATTGGCGAATTTAGTCTCTGCTGGTGTTCGGTGGTGGGAGTGCAATATTTTTCTAATTGTATCTTATGAGTACAAATACCTGGCGGGATACCAATAATATCTGCAATGGTACAGCCGATTGCTCTCTTGTGTCTCCTCAGTATGGACAGTAAAGCTTCAACTTGTGTTTCCACAAGGTCTGTCGCAATGATCACAGGTAAGGTATCTTTATCACCTAAAAATGCATACCTCAGATGGCTTGGCAACTCTTTCAACTCTAACACCGGCGCCTCCTCAATAGAAGGCTTTGCAGGAGGTGTCAGCCTGTTCTTCAAGTCAAGATCTAATTTCTTTGGGGCATAACAATATGACCCCATTCCAACCACAATATTTACAATTTCTTCATAATCTTTGATTTCATCATCATCAAAGTTCATCATGACCGTTGCCAACGTCTCTACAACAAATCTTTCTTCAACAGAAACAATCACATCAGATTCGGCAACAACATCAATAACCGAGATGACATTCATGTCCCTCAGTTGCCTCATTGACTTGCACACATTAAACTTCCATATTTCATCGTTCAACCTGAAAGTCAACTCGTTGCTCTCCATATCTACTAATACTCTTTCGGTTGCCAAGAGGGGTCATCCCAAAATAATAGGGACTTCAAAGTCCACTTCATAGTCCAAAATCACAAAGTCTGCCGGAAAGATGAACTTTCCTACCTTCACAAGAACAGCATAGAAAATACCCTCCGGCTGTTTAACTGATCTATCAGCCATCAACAGTCTCATAGTCATCGGTTTGGGGGCTCCCAAGCCCAACTGCCAATAGATAGCCAACAGCATCAAGTTTATGCTAGCCCCCACATCACAAAGAGATTTTGCAAAATTAAACTCCCCGATGGTGCAAGGAATAGTGAATGCACCCGGGTCTTCTTTCTTTTAGACTAGCGACCTTGATGAAATAGCGCTATAATGGTGGAGGTTGTCTTCTGGTTCAAAACTTACCGACCTCTTCTTGGTGATCAAGTCCTTCATGAACTTGGCATAACTGAGCATTTGTTCAAGTGCATCCACCAGAGGGATATTCACGGAGATCTGCTTGAGCATGGTGATAAACTTGTGGAATTTCCCGTCTTCCACCTTCTTTTTTATCCTCTGAGGGAAAGGAGGAGGAGGCTTTGGCATTTGTTTTGGAAGTTTTTCAACTTCCTTGCTCTTCTCCGTGAGCAATTTATAATCATCATCTACTAAAGTGGGTTTTTCAACCTGAACACCCACACCCTCATCACTCACCTTTTCATCATCAATGAGCTCATCTTCGTCAATACCATCATCTTTCTTCTTTTGAATTATCGGATGTGATTCCGGCAATGTCTTACCACTTCTGGTGGTGATCGCCATACAATTCCCATAGTTTCTAGGGTTTTGAATGGTGTCACTCGGCAATGTACACACTTTCCTTTGATTTAGAGATATCGAGACTTGACTCATTTGTTGCTCTAGCTGCTTGATTGAGGTGGAATGAGAATCCACCAACTGACTCATTAATGATAATTCATATTTCATTTCCTTGACTCCAGAGTCAGTAGATTCCACCTTCAACAACATCTTTGCCATCATATTCTCCAATTTGGACGTCCCTGTCTCATTGTTAGCTCTTTCTCGATTACCAGGTGGTACGTACAACCCACCTCTATCAGTTTTATTTTTCCAGTTCCCTTGATCACGATCTCAGTAGCCAGCTTTTTCATAGTAGTTGTCCTTCTGATAGTACTGACCTTGGTTTCCCTGGCCATTGGCCTGGAAACCCCCTAAATAATTAGCCTTATCATCAGATTCAGACTCAGTTGCTCTACCCTGGGAACCTACAACTTTCACTTTCTCAATACCTCCTGACAACAAATGGTTTGTCAGTAGGTCCATTTGCATTTTCAGATGGGCCATATCCTGGTCACGCTCTTCCTCCTTCTTGCGCTGCTCTGCTGACATACCAACCGCATAAGTGCTAGCGGCTACCTCTGTATCCCGTGTATGCTAGGCCCTATTGGTTTTAGTGAACCTGTCCAAAATAGTTGTGGCATCGATAAAGGTAAGACCCATAAATGCTCCACCTACTTCATTATCGAGTGTCGGCTTGGTAGCCGAATTCAGTGCCCTATAGAATGTCAACATTATGAAATTGTCGGTCAACTGATGGTTCAGGCATTGTGTCAGCTTCTTCTTGAACTGCAACCAAGTCTCATGTAAAGCCTCATGAGGTTGTTGCCTGAAGTTGCTAATTTCATCCCTCAACTTTATCATCCTAGAAGGAGGAAAGAACCTTTCTAGGAAAGCTCCTTTCAACTCTCCCCAGGTTTTGATAGAGTCGGGGGTTAGCTCTGTCAACCATAATGTTGCCTCATCAGACAGAGACAATGAAAACAACCTGAGACTGATCATTGTCTGACTTACTCCAGGCAATTCAAATGACTTGCAGATACCCACAAAATTCATCAGGTGTCGGTTTGGATCATCACCCGCAACACCATAGAACAGTCTCTTTAAATTCAACAGCTGAATCATCATTCTAGTAATGTTGAACTTAGCTCCAAGCGATAGCGGAGGGAGATAATGGCACCCGTAGCACCAACTCCATCCAAGTCGATATCCTCATTATCATCCAAAGCATACTGCCTTGGTTGCTGTCGACCTCTACCTCTCTGTTGTGGTCTCTGATCGGCTGGAGAATTATTGTTAACAATATCTGCCGGTCTCCCCTCACCCACTAAAGTCTCATCATCCAACCCAACATCGTCCTCAATACCATCAGCATTTAAATGTTGTTGGGCTTGCTGAGCTGCAGCGAGTCTCGCTGCCTCTTGTTATTGTGCATTCATGGTTTGCCTTAACGTTTTAGCAGGCTCGGGATCATACGATAATGTTGGTTCACCCGAGCGCCGGGTACTTGGCATGCAAAACTATGTACCCTATAAAAATATAACAAAAACAACAAACAAAAGTAAGTCAGGAAAGTATGACTAAGAGTCAACGAAACACACCGGACTTAATAAAAAACCTTATTCCCCGGCAACGGCGCCAAAATTTGATACGCCCAAATTACACTTCAATTAAGAAGCACAAGCGGTCGTTGTCAAATATAGAACCCAACCAAAGTTGGGGTTGATCCCATAGGGAATAAATTATAAATTAAGTCGTTAGTAATTTAGTTGACTAGTAATCGATAGTTTCCGGTAATTTGGAGGGGGGGGTTTAAGTGTCAAATTCACACAAGTAAACTAACAAGCAACAAATTTTCAAGAGTTTATAATCAATGTGAGAATGAACTAGGGAAGTGTTCACCATGGTGTCGTAACAATTTTTACTCAAAGCTTAACCAGATTCTTTCTATATGTATATCACGATGTAATTGAATTAATGGTATCATCTAAACATTTTTCAACCAAGTAGACGAATTTCCTTTTCAATTCTCTCGAACTTGAAAAGGTGAAATTTCTTATTTCAATCATAAACATCAAGTAGATTAATCTAGTTACATCATTAATCATAAGACGAGAGTTGGTAGTCTCGAATCCTCGTAGTTAATCAAATTTCCCAGTATTAATCTCTTTGTTCAAGCAAATCAAACCTAGGCATGTCCTAATGTTTGCAACAACTAGAAAATGTTAATAACGAATGATTAACAATGTGACAACATATAGATTGAACCCAATGCTACCCGGAATCTATATTGCTACTTTTGCCATGGCTCCCACAACCCTAGTTGTGGGAGTGTACGAAGTCACTCGATTTAAAGGAGAGGGAACAACCACAATGTTACACCCCCAAACTATACGGAGCCCTTCCGAATGACCTAGAATATAGTCTACTAGACTAGCCAAGAAAGAGTGACGTAGACTATATTCGCCCGTGGAGGTGAGTGGAGGAAGCTGTGAAGCTTCTAACTCTAATTACCAACTCGGGACTATATTAGTATAAAGCGGCATTATCCCCTTACTAAATCCTCCCTCGCTTACCACCATGAACAAGACCTTTCCCGATCAATTGGTTTTTAATTATAAGAAAGATGGCAAATCCTACCATTGTATTTCCTTTTTTCATTTGGATCCTATCAACTTGGAGAGTGTCTAGATTAAGACACTTCTCGTATTCAGACTATCAAGATCGACTAAATGAGAGTGTGGCTGATTTTTGTTCTTTTACCATGTCAGCCACACTTTTCTGGACCCCTTTTTTTACAAGCTGGAATTCAACTCCCCATTTCTTCCGCCCTTTTGCTACCCCTGGGGGCTCAGAGAAAAGTCTACTTGCATTTGTTAAGCATGTGAAAAAGCTTTCCTGCACGCGGGATTAGCCACTCATGCTTGCAAAATAAAAGAATGAAGTAATAGTATTCATAATAATAAGAAAAGGTTCTTACAAAATAGATGAACACAAGCTTCAAGCTTTTCAAGAATAATAAGCCAAAATCCGAAGAACAATCGAAGAAGAAGAAGAAAATGTATTGTGTCATGTTTTTCCTCTCCAAAGTCGTCCAAAATGTCTGACAAAATATTAGTTAATGAATAATTAAAATAACCCTAACACTGGGTATTTATAGCAGTCCAGGAAATAAAGTCCAAAAATAGAAATTTCGGAATTCCACTTCGCGTTAACGGGTCGTCTGACGGACCATCATGCATGTGACTAGCTGTCACTCCAACCGTCGCTACTATCCAGTGCATGATCTCCATTAGCTCTAACTTGACGGCTTCCCTAATGGTTCATCAGCCTATTAACGGACCGTCACTTAAACCGTTGCCACTATCTAGTGATTCAGTGCCTGGTTGTCTCATCCTGACGGCTTGGCTGACGGTCAGTCACAGGTGTGATGGCCCGTCAGGCCAACCGTCACCCATATCCAGTGCCTCCTCTAGCTGCTGCCAGCTTTGGTGGCTCCCCTGATGGTCAGTCACCTGTGTGACGAGCCGTCAGGCCCTCTGTCATGCCTAACCAGTGTTACTTAGCTTGAGTATTTTTCACTCCCTTTCTATCCTTGTCTCCATTTCCTACAAATACAACATAAAAACATCAAAAACCACAAAGGTTTCTTAAAAACTTGCAAGTATTATTAGTTAAAGGTGTCAAATATGCCGTAGAATACCGGCACATCACATATCTGGAAGAAGGTCTATTCTAAAGTCGATCTCTCACTCGGGAGGGACTCCAAGTAAATCCTAAGGAAACATCTCAAGAAACTCATTCACAACAAGAACTGACTTGAGGGATGGGGTTTCGAACTCCATGTCCATAACCCAAACTATATGATAGACATAACCCTTAGAAATCATTTTACTAGCCTTGAGATAAGATATGAAATGACCCTGAGGATGGAGGACTACCTTTCAACTCTAAGACAGGTTTATTTAGAAACTTGAAACTGACGACTCGTGTATGACAATCAACCGAGGCATAACACGCATACAACCAATCCATACTAAAAATAAAATCAAAATCAGTCCTCTCCAACTCTCTTAGATCGGCTGAAGTGACTCTATGAAGTACTGATATAGGGTAATTTTGGTAAATTCTTTTGGCTAGGACTGACTCACCAACAGGAATAGAAACAGAAAAAGGTTCTAAGAGCTGATCAGGATAAATTTCAAACTTGCAAGCAACATAAGGGGTCACAAAAGATAAGGAAGCACCAGGGTCAAATAAAACATACATCAAGAGAGAAGACTTTCAACATACCAGTAACAATGTCAGGGGAAATCTCCTGGTCCTAGCGAGTGGACATGGCATATAGGCGGTTCTGGCGCTAACCACCAAAATTAAAAGCAGTGCCCTGCTGGGCCAGTCAACCTCCTGGGTCTGCTGGGGCAAACTGAGCCTTATTATCTCCCTGTCCCTTCTTAGCTGAAGGGGAATCCTTAATCTGGTCTCCAACCTGACCACACCCAAAACATCCCTCTTTACCATCTAGACACTCATCGGGGTGACTTCTACCACACTTGTTGCATGTAGGGTAGGAAGTCCCCTTTGCAACACTCCCTTGTGTATAAGAACCTGAATCCTCTACATGTCTAATCATGACAAGGACTGGGGGCCTGAGTAGGAGCACTAGCTAAAGAATGCACGGGTCCTGAGGACCTCTTCTTAAATAATGAATGGTGTCCGCATCTAGACTTCTGATGGCTAAAACCTGAACTCTCTGATCTGACCCTCTTGTTCTTTCTGTCCATTTCCCTAAACTTATCTCCCTCAATAAGGTGAGCATAAGTCATAAGTATAGAAATATCCATGTCACCCAAATGCATAGCAAACCTGCACTCCTTCTTCACCAAGTTTGACACTCCATAAATGAACTTGCTCATCTGATCCCTGGGATCAGCCACCATGGAAGGAGTATACCTAAAAAGTTGAGTGAACTTCAAGCCATACTCGTGAATCAACATAAATCCTTTCCTGAAGTTCATGAACTCTTCGGCCTTAGCCTCCCTTAACTCGCTACGCAAGAACCAATCAAGAAAAGCCCTCTCGAAGCAATCCAAAGTCATGGGGGCTACATCCCTAGCCCTAGAATCCTTCCACTGAGTGTACCAAATATGAGCTATATCCTTGAGCTGATAGAAAACTAGCTCAACACCATCAATCCCAATAACTTGCATCACACCAAAGATCTTCTTCACCTCATTCATGAAATTTTGCGGATCCTCGCCAACCTTTGAACCCCAGAACTCAGGCGGGTTCATGTAAATGAAGTCTCGAACTCAGGACGTAACTCCACCTTGAGGGTAGACAGGGATGGAGCCTGATAATTTCCCTGAGCGGCCATAGTCTGGGCTAGAATATGAATGGAAATTTGGAACTCCACATTTATGTCCTCGGGGTCTAGAACTAGAGGATTAGCAGTTCAGGCATTGTCCCGATGAGGCATGGCACAGTGAAGAGGCATATTCTGAAATGCATAAAGATTGGATTAGAAGAGTATTAGAGTTAAACTCTATCGCATGATATTGATCATGAAAGAAGTGAAGTTTTTCCTAAGACACCTTGTAGCTTCCATCTCATAAGTGTAGTGCGCTTCACACACTTGAAAATGAATCTACGTGATGTGGCTTTAAGAAACCCTAGGACTCTTGAACCTGATGCTCTGATACCACGTTTGTCACACCCAGAGGCTACCCCTAGACATAACATGGGACCCGAGTCCATAAGGAACCCAAGTTAACCCTTGGTCACAGCATAACTGAACCAAACACACTAAATCATAGCAGAAGCAAAATGAATATAAGTAGGCAAACCAACAGTATATAAGATGAAGTTCTAGGAGTATCAAATCTAAAACATCAAAACACAAATATCCAACTAGTCCTGAAAAACCTCTACATAAGACATAATGAGTCACTAGGACAAGACCGTAGCTGGATCTAAGTACTAAAACAAAGGAGCTTACTAACTAGGAATCATACTAGTCCTCGAATGAGTGAGGAGTCACCAACTCAAACTGGATAGCCTGAGACCTCTAGCTACGAGCTTGAGAGTGGGAACCTGTATCTGCATCATCAAAGGATGCAGCGCGAGATTATGCATCAGTACTATAGGATGTACCGAGTATATGAGATATGAAAAATCAGAAGTAAACATGCTATACACACTTTAAAACAGAAATCATACAATAATGGTAAAAGGTGTAATGCAAAGGACTCAATGCAACATCATAGGCAAATTATACTGGAAAACCATAAGTAATAGTAGAATTTCTAAAATCTGAACACAAAGAGTCAATGTATTTAAAACCTGAAATTGTTTCTGTGGGAGGTTCTCTAACCGACATACACCATGTGAGATACATGTAATCTGATGTATTTTCCCCATCTAGAGGACCCAATATACCTTGGTAGGGTATAATAGCATAATTGTGGCATGATTACTAATTCTAATGCCCATATCAAGTGACGCGGCCATCACCTGCTCATTCGGAAATGCATCATCAATCTCCGGTTCATCTACTACTTTCTCTTCCCTCTCAAGCCTGGACAGATGATCTGGCACCTGATTTTCACAACCTTTCCGATCTTTGAATTCAAAGTCAAATTCCTGCAACAATAACACCCATCGGATTAGTCGAGGCTTTGCATCCTTCTTGGTCATTAAATACCTCAAGGCTGCATGATCTGTGTGCACCACCACTTGTTTACCAAGTAAGTACATTCTGAATTTCTCAAAAGCGTATACAACAGCCAGTAGCTCCTGTTCTATCACCGTGTAGTTCTTTTGCGCCCCATTCAATGCTTTACTAGCATAATAAATGGGGTGAAAAAGTTTGTCTCGCTTCTGGCCCAGTACAGTTCCAAGTGCAACACCACTTGCATCGCACATTACTTTGAACGGTTTGGACCAATCCGGGGCAATTATAATAGGAGCAGCCACTAACTTTTCTTTCAGGCACTCAAACACCTTCAAACACTCAGAATCAAATACAAACTTAGTCTCTTTTTCAAGCAACCTGCACAAAGGGTTAGCAATCTTAGAGAAATCTTTAATGAATCTTCGGTAGAATACGGCATGACCAAGAAAGATCCTCACACCCTTTACTGAGATGGGTGGAGGTAGTTTCTCAATAACTTCTATCTTGGCTATATCCACATCTAGACCTCTCATATATATCTTGTGCCCTAATACAATGCCTTCCTTCACCATGAAATGGCATTTCTCCCAATTCAGTATGAGGTTTGACTCTTCACACCTTTGCAATGCTTGACCCAAATTAGTCAAGCAATCATCAAATGCATCACCCACCACAGAGAAGTCATCCATGAAGACTTCCAATGTGTTCTCCACCATATCAGAAAATATAGACATCATGCATCTTTGGAATATTGCAGGAGCATTGCAAAGACCAAAGGGCATGCATCTAAAAGAAAATGTACCGTAGGGGCAGGTTAAGGTGGTTTTCTCGTGATCTTCCGGGGTGATAGATATTTGGTTGTACCCCGAATATCCATCCAAAAAGCATTACCAACCCCTGCCAGCTAATCTATCCAGCATCTTATCCATAAAGGGCATGGGGAAATGATCACGGAGAGTCCAGGAGTTGAGCTTCCAGTAATCCATATAGACTCGCCACCCCGTGACAGGTCTTAATGGAATCAGCTCATTTTTTTCAATAGCTACCACAGTCATTCCTCCCTTCTTAGAAACACATTGCACTGGGCTTACCATTTTCTATCAAAAATTGGGTAAACCACTCCAGCATCGAGCCATTTGATGATTTCTTTCTTTACCAACTTTTGCATTGGCGAATTCAGTCTCCGCTTGTGCTCGGTGGTGGGAGTGCAATCTTTTTATAACTATATCTTATGAGTACAAATACCTGGCGGGATGCCAATAATATCTGCAATGGTCCAGCCGATTGCTCTCTTGTGTTTCCTCAGTATGGACAGTAAAGCTTCAACTTGTGTTTCCACAAGGTCTGTCGCAATGATCACAGGTAAGGTATCTTTATCACCTAAAAATGCATACCTCAGATGGCTTGGCAACTCTTTTAACTCTAACACCGGCGCCTCCTCAATAGAAGACTTTGCAGGAGGTGTCGGCATGTTCTTCAAGTCAAGATCTAATTTCTTTGGGGCGTAACAATATGACCCCATTCCAACCACAATATTTACAATTTCTTCATAATCTTTGATTTCATCATCATCGAAGTTCATCATGACCGTTACCAACGTCTCTACAGCAAATCTCTCTTCAACAGAAACTATAACATCAGATTCGGCAATAACATCAATAACCGAGACGACATTCATATCCCTCGGTTGCCTCATTGACTTTCACACATTAAACTTCAATATTTCATCGTTCAACCTGAAAGTCAACTCATTGCTCTCCATATCTACTAATACTCTTTCGGTTGCCAAGAGGGGTCATCCCAAAATAATAGGGACTTCAAAGTCCACTTCGTAGTCCAAAATCACAAAGTCTGCCGGAAAGATCAACTTTCCCACCTTCACAAGCACATCATACAAAATACCCACCGGCTGTTTAACTGATCTATCAGCCATCAATAGTCTCATAGTAATCGGTTTGGGGGCTCCCAAGCCCAAATGCCAATAGATAGCCAACGGCATCAAGTTTATGCTAGCCCCCAAGTCACAAAGAGATTTTGCAAAATTAAACTCCCCGATGGTGCAAGGAATAGTGAATGCACCCGGGTCTTCTTTCTTTTGGACTAGCGACCTTGATGAAATGGCGCTACAATGGTGGAGGTTGTCTTCTGGTTCAAAACTTACCGACCTCTTCTTGGTGATCAAGTCCTTCATGAACTTGGCATAACCGGGCATTTTTTCAAGTGCATCCACCAGAGGGATATTCACGGAGATCTGCTTGAGCATTGTGATAAACTTGTGGAATTTCCCATCTTCCACCTTCTTTTTGATCCTCTGAGGGAAAGGAGGAGGAGGCTTTGGCATTTGTTTTGGAAGTTTTTCAACTTCCTTGCTCTTCTCCGTGAGCAATTTATAATCATCATCTACTAAAGTGGGTTTTTCAACCTGAACACCCACACCCTCATCGCTCACCTTTTCATCATTAATGAGCTCATCTTCGTCAATAACATCATCTTTCTTCTTTTGAATTATCGGATGTGATTCCGGCAATGTCTTACCACTTCTGGTGGTGATCGCCATACAATTCCCATAGTTTCTAGGGTTTTAAATGGTGTCACTCGGCAATGTACCATCTTTCCTTTGATTTAGAGATGTCGAGACTTGACTCATTTGTTGCTCTAGCTACTTGATTGAGGTGGAATGAGAATCCACCAACTGACTCATTGATGATAATTCAGATTTCATTTCCTTGACTCCAGAGTCAGTAGATTCCACCTTCAACAACATCTTCGCCATCATATTCTCCAATTTGGATGTCCCTGTCTCATTGCTAGCTCTTTCTCGATTACCAGGTGGTACGTACAACCCACCTCTATCAGTTTTATTTTTCCAGTTCCCCTGATCACGATCTCTGTAGCCAGCTTTTTCATAGTAGTTGTCCTTCTGATAGTACTGACCTTGGTTTCCCTGGCCATTGGCTTGGAAACCCCCCAAATAATTAGCCTCCTCATCAGATTCAGACTCAGCTGCTCTACCCTGGAACCTACAGTTTTCACTTTCTCAATACCTCCTGACAACAAATGCTTTGTCAGTTGGTCCATTTGCATTTTCAAATGGTCCATATCTTGGTCACGCTCTTCCTCCTTCCTACGCTGCTCTGCTGACATATCAACCGCATAAGTGCTAGTGGCTACCTCTGTATCCCGTGTATGCCAGGCCCTATTAGTTTTAGTGAGCCGATCCAAAATAGTTGTGGCATCGATAAAGGTAAGACCCATAAATGCTCCACCTCCTGCATTATCGAGTGTCGGCTTGGTAGCCGAATTCAGTGCCCTATAGAATGTCTGCATTATGAAATTGTCGGTCAACTGATTGTTCGGGCATTGTGTCAGCTTCTTCTTGAACCGCAACCAAGTCTCATATAAAGCCACATGAGGTTGTTGTCTGAAGTTTCTAATTTCATCCCTCAATTGTATCATACAAAAAAAGGTTCTAAGAGCTGATCAGGATAAATTTCAAACTTGGAAGCAACATAAGGGGTCACAAAAGATAAGGAAGCACCAGGGTCAAATAAAACATACATCAAGAGAGAAGACTTTCAACATACCAGTAACAATGTCCGGGGAAATCTCCTGGTCCTAGTGAGTGGACATGGCATATAGGCGGTTCTGGCGCTAACCACCAAAATTAAAAGCAGTGCCCTGCTGGGCCAGTCAACCTCCTGGGTCTGCTGGGGAAAACTGAGTCCTACTATCTCCCTGTCCCTTCTTAGCTGAAGGGAAATCCATAATCCGGTGTCCAACCTGACCATAACCAAAACACCCCTCTTTACCATCTAGACACTCATCGGGGTGACTTCTACCACACTTGTTGCATGTAGGGTAGGAAGTCCCCTTTGCAACACTCCCTTGTAAATAAGAACCTGAATCCTCTACATGTCTAATCATGACAAGGCCTGGGGGCCTGAGTAGGAGCACTAGCTAAAGAATGCACGGGTCCTGAGGACCTCTTCTTAAATAATGAATGGTGTCCGCCTCTGGACTTCTGATGGCTAAAACCTGAACTCTCTAATCTGACCCTCTTGTTCTTTGTTTCCATTTCCCTAAACTTATCTCCCTCAATATGGTGAGCATAATTCATAAGTATAGAAATATCCATGTCACCAAAATGCATAGCAAACCTGCACTCCTTCTTCACCAAGTCTGACACTCCATAAATGAACTTGCTCATCTGATCCCTCGGATCAGCCACCATGGAAGGAGTATACCTAAAAAGTTGAGTGAACTTCAACCCATACTCGTGAATCAACATAAATCCTTGCCTCAAGTTCATGAACTCTTCGGCCTTAGCCTCCCTTAACTCGCTACGGAAGAACCAATAAAGAAAAGCCCTCTCGAAGCAATCCAAAGTCATAGGGGCTTCATCCCTAGCCCTAGAATCCTTCCACTGAGTGTACCAAATATGAGCTATATTCTTGAGCTGATAGGAAACTAGCTCAACATCATCAATCCCAATAACTTGCATCACACCAAAGATCTTCTTCACCTCATTCATGAAATTTTGTGGATCCTCGCCAACTTTTGAACCCCAGAACTCAGGCGGGTTCATGTGAATGAAGTCTCGAACTCAGGCCGTAACTCCACCTTGAGGGTATACAGGGATAGAAGCTTGATAATTTCCTTGAGCGGTCATATATCCTGGTCTAGCATATGAATGGAAATTTGGAACTCCACATTTATGTCCTCGGGGTCTAGAACTAGAGGATTAGCAGTTCCGGCATTGTCCCGATGAGGCATGGCACAGTGAAGAGGCATATTCTGAAATGCATAAAGATTGGATTAGAAGAGTATTGGAGTTAATCTTTATCGCATGATATTGATCATGAAAGAAGTGAAGTTTTTCCTAAGACACCTTGTAGCTTCCATCCCATAAGTGTAGTGCACTTCACACACTTGAAAATGAATCTACGTGATGTGGATATAAGAAACCCTAGGACTCTTGAACCTGATGCTCTGATACCACGTTTGTCACACCCAGAGGCTACCCCTAGACATAACATGGGACCCGAGTCCATAAGGAACCCAAGTTAACCCTTGGTCACAGCATAACTGAACCAAACACACTAAATCATAGCGAAGCAAAATGAATATAAGCAGGCAAACCAACACTATATAAGATGAAGTTCTAGGAGTATCAAATCTAAAACATCAAAACACAAATATCCAACTAGTCCTGAAAAGCCTCTACATAAGACATAATGTGTCACTAGGACAAGACCGTAGCTGGCTCTAAGTCCTAAAACAAAGGAGCTTACTAACTAGGAATCATACTAGTCCTCGAATGAGTGAGGAGTCACCAACTCAAACTGGATAGCCTGAGACCTCTAGCTACGAGCTTGAGAGTGGGAACCTGTATCTGTATCATCAAAGGATGCAATGCGAGATTATGCATCAGTACTATAGGATGTACCGAGTATGTGAGATATGAAAAATCAGAAGTAAACATGCTATACACACTTTAAAACAGAAATCATACAATAATGGTAAAAGGTGTAATGCAAAGGACTCAATGCAACATCATAGGCAAAGTATACTTGAAAACCATAAGTAATAGTAGAATTTCTAAAATCTGAACACAAAGAGCCAATGCATTTAAAACTTGAAACTGTTTCTGTGGGAGGTTCTCTAACCGACATAGACCATGTGAGATACATGGAATCTGATGTATTTTCCTCATCTAGAGGACCGAATATACCTTGCTAGGGTATAATGGCATAATTGTGACATGATCACTAATTCTAATGCCCAACTAAGGGGCTAATCAACCTATGGGGGCACGTAGTTTTGGTATAAAGGGTACGCTCACCCTGTCCAACTCGGTGCTAAATACTATTCCCAAAATATACATATAGCTCATAATATACTTGTGACATATCTGATGTCAAAGCTGTTACAAAAGCATAAGGACATATATGATGTCATGCCAATCTCATAATCATAAGTCTTAAAGCTTAGCATAGCCAGAATTCAAAACATACTTTTCTTTCTAAATTCATAACTTGAAGAATTACACATGCAATTTCATAATACTTGAGGTCATGTTATCTAAACATGCCAATTTCACTTGAAAATATGCAATTGAGTGAAAACATACTAGAATTCATCTATAATGCATGGGCTTTTGAAAAAACTTAAGGAATCTCAAATAAATCATATATAAGCAATCACGAATCATGAATTTATGCTTTAAACCTGAACCCATAAGATTTCCCCAATTTGGATAAGAACCCTAATTTCAAAAATTCATAAAACAAAGTAAGACTTGAGGGTTTTAGGAATAAGGGTGAAAGGAATCCCTTATTGAATATCCACATACCTGAATGGAAGATTTTTTTTATCTAGATTGAGGGGAATGGAGGCTTGAAGATGAACCCTTGCTTTTGATCTTGAGACTTGGAGGACAGAAGTTCTTTCTTCTTTTGGAATAGGAGTTACTAGAATGACAAGAGCTTAGGCTATTAGAGGAAAAAAACCCTACTAATAATGTCCAAAATAACCTCACTTAAGAGTTAAAACTGTAGGGGGAAAGACCAAATTACCCATGACTTAAAATAAAAAGCTGCAAAAAACCTTTGCCTCAGAGGCTACTCGACGGGAGTAGCACCCACGACGGCCTATCAGACCAAGGCATTGGGCAAGGCTACCTTGGTCTGGGACTTCTTAAAGATTCTGATGATGCATTCACATGGCCCGTCGCCACTGTGATGTCGTGGTAATACCCGTCAGAGCAAAGGAAGACATGGGGAAAAACAACTAGAAGGTTTCAATGGTGGATTCCTATGGGCCGTCGCTACTGCGATGCCCATCGTGAATGCCCATTGGACTGGAAAGTTTTATGGCTCAAAGCCACTATTTGATTCCCACGATGCACCCCATAGCCCGTCAAAGCTCTGATGGTCGTGGCAGTGACCCTTGGTGACCAACAGTTGCAGAAAAAAATTTGAATTCTAAGTTTGATATCTGGTTCGAATTCTGGGATGTTATAATTTATGACTAGTCTAGGCCTACTTCTCCTACTAAGGTTCATAGTTTCATCATGTTAGCTAGTTACTACAAATAATTTATGGATGGATTTTCTTCTATAGCAACTTTATTGACTAGATTGTCTTAGAAGAATGTTCCCTTCCAGTAGTTTTATAAGTATGAGGCGAGCTTTCTGAAGCTCAAGGCCTTGTTGACTTCAGTTCCAATTCTTTCTCTACTAGTCGAGGGTCAGGGGTTCACTGTGTATTGTAATGCTATAGGTATTGGTTTGGGTTGTGTATTGATGTAGCAAATCTGAGTTATTACTTATGCCTTCAGACAGTTGAAGGTTCACAAGAGGAACTACCTCACACATGACTTGGAGTTGGCAGTGGTAGCCTTTGCATTGAAGATTTGGAGGCTTTATCTTTATGGTATGCATTGTGAGATCTTCACAGAACATTGTAGTCTTCAGTACATTTTTAACCAGAAGGAGCTAAATTTGAGGTAGCGTAGGTGGTTAGAGTTACTGAAAGACTATGACATTTTTATTCTTTATCATACAAGCACAGTAAATGTGGTAGTGGATGCCTTGAGATAGAAGGCACTGAGTATGGGTAGCTTGGCTTTCTTAGTGACAAAGGAGCGACCTTTATCTTGGGACATCTAATCCTTGGCTAATAGGTTGGTTAGACTTGATATTTCAGAGTCGGGCCATATTCTTGCTTGTTTGGAGGCTGGATCTTCCTTGTTGGAGAAGATTCAGGCACAACAGTTTGATGATGATAGGTTGAGGATCATTCATGACAAGGTGTTAAGCAATGAGGCTAAGAAGGTAACCTTAGATTCAGAGGAGGTTATGAGGATCGAGGGTCGCATATGCGTTCCTAGAGTTGGTGACTTGATTTATCTTAGAGAAGGCTCATTGTTCTAGATATTCCATTCATCCCAGGGTAGCTAAGATGTATCGTGACTTGAGGCAGCACAACTAGTAGTGTGGGATGAAGAGGGATATTTCAGCTTTCGTGTCTAGGTGGTTGAACTGTCAGCAGGTGAAGTTTGAGCACCAGAGGCCAGGTGGTTTATCTTATAGGCTACCCATTTTGGAGTGGATAGCTATGGACTTTATAGTTGGTTTGCCACGTACTTTGTGGAAATTTGATGCTATTTTGGTCATTGTGAATAGGTTGGCAAATTCTGCTCACTTTCTGCCAGTTTAGACTTCCTACAGTTCTGAGAGGTTGGCTCAGATCTATGTTCGTGAGATTGTCTATTTGCATGGTATGCCAGTTTCCATCATTTCTGACCATGGTACACAGTTCACGTTGCATTTCCAAAGGTCTATTTTGAGAGAGTTGGGCACTAGAGTTGAGCTTAGCACCCCTTTTATCTGCAGACTGACGGTCAGTCAGAGCGTACTATCCAGTTTCCGAAGGATATGTTGGGAGCCTATGTTATTGATTTTGGGGTTCAATGGGAACAGTGCTTAGTTTTGGTAGAGTTTGCATATAATAATAGTTACCATTCTAGCATTCAGATAGCTCTGTTCGAGGCTTGTATGGTAGGCAGTGCTGATCTCCAGTAGGTTGGTTTGATGCTTTCAAGGTTTGTTCATGGGGTACCGACTTTCTTCATGATCATTTGGATTAAGTTTGGGTCATTCAAGAGAAACTTTGCACTGCCCAGAGTAGGCAGAAGAGTTATGCTTATCGAAGATTTTAAGATCTAGAGTTCATGGTTGGTGAAAGTGTGTTCCTTCGAGTGTCGCCCATGAAAGGAATGATGAGTTTCGGGAGAAAGGGTATATGTAGTCCTAAGTTCATTGGGCCATTTGAGTTCCATCGTCACATTGGGGAGGTTGTTTATGAGTTGGCCTTGCCTCCTGCTTTTTCCAGTGTTCACCTGGTTTTTCATGTCTCTATGGTGCATCGATATATTCTGGATAAGTCTCACATGCTTTAGTGGAATTCAGTTCAGTTTGATGAGTCTTTAGCTTTCGAGGAGGATCCTGTTGTTATTTTGGACAGGCAGGTTAGGAAGTTGAAGTCCAAGTAGATTCTGTCAGTTAAGGTTCAGTGGTGACTTTGTCTTATCAAGGAGGCTACTTAGGAGATTGAGACCGATATGCGAACCTACTATCCTCACCTTTTCAAGTCCTCAAGTACTTCCCTTTCTCTAACTTTTGAGCAAAAAAGTCCTTTTAGTAGTGGATGTTGTAATGACCCTTCAAGTCATTTTCTATTTTTCATGCTTTTTCTATATTTTGAGCTTTTATGTTGTAGCTACAAGTCATTTCATACTTGTCGGGACTGATGATTTAGTTCCCAAGTTGTTTGTTAGGTTGTTATGGCTATTTCCCTATTTTAGAACTTGAACTCAGAAAATCTTTTACTTTGGTCAACTATCTTGGTAAACATGCTCAGAAACAAATGCTGATAGTTTCGTTGGCTCTGGAATAGGGATTTTGTTCTTGTGGGACCCTTGGTCTGAGTTTGGGTGCTTTCAGTTTTGTATTGTGTTATTTTCTGTGTTTTTAGGCCAGTTTGGCTTGTGCGGTTGGTTTTGGTCAACATTCGAAGAAGACGACCTCGAATGGAAATTTTGTCAGTGTTGTTAGCTCCGGAATGTCGACTTTGGGCTAGAGGGACTTATTGTTTGGGCACCTAAACTTCTGGACTTATTTTTGGCCTCTGGGTTTCATGTTGGTAAAGGTTGTCCAATAGTTGGTTTTGGGTGTGGGGCCCACTTTTAATTAAATCGACCTTCACTGGAATTTTCATCAATTTCGTTGAGTCTGGAATACCATTTTTAGTTGAATAGCTCAACTTGTTTTTGTTTACGGGACCCCTGATGCATTCTCGGGGGTCCATCTATTACAAAGTTTGTTAAAAGCTTGGCAATGTAGCAGCACGTTACTGGTATGGAGCCAAGGCGGGTGCCTGGCCGCACCTGCGCTGGCCTGTGCGATGCATGCGTGCCTGCCTGAGCTGGCACGGCAGAGCGCCTATGGAACTTAGGCCGTTGTGGCTTGGATGCTTCTGCGGCGCTTGGGTGCTATGGCGTGCCCGCGCTTATGCGTGCATAGGCGCCCCTGTGCCTTGGCGCTGGCAGCTATAAAGCTAGCCACTTCTCAAAATTTCCAGCTCTTCTCCAACACTTTGCAAGTCATTTTGGCCTCTATTAAAATTAACTCCAAACCTCCATTTTTATCCTGATTCATCCCCTAGCTTGGTGGTGTTCATAATTCCAGTCTGCGGTCCATTCGTGCATGTTAAATTGGTAAGCTTCCGCCTCCCAAATCCTTTATTATCCATTTTTGTTTCCCTTGAACTATGGACTTCGGGGCTGTTTTGGGCCCTGGAACGAGTCTTGTTCGTGCTCAACTTTTGGGCATGGATTCTTTAACCCGTTGGAAATATAGTTGTGATTTTTGTTTTCTGTTTCATTGTGCAGTTCCTGAGGGTCATTTTCTTACCAAATTTCTGCCTCGATTTTCCATAAAGTAATATGGGTGTCATTCTTCTCGTCTTGACACTTTGATTATGTTCTTGATAGCATGGCAGCTTTTTGAGGCTGTTCGAAAGGGGAAGGCACATGAGTGACAATTCATGTTTGCAATTCAGCCCTGAGGTAAGTTACGGTTTACTTTTCTAGACTGAGTTAGTTAGATTTTATATGATATATGTTATTGGAATGTTAGGTTAGACTGTAGATAGAAATAGGCTTAAATCTTGTAACTTGTAATATACTGGCCATTTCGGATCATTGATTAGGATTATTCCTGTTATCCTTAGTCTAGGAGCTCGTAGTATTGTTATGGCTTGGGTACGATCCATAGTAGGCTTTTAGGAGGTTTTAGAGGTAGAGTAGAAGCTTGTAGTTATTTTCGTAGTTATGTTCCATTATTTTCACCTTATTATCAATTTTATGTGTAATTGTGGGCCCGAGGACATAACTTGGATTTGGACAGAGTTTCCAGGTCAGTTCTCTTGATTGGAGGGTGTTTTGCCCTGTTTTGCCTTGTTATGTGCTACATTCTCTAAATGTGGCAATTCACATGCTCATACTACATTCTCATGCCTATCAGTATAGAAAAGGATGATTTTCGAGGTTTTGGTTTCAAACTTAAGATTTACTATGGTCACTGTGATTTTCGGACTTTAAAGGAATTATTTTGGGTTTTATTACTGGTTTTGAAAAGGAAAGGAAAAATACTACTTTATGCCGGTCATAGGGGTGTTCCCGGGCCCTTTTATCCTTTTTTCACATATATATATATATATATAGTCTGATACAGTATTTCGGACCCCCAATGCGTTATTCTGAGTTTTTACTTCCCATTTATAAATATACATATATATGCATAGTCCGATGTGGTATTCCACGCGCCCGATGCGGTATTCCAGGTTTATACTATTATGCACTCATGCATCAGAACATCTTCCATTGCATTACATGTGGTTGAGTGTATTTGGTTGTCGGTTGTCTAGATTGACTTTTTATTAATTCCTTCTTGTTTGTTCGGTTAGTCCTTTTCGGTTTTATATCCAGATTTAGGTGGATCCCTGTATTTACCTTACTTTCCTGTAATTTATATTATATATTATCTTTCTGCGCTCGATTGGCTTATAATTATTACTGTGTACCCATTGTTATAGTACTCATACTACACTCTACATCTTTTTCTGATGCATCACCTAGTACGAGCCACCCCCGTTGATCCTCCCATCGTTCGAGACCTGTTGCAGTTTGGATCGTGGTGAGCTCTCGGCGTCTTGGAGACTTTACATGCTTTTCACCTATCATTTTGTCTATATTTTGTATTTTAGATAGACAGAGTCTGTGGTATAGATACTCCATACTTTAGACGCTCTTCTACCGGTGACACTAGTTCCAGATTTACTCTTTTGTATATTTTGTCTTCTTAGTCTCTTTAGAGAAATTTTTATATATTTAGTACAGTTTGTATGTATATATTCTATTGTCCCTATCTCCCTTATATATATCTCTTTTTCTTTGTTTATATAAACTACTTTATTTATCTTCCGCGTGGTTTGGGTTGGCTTGCCTACTGAGAGGTTATGTAGGCGCCATCATGGCCCAGTTTTGGGTCGTGACATCTACCTTCTTTAATTCTAGTTTCTGTAATAGCTACTATCCCTACTTTATTCTCTTGCAAAAACACCTTGAACTCTTTGTGTTCGTACACTTTATTTAAACCCCTAACATTCCAAGCTAATATATACATTATTGGAAGAGTTTTTGGCCTTGACTTCCCTTTATGTCCCCTGCACCACTACTTTGTCCCTCTATAGTGTTACCTGGTTGATTTGGTAGGCTAGCATCATCAAGAATGTTAAAGTTGCTTCTAGTTTCTATCTACCCTCGATGATTTATCTTAGGGTGGTTATACTTTGTGACTGTCCCTTTTGCTAGACTCCATCCCGCCTCATTGACATTCACCTATTTTGAGACTTACACTACATCTTGTTTCTATATTTTTATCGTCAGTATCTCCGTGTTAGTTTGTGGCTTCCGTACATGCTGATCAGCCTTGTGTTTGCCCTTATTCCTTGCTTGTGGTCTCTGAGATTCCTTTGCTTTTTGTCCTTTTGAGTAGAGTGGCTATGTCCCACCAAACAGCAAGAAGAGCAATATATTGGTTCCCAGTCATATTGGACAACCTGTGTGAACATATTACCTACCGGATGAAGAATTTCTATTTGATTTGGTAGGGCTTTGGTTATATCCATCTCAATTATCAACCTAGCATAAGAGATTCTCCCTAGGGATGATGGAACTCATCTAAATATAGCAGTTTCCCTAGAGCACTACCAATTTGCTTAGTGCTTCTAGTCCCCAGTAGTGTTGTGGTATATTAAGAAGTTGTACCCACAGAGAGATAATTTTGAGCACCTCTTTATTAAAATCAAAATTAGCAGTTCATCCTTTAATAATCATAGGTCGGATGTTAATCATATATAGTCCTAATACTAAAATTGATTCCTTATTTCAAGTCTATTCAACTTAACAACAAAGAAACCATCATTATGTAGATATACCTTGGGCTTGAACACAAAATTCCATTCAGTCGCAATGAATTGCATTATAGATTCAATGGATCGTGTGTTGCCGACCACATAGAGGATGATAGCATTCCTATATGTTTTGCTGTAAATTTCAACATCCCCTTCATTCAATTTCACAACAGGGTTCCCACCTTGTATCATTGGAGGTACATACTCCAATTCCATTCCTTTTGATCCCAAATTCGTACTCTGAAATAACCCTTTCCAGATTCTCTGCCCAGGCTCCATCAAATCAATTTTCCTTTTCAAATCTCCAAGCATCATGGTAATTATTTTCCCTATCGCTTGTTTGGGGATTGTGGAACCTAATTCTAGAAATTTCTCACCACTAGATTTAGTCATTTCTTGCAACCCAGATCCTTTTTTCATCAGTCCCAATCTTAGTTGCGTCAACACTGGTGTCACTGTTACATTGGTTCTTCTCAGTCCCCTGTAGTTGGGGTCGTAGCTTTGAATGAGTGGTGTGAATTGATTCTTTCATCATCATGTTGTTTATGGTCTGATTCTTAGTTTTTTGAGGTCGCCCTCATCCCATTGTCAGAGAGAGAATGTTAGTTAACCATGCTTACCAAGAGCAAAAAAGAGAACCCTTTTTTAAAAAGAAAAGTAATGGGGTGACTTTTTTTAAAAGTATTTAACAATGATATAAGTTAATTGTGTTTGTTGAATTGAAATTGATATTAAATGCTCTCACCTCTCTCATGCAAACCCTAACCTTCATCATATAATCCTACCATCGCTATTTTGGCCACTGGCCAGTCAACGTTGATGGCTGGACAGACCCTCCCACTCTCTTTTGATTCTAATTTCCCACACTACCTACCATAACACTTACCCCTAACAATATCCCCACAAACCCAGCTGATGTTTCTACTGAGAAGGAATCTACTTTGCCTATTGTGCCTAAATTGCCTGGAGTAAATAAGACTTCCACATCTCAAACAGGCAAATATGCATATTTGTTAAAACCATCAACCATAAACATACCAAAGAGTGTCACATCTCCCAGGTAGATCCTACCCCTATCAAGAAACCTTCACACAATAATGGAATACCATGAGTAATGTGGACTGAAGAAGAAGTGAAACGCATGAATGACATTGAGAATTTACAATATGCTGTGATTGGCAAATTCTCATATGGGTGGCCTGAATTGGAGGAACTTCAAAGTCTAATCCCTAAGCAATGCAGCATAAAGGGTGACTGCAAAATTGGTCTTTTGAGAAATAGACATATTTTAATATGTTTTGAACTATTTGAAGATATTGTGAACATGATGTCTACAAATACATATTATATTACTGAAAATTATGGATATTCATATCAAAATTAGACAGCTTATGTATGATGCAATATTTAAAGTGGATGAGGAGATGACACAAGACATGTCCTGGATAACATTTCTTGATCTCTGGACCACTTTTTTGGTGAAAGAATCTTTATTCTTCGTTGCATCAGCAGTGGGTAAACCAATTCACTTATACATGGACACAATAAACTAGACTAGGCCATGTTTTGCCAGGTCAAAGTGCATGTGGATTTGATGGCAAATCTGCCCAAGTTTGTAGAGTTGGAAATTGAAGATCAAATTACAAAAGGCTCTAGAGTGGAAAGAGTGAATATTCAATATGATATGTTACCAAAGTATTGCAAGAAGTGTAAACTTCAAGGCCACAATGAAGATGATTGCCTAATTCTACACCCAGAATTGAAGAAGGACATGAAGGAAGGAGATGATGAAGATGATGAAGACAAAGATGCAAAAGGAGAACAGAAAAGAACTTTCTATAGAAATTCACATAGAAGAACATCTCAATGGAACCCCACTGGAAGGATATTTACTAGGGAGGCTGAGGATTATGAGAAGTTCCTAAATTATCATGCTGCAACGAATACTTTTGCGGTGCTAGCAGACAATATGAATGAAAAACAAGATTTGGAATCTGAAACACCCTCTGTTAAGGGGTTAGCTGATGATAAAAAAGATGAATGTTCTGAAAATAATAAGGAAAATACAACCAGGGATTGGATTCATAAAGCTTTCTATAAGAAAGACACCCAACTGGAAGGTGTTGATGCTAAGAAGCATACTAGAGATGAAGAATTTGATTACAACATACAAGGGCATTTAGAGGATAGAGCAGTAGCAAGTATCACTGGTTTAACAACTAGTGAAGAAAATACAGAAGGGCATGTAGAGAATGGAGCAGTTGCAATCATCACTGACTTAACTGTTTGTGAGAAGAAAGCAAGAGTTGTAGATGGATAAGGGAAGGTAAAGGATGGAGAGATAATAACAAGCACTGACTTAATGGTTAGTAAGAGTAATAACAACAACATAATCTGCAGTTCAAAAGATAACACAAAAAAGAATTAGGTTTAAGAATATAGGGATGTAGATTTAGGGGAAGATACTCATCAGCTCTCATTACAAGAAAGTGACTACCATGGTCATTATTTGGCAGATACCCGACTGGCAATTGGGGAGCAAGTATTGGTCCTTCTGTTACAAGGTGCTAGTGCACAAAAAATCAACCCAACAAAAAGTTCTTCACCCATCAGGAAGCTCTAGGATATAGTGGCTCATAAACTTATTGAAGATGTACCTGTAGATGAATAGGAGAGGCCTGATAAGAGCAATATACAACCAAAAGTAGAGAAGTCAAACACTCATAATAAGAAGAATAAGAAAGGGGCTGAACATAAAAGGGTACTCACAAGGAGTGCAGTTACTAAAATCAGCAATCCTTAATGATGAAGGCATTCATATGGACTATTAGATTGGTAAGAACCCAAAAGGCTTTTCACAGGGTTCAAATGCTCAATAATCATCATAAATTCAGTTTTATAGCTCTCTTATAACCTTTCCAAAGAGCTAATCAAATTCACAGATACAAGAGAAGATTAAGAATGGCTCATATAGGAGCAAATCACAGTGGGAAGATATGATTCTTTGTCAATGAGCAAATAGATGTGGATATTATTATGGACACAGAACAACAAATAACTCTCAGATTATTCTTTCACGAGCTGGACAGGTATTGCCTCTTAACATTAATGTATGCTAAATGTTTAGAGAATAAGAAACAAGCTTTGTGATATAGCATCTATCTGCTTACCATGAATATGAATCATCCTTGGCTGGTTGGGGTGATTTTAATGTTGTTTTCAATGAGGAAATTTTTTTAGGGTCCTTCCAATATTGCCTCAACAGTGTGAGGACTTTGACTTTTGTGTCAATTCTTGTGAACTAGAAGAAATTCCTTTTAAAGGAAATCCTTTTACTTTGTGGAATGGGAGAGCTTGATCAGACAGTATTTTTGAAAGACTAGACAAGGTGTTCATAAATCAAGGAATGCAAGACTGGTTTTTAGAAAGAGAAATAGAACATTTGGTAAGAACAATATCTGACCATGCTCCTCTTCTAATTACTTTGAGCCAGAAGAATCAAAACTATCAAAAACCTTTCAAATTCCTCTAATTTTGGACTAAGCATGAAGGTTTTTTAGACATTGTGAGAGCAAATTGGCACACTAATGAGGAAGCCAATGTTTTTTATAAGTTTAAGCACAAACTTAAACATATAAAAAAGGTGCTTTCAAAGTAGAGTAAGGAGAATTTTGGAGACATATTTCAACAACTCATAATCAGGGAGGAAGTAGTGAAATTAAAAGAGTAATTGTTTGAGGAGGATCCATCTCCTGAAAACATATGTGTTCTTCAATAGGCAAAGGCTGAGTTAAAACAATATTTGCATTTTGAAGAGAATTTTTAGAGACAAAAGGTTATGCTTAGCTGGTTCTCAGAGGGAGAAAGGAATACTATGTTTTTTCATAACTTAGTAAAGGGAAGAAGAAGCAGGCTTAAGATCAAAAGAGTCCAAGATTCTAATGGTAACTGGTTAGAAGATGAAGAGTTGATGGCCACGGAAGCAGTTAATTTCTATAAAAACCAGTTTTATCAGGAAGAAGAGAGCAATGATTTCACCATTCTAGATCACATACCTGATCTAATCTCTGAGGTAGACAACCAAGGACACTGGTATTCAAGATATGAAAGAAGTTAAAGAAGTTGTCTTTAGCTTAAAGAGGGAAAGTGCTTGTGGTCCTAATGGTATGTCAGGCATGTTCTACCAAGTTTGCTGGGAGATTGTTGGCCAAGATATGGTGGAACAGGTAAAATCTTTCCTTGAAGAAAGCACTCTCCCTAAAGATATTACCCATACTAATCTTATTCTTCTCCCTAAGAAGGCTAATCCGTAGTGTTTTGTTGATCTTAGATCTATCAGCCTAAGAAACTTCATCAACAAAGTTTTTCAAGAGTGGTTCATGTTAGGCTACTTCCTACTCACACGCAAGTGTACGTGGTCGTCCAAGTAATATAGACTGGTTAGTTCGGATATCATACCCAAGAGACTTATGACTTACCAAATGTTCTAATTTATTCATATACCGCTGAAATAAACAAGTATGAAAGTAACTAGAATATGAGTTTTATAGTAATTAAGGAACGAAAATAAAATGACAAAATTAAATACGAGTAAGTAATGATTTTTTGGTTCCAAGTTTAGAGAGAATTCCAGGGTTACAGATCTATTACACAATCATAAGTAGTATTCATTAGAATCGACTTGTTCGTTCACCTAGTTGTTGATTCCGGGGTTGATTTTACAACTATGGCCTTTCGAGCCTCTAGTTGCCTATCCAAAATAGCATCACAACTACATCGTTGAGTGGGGATGTGACATCTTATTCTGAAAGAATTTATATATCTTCCCGTATGAACCGAGCAACGCGTTCTAGGTATATTTCTATCCTAGTCGCTAACCTACCTTTTACGTTACAAAAGAGAGGCCTTGCTCTTTATATTCATTGATCTACCTTGTTGATCCTTCTCCTGAGTTCACAACAATGTTATATATTTATCTTAATGGCGGCCAAGCATCAAAATACTAAACACAGGAATATAAGAACAACAATAATGGCAAACGAACAATCAATCCAAATTCATACTAAATAATCATGTGTTTGTAGCCGTAACCCCAGAACAAGGGTTCTTAGCCAATATGCTAATCAAAAACACAAATAATTATGTTTTCATCCAAAGTTATGGCTATTAAAAGGAAGAAGAAAAGAAACCTAGTGGTGAAATCTAATCTCTGCCTTATGCTCTGAAAATATGACGGGACCCTTACAAAAGACGCACAAGGTTCTATTTATAGGGCTTGGGAAATAACCCCTTTTCCTTCTTGAAATCGGAATAGAAAAAGCTAGAACTTCTGGTTGGCACACTGCCTGGAGCGATGCGCCTCTAATGTGCAAGTATTGGTGCCCAGCAGTTTGGGTCTTGGGGCGGCGCGCCACTGCTGTGCCATGCTACCCCTCCAGTAGTTTAGTGCTTGGAGCAGCACCCCATCGATGCGCCATTTCCCAGTTTCATCTCTCACTGTGCTCTCGAGCCTTCCGCTACATTGCATGCATGATCTCTTCATCCAAATAACCTTCCAATGGTTACTTTCCCGTGTCATTTCACCTACAGGCATCTAATCATGTGTCTTAGTACATCATATAGCAATTCAACTCAAAACACACAATATCTAGTAATTAATGCTCTTAAAACATAAGGTAAACATGGGTAAAATGCGATAAATAGGCATATAAATATGCCCAAAATTACCACCCCACACTTAAACCTTTGTTTGTCCTTGAACAAATCACTACCCTCTATGCTATGCTTCACCATAAATACGTAAGGAACTTTCCCTCCTCACTTGCAAGAGGCTAAACAATTTTAATCATGCTTTCGTAGTTCATGTTGCGAGAAACATCAAAACAACACTTGTTAGCGTAAAGATCCTTCAGTTGAAACAAAAAAACCTCTATAACCGACTCTTCATCATAATATCGGGCCAACATATCTATGTGTAAACAATGCAAGTAACAACATTACCAAATACATGGCATGAATGCCCTCAAATTTAGTATTACCCCTATATTTTCAATCACACCAATCTACTTTAAATGGGGCATTTTGAATCAATAAAACACTCATTCTCTCAAAAGATGTTTCAAATATATCATAACATACCATAGGCTTCCCCGTAGTATATAGTGAATTCAACAAAGCAATCACATTCATGAAATCAAAAGGACTTTCGTTTGGTTGTAATATCAGCTTCGGGATGGGTAGGATACTTTTAGGCACAAAGTGACTCTTTTCTGTATTTCACATGACACTACATTTTTACTCTTTTCTTCATCCTTCTTTCTTAATTTCTCCTATGTTCACACGTTCTTGGACTACCACTTATTCCACCTTCTTTTTGCCCTTTATTTGATGCGTACTTGTTGCTAGCGAAACTTATTTCTTTTTCTTTTCTCTCTCTTTTTTTCAAACTCTTTTGACTCCTAACAACAAGTACTTTAAAAGATTTAACCGGGCTCTACGTCATTATTTCACTACACTCACCTTCACTTTAATCTACCCTTCTACTTTTGTTTCCCTTTCTTACTTTTCGAGCTAATAGTGCATTAGGGACTTTTATTTGGATCAAATTCATAGGGTATCAATAAAATGGATAGGCTCATTATGTGGATTAACAAAAACATAGGCTTCAAGTCTCAACGGGGCTTCACTAATTGAAATGTCAAGGTGGTACAAACAATCATCCAAGAAACAAGAAAAATGGGCTTTTCAAGAAAATGCCTTAATCATATTCCACAAATTTCATGATAGTTAACGTTCACACAAACGCGGGACAAGTTCTAGATGCTACCCTATGCAAGAAACCAATCAAAAGCTCACACACACGGCACCATGAAGCACATATAGGAGGATTACACTTACATGCTTACACATAAACACATTGAGTGAATTTACACAACTAAGCATGTTTCCTTCATCATTTGAGTCTAGTTAAAGAGCCTATGTGTTCCTCATGAAGTTCTCACTCACTTGCCCGACTTCGCATGAACTACCCATGACGTCTAACTAAGCTTCAAGTGGGAATTTTAAGTTCCAAAGGCAAGGTTGCTAATCCTACAATATTATGACTAATTTTCACTTAAGACGGTCGTCATCCATCCATCATCGAGATAAGTCATTACTACTACGACTCAACTAGAAATCTATCCTAAAAAAAATCTACCCGATTCAAAGGGACTACCCTCAGGAAAGAACCGAAAACAAAGGCCGAGGAACCCAACCTAAAAAAAAATACAAAACAAACCTATGTATACTACCAACCATTCTTCTTAACAGCTAAAAAGCAGTCACACAACGCTCACAACACTCAAGATAAAACAATGAAAATCATAGGAAGTTTCTTCTCCACCTCACACTTAAACATATCACTGTCCTCAGCGCTGCAAACAACTACAAAGGTAAAGAGTAAGAGAAGGAACTCCCTGGGCCTCTAGGCGTCGTCCTCATCATCTTCATCAGGAATAAATTCCATATTCTGGTTGGCTGTAGTATCATCAACCGCCATCAAAGCGGTCCCAGCATCATCAACCTCATCATCTTCATTGGAATTAGTGTCATGTACGGTCAGCTCATCATCATCTAACGGCTCCTGAAATGCTGGCCCCATCTTGCATATAAACATTGCGCTCTCAGTAATCGGGTACCAGTCGCTCAAAGCAGTCATCTCCTCCTCGGTCACCGGTCGACCGCCAATTCTCAATTGTAGCTCTACCATCCCATACATTTTTCCCATCCAACTATTATCTTGATCCTATCGGTCAGCATTGGAAAGCACCATCCCATGGAAAGTATCTTGGTGCTTCGTCTTTGTCACATTAACCAATTAACTCACAAGGTACGGTACTTGTGGTGGGCACAAATCATGAATTTCCTTTTCTACCTCTTCTTTTCTTAAAAAGTGGGTCACCAACCCTCCGTAGCAATACCTCCACCTCTTGTTGTCCCAGAATTTTCTCATATTGTGTCTCAGTACCGAGGCCACATTAATTGTCATTTCCTTTATCAACATGTATACCAACACAACCCTATATTTAGTTACCTCAGTTATGTGCTTTCATGGTAGAAGGGTGCTACAAACAATTTTGAGCCACACTCTTGCCTCCATGTTGAAGTAAGCATAATGCAAGGTGGCATATCGCCCAGTGTCCTTGCTTCTTTCCCAATGATCCATTGAATTCACTCCACAAAGTGTATGGAAGATGTCTCTGTATGGTGGCTCCTCTTTCATATCTAAGTAGGGGTTGGAATCCACATGTGGCGTCCCCAAGAATTCATTTAGGACCCATGTGATGAATCGCACTACATTCCCTCGAACTTCCACCTTTTAGCTTCTACCTTCCCCCGTTTGCCAATTTGCATAGAATTCCCTTACCATCATCAGGTTGCACTCTCCTGGATCCTAAAAGATGTATTGAATTCCCAATCAGTAGACCATCTCATGAATTTTGGGGAATTCCACTTGCAATCATGCCTCATCAACATGCTCATCTCCATGATACTTTGCTTTTTCTTTGTGATTCAAACCAGTCGATCCCTTGAATCCATATTGTTCTTTTCCTAAATTTTTGTGGGGGTGCCTGTGGGATCAGCGGAGCTGTTGTCCTAGATGATTCACCTTTGCGAGACCCTTTGCTTCCCGTGCCTTCTGTGACCGGTTTCTTCCCTCTTGTAGGCATTGTACCTATACCACATAAGTTACACAAATCAGCCCAGTACAATTAGAGCTAGCCAAATCAGTGTTTTCACGAGGCTATCACACCCCACACTTAATTTGCTAGCCATGGTGTCTATAGGTTGATAACATGAGGTACTCAGACTTCCCTCTTCTAATCACAAGCTTATTTTAGTATTCTATGACACCATGTCAACCAACCAATCTTCACAAGTATATTCCAAAAAATTCTCAAGTATTCACTACCCTTTTTAAAGATAAAGCACTATTCATGGCCACAACTTCATTCAATGTAGTACAAATTCACCAATTTTCTTGAAGTTTTAGAGTGACCCATCTCTTTCTACTACATACTTTGCTTTCCATAAATAAAGACTCACAACAAAACAAGAAACAAAATTCGAAATCCACCATTACTAGTGTATATACGAAAAATAATCTTACTGTGTGGGTGTATTTTAAGAGTTCAAGCTTTCATCCAAGGTGGAAAAAGTTTTAGTTCTTCCAACAAGATGAAACAAGTTTACACCTATTAATCTTGGTAATAGAGTGTTAAAAAGTAAAGGGAGTTCTTACCTTGAGAAATTATGGAGAATGTTAAAGCTTGAGAGGAGTAACAATGGAGGAAGGAGAGAAAATTTGAGAGATAATAGGTGAGGGGCGGCGCTCCAATTTGTGAATGAAGAAAAAAGTAGAAAAATTAGGGGTTTAAAAAGTGCAGCCTCTTAAAAAACTTTGGGTCTCGGGTCAGTTGACCATTGCCCCGCCTCATAATTCTCAACTTTGGGCGCTAGACATGGGCGTCGGTAGTCTGGTCGCTGGGCTAGTGCACCAGCATTGCGCTCGACCCTAGGGACGCGAGTTTTTTTTGTACTTACCTTCCCCGATGTCGTCCTTAGCTAGTTTCTCCCTTTCTTTCCTACAAAAGCAACAAATGCTTAGAAAAATGGTGGGTTGCCTCCCATCTAGCGCCTTAGTTTTGGTCGTGGAATGACTCATATTTTTGTATTTTTGTTATTTTTTTGTCCTAAACTATTACAATACAATCGTGGGTTGCCTATCACGTAGCGCCTGATTTAACATCACGGTACAACTCACCTCAAAAATCACTCATCTGACAGGGTGATTGAGGTCTTATCCATGTCCACATGCTCTGCCCAATAATGCTTCACTCATTGACTGCTTACCAAGAATGTACTTGTTTTGTCGGCCCTCCAGAGTTCCACTGCGCCATGCGGAGTCATCCGTACTACCTCAAATAGTCCAGACCACTTGTACTTAAGCTTTCCAGGGAAAAGCTTCAGCCTTGAGTTGAATAGGAGGACCCTTTGACCAGGTTCAAAAGAGCGAGGAAGGATGTGTTTATCGTGCCACCTCTTTGTCTTCTCCTTGTAGAGCTTGGCATTCTCATATGCCTGGAACCTAAACTCATCAAGTTCATTAAGCTGCAGTTGTCTCTTTTGCCCTACTAGTTCTTCATCAAGATTCGGCTTCTTTATAGCCCAATAGGCTTGGTGTTCCAGCTCTACCAGCAGATGACAAGCCTTACCATATACGAGCCAATAAGGAGAAGCTCCAATGGGCATTTAATAGGCAGTTCAATATGCCCATAGCGCATCATCAAGCTTCTTAGCCCAATCTTTCCTTTGCGCATTCACAGTCTTCTCTAGAATCTACATCACTTCTCGATTTGATACCTCAACCTGCCTGCTAGTTTGGGGATGATATGCAGTAGCTACCTTGTGACGCACCCCATACATAGCCAATAATTTTCTGAACCAGTTATTGATGAAATGAGTTCCACCATCACTGATTATCGCTCGTGGAGTACCAAATCTTGTGAATATATTCTTCTTAACAAACTTCAACACCACCTTTGCATCATTGGTCAGAAGAGCTACCGCTTATACCAACTTAGACACATAATCCACCATAACAAGTATATACTTATTTCCAAAAGAAGGTGGGAAGGGTCCCATGAAGTCAATCCCCCATATATCAAATATATCCACCTCAAGGATGTTCTGTAAAGGAATCTCATGACTTCTAAAGATAGCTCCAGTCCTCTGGCACTGATCACATCCTTTGATGAAAGCTAATGCATCATTTAATATCGTGGGCTAATAGAAACCTGACTGTAACACCTTATGTGTTGTACGCTCTCCTCCATGATTTCCCTCATAAGGAGAAGAATGACAACTCTCTAAGATCTCCCTGACATGATTTTCTGGAATGCATCTTCTAATTATTTGATCTGGACCTTGTTTGAACAGGTAGGGCTCATCCCACAAATAAATTCGCAAGTCATGATATAGCTTCTTCTTCTGTTGTGTAGTAGTGTCTGAGGGGTACACCCCACTCACCACTAAGTTGAAAAGATTAGCATACCCTGGTAGCTCAGCAACACTTAAAGCTAGGAGTTGTTCATCTGGAAACTCCTCTCTGATATGCCCATCATTAGGCACATGAGACCAATCTTAAAGCCTGGACAAATGATCTGCCACTTGGTTCTCTGTGCCTTTTCGATCCCTTATCTCCAAATCAAACTCTTGAAGCAGCAAAATCCACCGAATAAGTCTTGGATTTGCATCCTTCTTGCTAAACAAGTAACGGATCGCAGTATGATCCGTATACATAATCACTTCCATTGCCACAAGATCGGAGCGAAATTTATCAAAAGCAAAGACTAAAGCTAGCCTCTTTTTCTCAGTTACTGTGTAGTTTGTCTGAGCCGAATCAAGTGTCTTAATCACATAATAGATAGAATGAAATACCTTTTCGACTCTGTGACCCAACACAGCTCCAACCGCAACATCACTAGCTTCACACATAAGCTCAAAAGGCAGCTCCCAATTTGGTGCAATTAAAATCAAAGCTTCAATCAAGTGCTTCTTCAAATTCTCAAATGCCTTCACACAGTCCTCAGTAAATTCATACTTTACCTCCTTCTCAAGAGCTTGCACATTGGCCTTGATATCTTGGAGAAGCCTTTGATAAAGCGTCTGTAGAAACCTGCATGACCAAGAAAATTACGAACACCTCTCACAGATACTGGAGGTGGTAGTTTCTCAATAACCTCTATCTTCGAGTGATCCACTTCTAGCCCCAACTTTGACACTTTATGGCCAAGGGCAATGCCTTCCGTGAGCAAAAAGTTGCACTTCTCCCAGTTCAGCACCAAATTCGTCTCCTCGCATCTTGCTAATACCCTATCTAGACTTTTAAGATAAGTGTCAACTGACTTCCCAAACACTGAGAAGTCATCCATGAATACTTCAACAATCTCTTCCACCATATCAGAAAAATAGCCATAATACACCTCTGAAATGTAGCCGGCGTATTACAAATCCCAAAGGGCATACGCTTGAAAGCATATGTTCCATACGGACAAGTAAACATCGTCTTCTCTTGATCCTCTGGTGCTATGGCTATTTTATTGTATCTAGAATATCCATCTAGGAAGCAAATGTACTCCTGGCCAGCTAACCTATCCAACATCTGATCAATGAATGGGATGGGATAATGATCCTTCCGGGTGGCCTCATTCAATTTCTTGTAGTCCATGTAAATCCTCCACCCAGTGACTGTACATGTTTTAATCAGCTTCATCCTTCTCATTTGTTATAACAATCATCCCCCCTTTCTTGGAGACACATTGCACCAGACTAACCCACTTGCTATCTGAGATGGGGAACACAATACCTGCGTCTAGCCACTTGATCACCGCTTTCTCTACTACATTCTTCATGGGAGGGTTCAATATTCTCTGATGCTGTGCCATGGGCTTGTACCCTTCCTTTATGTAAATCTTGTGCATGTAAAAGGATGGATTGATCCCATGAATGTCAGAAATCTGCCACCCAATTGCTCTCTTCCTCTTACGCAATACTGCTAGAGCTTTCTTTACCAGTGCTTCATTCTACCTGGCTGTGAGAATAACCGGGAGTGTATCATCTTCTCCCAAATATGTATACTTCATATAAGGAGGGAGTGGTTTTATTTCTATCTTTGGGGCCTCTTCAATAGATGGCTTGGGAGGGGGTCCCAAAGATCTATTAAGAGGCTCAAACTCTGTAGTACTCGACAACACCCAAGCTTCTTCCAAACATTCAACCATTTCATGTGCCGCTCCATCTCCATACAAATCTGTCCCTGTGGGGGCTCTCTCCAATGGATCTTTGGATGTTATGAGCGGTATCCCTGATTCTATATCTACCACAGTAATAGCCAATAAGTTCTCATATAATGCAGAAAACTTCATTTCCTTGTAAACATTGAAGACCTCCACCTTGTCATGTGCTATCATGGTGAGTTGCCTTGTATCCACATCTATCAACTCTCTGCATGTAGCCAATAATGGACGTCCCAAAATAAATGGAACTTCCGGGTCTGGTTCAAAATCCAATATCACAAAATCCACCGAAAAGATCAACGAACCAATCCACATCAATACGTCTTTGATTATGCCCTCAGGTCTAGCCAAAGATCTGTCTGTCCACTGCAGAACAATTCTAGTGGGGCGAGGACTACCTAATCCCATCTTTTTGAAGACTGAAAATGGCATTAGGTTTATACTTGCCCCTAGATCGCATAGTGCTCGTGCTATAACTTTCTGACCTATGGTGATCTTAATAGTGAAACTTCCCAGATCCTTCAGTTTGGTTGGCAATTTGTTCTGAATTTGAGACGTGCATACCTCTGTTAGAGCAACTGTGGCATATTTGGTCAGCCTATTCTTGTTTGCCATAATGTCGTTGATTTACTAAGCATACTTTGGGACTTCTTGAAGAACATCTACGAGGGGGAGATTAAGGTGTACCTACCTCAAGAGGTCAAGAAATTTCTTGAATCCAGCCTCCTCTCTCTATTTGATCAACTTTAGTGGGAACGGTGGAGGAGGGTTCACAATAACTTCATCTCCTTTCACCTCTACCTCTGCACTAGCTTTAGCCTTTCCAGTTGTAACTTCTACTACCTTGGGATCTGCTTTCTTCGGTGCTAGCTATTTCATCTCTAGCCCACTCCGGGTAGTGACTGCATTCACCTGCTTAGGATTTGGATCAGTATCACCTAGAAGACCACCCTGTGGTCTCATATTATGTGCTCTAGCTAGCTGCCCGACTTTCTTCTTTAAGTTCCAGATGGCAGTTTTCTGATCTTTCATATCCGCTTCACACTTAGCTTGGCTTTCCATGATCGACTTCAGCATGTCCTCTATGTTGCTTGGCACGGTCGCAGGCTTGCTGTTTCCAGCAAACTGTTGATTCTAACATTGATTCCTGAATTAATTCTGGCCTTGGTTGTTTCCATATGACAAGTTGTTCCTTAAGTTTGCATTGTATGCATTGCCATAATTCTGATTTTTGCCTCTTTGAGCATAACCCACGAAATTCACCAAATCCAGATTTGCTACACAATCTTCCGATAGATGGTCTCCCCTACAAGTATCACAAAATTAAAGAGCTGCAGGATGTACTGTAGGCATTTGTGCCTGATTATTCCCAAGAGATAACTTGTTGAGGACCGTAGCTATATTGCTCATCTGATTAGCCATAGATTCCATCTTGGCCAATAAATCTGTGTTGGAATCCACCTCAAGTAACCCGGATACCTTCTTAGGCATGGCGCTGCCAGTGCCAGTGTTCCATTTCGGATTACTCTGTATCATTCTTTGCAAAAGAGTGTACAACTGATCATACATCTTCTCAAGTGCTTTCCCTTCTGCTGCACAATCTAGCAGAATCTTTGAATGAGGTTCAAGCCCCTCAATGAATGTGTGAACCAACACCTCATTTGTCTGTTGATAATAAGGACAGTCCATAAGGAGTTACTTAAATCTTTCCCAAGTTGTATAGAGATTCTCATCATCTTTCTGCCTGAAGTTCAAAATCTCGCTCCTCAGCTTGGTTGTCTTCCCAGATGGAAATAAATGCGTCAAGAATTTCCTGGCCAAATCATTCCATGCAGTGTTGGAGTTTGGCAACTCAGTTTTCAGCCATCTCCTTGCGTCCCCAAGTAGAGAAAATGGAAAAAATGTCAATCTAACGTAGTCCTCTACGACCCCAGTTGGTATGAATGTATATTGATTTCTAGAAAATTCTGGATATGCTGATGCGGGTCTTCATGCGGTAAGCCCGTGAACTGACCATTGGTGTGAAAGAGTTGCATCATACTCTTTTTAAGCTCAAAATGGCCGCCCGGTGTGGGTTTCTGAATGTTATTGGTGACATTAGTCACGAGTGGGATTGCCACATCGCGCACTGGCCTTGGTGCTGCCATTTCTATGGGAACAACTTCTGTTTGTTCAAATAACTGGATTGGATTCTCAACCACCTCCTGAAACTTGAGAGGATAAAGTGGTGTTGCCCTTCACCGTTGATGAAATAGTCATTCAGGTTCAGGGTGTGGTTCTACTAAATCTTTTTTCCTTTCCAGCTTGTTGATAGTTCAAAGTTTGTACCTGCAGATTTTTTCCAAAAGCTAAGATAAAGTTGTCAATACTAGAATAATATAGCCGTATAAGAAAATTTAGAAATTTGCTAATTTCTAAGTCCCCGACAATAGTTCCAAACACTTGTTAGGATACTTCCCACTCACACGCAAGTGTACGTGGTCGTCCAAGTAATATAGACTGGTTATTCCAGATATCATACCGAAGAGACTTATGACTTAGCAAATGTTTTAATTTATTCGTATACTGCTAAAATAAACAAGTATGAAAGTAACTACAATATCAGTTTTATAGTAATTAAGGAACTGAAATAAAATGACAGAATTAAATACGAGTAAGTAATGATTTTTCGGTTCTAAGTTTACAGAGAATTCAAGGGTTACAGCTCTATTACACAGTCATAAGTAGTAGTCATTAGAATCGACTTGTTCATTCACCTAGTTGTTGATTTCGGGGTTGATTTTATAACTATGGTCTTCCGAGCCTCTAGTTGCCTATCCAAAATAGCATCACAACTACATCGTTGAGCAGAGATGTGACATCTTATTCTGAAAGCATTTATATATCTTCCCATCTAAACCGAGAAAGGCGTTCTAGGTATATTCCTATCCTAGTCGCTAACCTACCTTTTAC
This sequence comes from Jaltomata sinuosa, assembly GCA_003996215.1. Taxonomy (NCBI): domain Eukaryota; kingdom Viridiplantae; phylum Streptophyta; class Magnoliopsida; order Solanales; family Solanaceae; genus Jaltomata; species Jaltomata sinuosa. The sequence goes on from QJPP01003528.1 coordinate 91,249, forward strand.
GTTACAAAAGAGAGGCCTTGCTCCTTATATTCCTCGATCTACCGTGTTGATCCTTCTCCCGAGTTCACAACAATGTTATATATTTTTCTTAATGGCGGCCAAGCATCAAAATACTAAACACAGGAATATAAGAACAACTAATAATGGCAAATGAACAATCAATCCAAATTCATGCTAAATAATCATGTGTTTGTAGTCGTAACCCCATAACAAGGGTTCTTAGCCACTCATGCTAATCAAAAACACAAATAAATATGTTTTCATCCAAAGTTAGGGCTAAGAAAAGGAAGAAGAAAAGAAACCTAATGGTGAAATCTAATCTCTGCCTTATGCTCTGAAAATATGACGGGACCATTACAAAAGACGTACAAGGTTCTATTTATAGGGCTTGGGATATAACCCTTTTTTCTTCTTGAAATCGTAATAAAAAAAGCTGGAATTTCTGGTCGGTACACTTCCTGGCGCGACACGCCTCTGTTGCGCCAGTGTTGGTGCCCAGCAGTTTGGGTCTTAGGGCGGCGCGCCACTGCTGCACCATGCTACCCCTCCAGTAGTTTAGTGCTTGGGGCAGCGCCCCATCGATGCGTCATTGCCCAGTTTTATCTCTCTATGTGCTCTTGAGCATTCCTCTACGTTGCATCCATGCTTTCTTCATCCAAATCACCTTCCAATGGTTACTTTCTCGCATCATTTCACCTACAAGCATCTAATCATGTGACTTAGTACATCATATAGCAATTCAACTCAAAAAACACAATATCTAGTAAGTAATGCTCTTAAAACATAAGGTAAACATGGGTAAAATATGATAAACAGGCATATAAATATGCCCAAGATCAGTTCATGACAGGTTGAAGAAGTTGCTTCCAAAGTAATTTCCAGCAATCATTAGGTTTTGTGAAAGGAAGATACATTATTGAGAATATCCTCCTTACATAAGAGATTGACACTGATACTAGGAGGAGGTGTAAGCCAGCTAATGTTATTATTAAGTTGGATTATGGACAAAGCCTATGATAGGGTATCTTGGTTATTTCTAACCAAGGTGTTGAGAAATATGGGTTTTTCAGAGAAGTTTATATAGTTGATATGGAGATTAATTGTAAATAATTGGTACTCTATTCTTCTCAATGGTCAAGCACATGGAGTTTTTCACTCCAAAAGAGGTGTCAAACAAGGGGATCCTCTGTCACCAGCCTTACTTATTCTATCAGCAAAATTCCTCTCTAGAGCACTTAACAGTATGTTTGAGAAGAATAAGTACCAGGGATTTGGACTTCCAAAATGGAGTGCAAGAATTAATCATTTGTCCTATGTAGATGATACCATAATTTTTGCCTCTGCAGAAAAGTATTCTCTTCAGATGACTATGGATATTCTAAAGAATTATGAAAAGGCTTTAGGTCAGTTAGTGAATGGAGACAAGAGTGCCTTTTACATGTACAGGAACACTCTTGCAATTCTGAATCAGGAGGTGGCTAACAGTATAGGTTTTAACAGAGGTCCTTTCCCTTTCAAATACCTTGGTTGTCCTATATTTCATACTAGGAAGAAAAAGGTGTATTATAATGAGTTTATAAAGAAAATAAAGGAAGATTGCAACATTGGAAGGGCAAATTACTATCTTTTGGTGGTAAGGCTATGCTAATCAGTAATGTTTTACAAAGCATGCCTTTGTATTTGCTGTCAGCTATAGCCCCTACCAAATACACCATCAATGAAATTCACAAAGTTTTTTCACTATTTTTTTGGAATAACAAAGAGGAAGAAAGAAGTAGACATTGGTCTAAATGGTTGAAGATCTGCTTAACTAAAGTAGAAGGGGGATTGGGATTCAGATTCCTGTTTGATGTCTGTAAATAACTATTTGCTAAAATTTGGTGGAAATTTAGAGTTACTGGCTCTTTGTGTTCAACTTTAATGATGACTGTAAAAAGGGTAACCCCATACTGGTGCAATGGAAAGGAGGCTAACAGTTATGGAAGATAATGCTGGAAGTAAGAGATTCACTGTAAAATCATATTTGGTGGGAGACAAGGTGTGCCAATGCAAGATTTTAGCCTGACAATTGGTCTAGGCTGGGTTTACTTGAAAATTTACTACCTACAAAATATCCTATACATATAACTTTTGATGAAGTGAGTGATGCTGCAAAATGGTCAATGGAACATCCCCTTACTAAGCCAGAAAATTCCAACACAAATGGTGGACCATGTTAAAACAGTCGTACCTTTAGGATATGCTTCTAACCTCAGTAATAAATCTTTGTGGACTCTTTCTAAGAGTGGTGAATTCATTGTCAAAACATGTAATGACCCTCTAGGTCATTTCCTTGATTTTTGTGCTTTTTCTATGTTTTGAGCTTTCTCAAACTGGCTAAAAGTCATTTATGACTTGCTGAAACTGACGGTTCGGTTCCCGGCCATTCATTTCTGTTTTGAGCTATTTTTCTTATTTTGCAATTCTTAAGGCTGGTAGAGTTGACCTTGTCAAAATTCAGAGAAGATGGCCTCGGATGGAAATTTCATAAGCGTTGTTAGCACCAAAATGTCGACTTTGGGATAGCAGGACCTTTGGTTTGGGTCTTGAGGCTTTTGGACTCATTTTGGGCTATTGGTTTTCATTTTGGTAAAAGTTGGTTTTGGGCATTGCCCCAATTTTATTTAAATCAATCTTTGTTGGGAATTTCATCAATTCCATTGAGTACGGAATACTGTTTCTTGTAGGGTAGCATAGTTCATTTGCATCTGTGGGACCCCGAATAAATCTCGTGGGCCCATCCGGTGACTTCTTAGCCTTAAGTTTCTGCTGGTTTTTGCTGTAATGTTGCAGACCATTTTGGTCATCACGACTGCAAGGTGACCATCGTGTTCGCGATGGTCTAGCTTTTGGACCATTGCGATCGTGATAGGTTTCTCGTGATCGCGATGAAGGCTGGTTGGGACCCAGTCTAGCTTGTTCTTCACGATTGAATGGCTGGACCATAGCGATCATGATGGTGTGGCCAGCTTATTCTTCGCAACCGCGTGGGGTCCTTCGCGATCCCGATGAAGGACCCATGGCATTATATTAAGTTTTCACTTTATTTTATTCTCCACTTTTCTGAATTTCTCCATTGTTGTGAGCTTCCATGAGATGGTTCTTAGGCTTGCATTCATTCCTAACAATTCTGGTAAGTCCACCTTATTCTCTATTCCTTTTCCATTGTTTAATTCATGTCATTTCCGTTAAAGTTCCATAATACTCCTTGTTTAAACCCTTGATCAAAGTGGACTTTGAGGTTGTTTTAGGCCCCGAAATGAGTCCCATTCGCGCTAAACTTTTAGGCATGGGTTTCTAAACCCTTTGCAGACATAATTGTGAAATTTGTTGTCACGACCCGATTTCTCAAGTCATGGTGGCACCTACAACCCCCCGGTAGGCAAACCAATTCTCGTAGCCTGGAATGGTTAATAATGGGCTATACCTAACCAATACGCACAATAAGCAGAAAATAAGCGGAAGTAGAATATAAAGATAAAGACAATGCGAAAGCAAATAACTGAATATGCATACATAAGGAAACTACACCAACCCCAAGACTTAGTATCGATAGTACAGGAGCTTTTAATAGAGTACAAGTGCTAGAAGTAACAAAATAGAATATATAGTTGTCTCTGAATAAATAAAGAGTAACAGTACTAAAGATGAAATGTGGTTAAACCCCGGACGTTAGGCACTCACCCTAGTCTCGAGTATCAAAAGGTGCACGAGTCTCCACGCGATCAACAGTGATAGCTTACACTAATATCTGCACCAGAAAGATGCAGAAGTGTAGTACGAGCACCAATTGCTAAGAAACGGGTACCGAGTAGGCATCATCTGCTGACTGAGAGCATATAAGATATAAAAATAGTAATAAGAAGAATACAAGGAAAGAAGTCACAGAAAGAAAGAGGAAGCACGAGGAAACTAGCATGTATAGATACAAATAGACTATTCTAGCCACAAATGATATACCTACAGAGAAACACAGGTGAAAGAAAGAAGAAAGCACCTTGGATCCTTGCAACAATAGTATATAAACACAGAGAGAGTTTAAAGAGAAGCGAGGTATATCGGTAACCTCAAGTAAAAAGGGAAAGAAGGTAAGCAAGCCAATATATTCAAGCTAGAAGAAATATACGAACAGAATCTTGCTAAAACCCAACTATAAGATAAGCATAGACAGAAAGCAGTCTCTCAGGTGCAACCCTAGGATGGAATAACTAGGCCACGAAGAACCGGGGTCCACTAATCAAATCCACGAGAAAGGATAACATCTGATACCCTACAACTGCACAAAAGGCCACATAGACAGTGCCTTAATAATATATGACCCACTAGCCCCTCAATGATCAAAGTACAAAAGACGGAGCCTCAGTAGGCCTAAAACCACTAATCTAACCAGAACCGAAGGTCATAACAAGCTCTATAACATGAAAGGAGTAGTATCATCTACCTACAGTCCCAACGGCCGCCCATACAATCGAGGAATGCAGTCAAGTAAAAACAAACCCTATGGCTTCCCATACAATCGGAGGATGCACTGAGCACACAACAAACAAGGGTGGAATCCGAATGAAATATGCATGATGATGATGATTAATCGAGGTGTGATAAAAGTGTCATATGTTACCCCCTCCGGTACCTCGAAGGCCCAATATAGGCAAGACCCATGGAAGTCGCACCCGTATACCTAAGCTCTACCATATACCCTCCTCTTGGCATACTCGTTGGCCCGTAGCCATTGGCCCAGGAATGGAAGGGTCCATGGGGTCTACTTGTAGACCACATACAAAAACTGCAAATCTCAAAGTACCACTGTCCAGAGTGTGACTGAATATATATCAATAATTAGAGTCTCGTAACACATGCCCAGAATCAAACCGGGTCTAAAACAGTAGTAGTGATCTCAAAACCCCTTATAAAGGGTGCCCGGGGTGTATCTGGGTCTAAATCAGTAGTCAAGTCTCAAAATCCCTAAACAGGGTGCCTGGCATGTCTCCAGGTCTAAATCAGTAGAAAATTATGTAATATCCCCTCTATTCCAAGAGGTTTCATAAAATTCAGTACTAAAACCTTTCATAATCATTTTATGGAAAACAGGCCCTCGAGGCCATGCAAAGTATAGAAAACCATTTATAGTAGGCCTGAAGCCAAATCAGTAGTAAAACATGCAGAAAACTCTTTGCATGAATGATATGCTCGCAAACATTATAAATTAGCCCAATGGCTCACACACATTCCTATCAGCCTTGCACGGGCATCATCAGTTTTACAGCACAGACAGCCTAAAGCAACATCTAGATGTCCAAAACTCACGGACATTCCCAAGTATCCCACAGTCCATGGTACAGAGGTATATACAAAGGCCATACTAGTCCAGAAGAGTAATGTAGAAATACTACACGAATACTACAATCAACGTATGAAATAAACAAACAGAAAAGTCAGACAAGATCTGAGGGTACCAACCTAGAAAACCAGCCCAAGAAAGCTAATTAATGTAGTTATAGCCTATATACGCAGAGTCTAGGTAGGGAAAGCCATAACCTACATATCGTTCGAGGACTAACTGCTGGAACAACATCTTCCAGACTCAAACTGCTCCGAGAAGCTCCAAATCACAAAATTACTATCAACTTAATAATCTAGGCATCAAAACGAAACCAAAAAAAACTATAATGCTATGAACATAATCGGGATGAAATCTAGGTCACAAGCGGGCTCGTAGGCCCCACAACCCAAAGTCAAAAACAAAAAGCACCATAATGTTCCCCATATTCCTGGGAGAACATGCTCAAAATTTGAGTGGAAACAGACATCAAATAATTGCTAAAACAACCCATGAACTACACGAATCAAAAAGGGAATTCAAAGAAATAAAATCAGAACGAAACTTACCAAATTAATGACGAGAAATCAACCACGAACCAAGGGTGTTCTTCCTCCAAGAATTTGATGGCCAGCATTGGAGAAAAGTAGAGCTTTAAGAGCTGGTTTCAATGGAGAACTCGGAGTTGATATTTAAATGAAATGAAAAGAGGAGAGAAGACATTTTAAAGCTGCCAGTCGATTCTTGTGCATACACGGAAGAGCGCTGCCTACGCGACCACGAATACGCGGGCGGGTGCTGGTGAACAAATAGTCTAGGCACTGGCAAGGCCAGGCGCTGACCCATCATGCACTCGGCCAGGCCACCACGCACGCGGCCATGCATACGCGGCCCAGGCGCTGTCCAGGCAAAGGCCAAGGATTTTGGGGGAGGTGGCATGCTGCTTCACGTACGCTGCCATGACCACTCGTATGCATTGGTTTGTTGGTTCCATTACAGCAACCAGCTACCAACAGCCATGCCCACTAGAATTTTAACTCCGACAGACCCTCGGGAACATATATGGGTTCCCGCAAACACAAACAACTGAGTTATTTGACTAGAAATGGCATTCTGGATCCAATGGAATTGACAAAAATCCCATTAGAGTTCGATTTAATGAAAAGTGGGTCCCGCACCCAAAATCAACCTTTAGGTCAACAATTCCAATACGGAACCCAAGGGCTGAAAACAAGTTCGGATGGCTCGGAACCCAAACCAATGGTCCCTCTAGCCTAAACTCGACATTTCAGAGCTAACAGCACTAAAAGAATTACTTTCTGAGACTGTCTTCTCCAAATATTGACCAAAGTCAACCAAACAAGCCCACTGGCTTGAAAACACAGAATGAGAGAGAACTCCCAACTGAATAGCTCTCGGATCCCGACCAAAGGTTCACCTAGACCAAAGTCCATGCTCTGGAGCTAACGGAACTGTCGAATTCAATTCTGAGCATAATAGCTAAGAATGTTGACTGAAGTCAACGATTTCCAAAGGTTAAAGCTCTAAAACAAGGAGATTGACATAAAGACTAAACAGATGGCCCGGGCATCGGACTACTAGTCCCAGCAAGCCATAAATGACTCGGGGCCACTATAGGCAAACTATAACAGTACAAGAAAGGAAAAAACACGAGAATGACTAGAAGGGTCATTACATTATCCACTACTAAAAAGAACTTTCATCCTCAAAAGTCAAGGAAGAAGGGAAGAGCAGAGGCTTAAGAACTGCGGATACAAATCCCACACTACTCTCTCAGACAACTCAAGTAGCCTCCTCGACTGGACGATACCCAACATAATGAAACCACAAAAAGCAACCAAGCCTTAACTCCTCACTAGCCAAGTTAGATTCCAACCTTTTACTCCAAAACTTCTAAATATATGCCAACCCAAACTGAACCTCATGAATCTTAATCCAAAAGCACCGACACAATACTGAAACCAGAGGACCAAGGAGAGTGACACAGAACATAAATTCCTGATACCACAACCAAGTTCACCCACAAGTCACCAACCTAAACGCTAACTCATGAACCCGCTGATCCGCAAAAACCCTTTATTCTGACCTGAATCCTTTTGCATCATAATCATGAAACTTTAACTAAGCAGAACACTCGATCCACCCTCGACACATCAACTAATCCACCAGAGATCTCTAGTTCATGTTATACTCAACCACGAACAAAGACCCTTATACACAAACTCTATCCAAGCTGAGTCATAGCATACTAGTCTTTTGGCATCCAAAGTACTAACCGAAATCACATCCTTGAAAACTGTAGTTGTTTTACCTCGACTTACCATCAAACAACGGATGAACACTTTTGCTAAGACCAACCTCGTTACCTGAACCCATCTTAACCCACCATCTAAACCAACCATCTGAACTTGACTGAAGCTTGCACAACAGGGTTAGGAAAGACATGTATGAACACTTTGTGCCAACAAAAAAATTCCTCAACTCTCGAACGAAAGAAGCCACGATCAACCGTTCCAAGTCTGAATCAACTGCAAGCGAATAAACTAGGGCAACCTGGCCAAAAGACCCAAACCAAAACCATGATCCTGCAAGAAGTGTGGTAATCCTACCACGAATTTCGTAGCGAATAATTAAGTCCCAAGCTCTAAGAAATATCACTGCTATTCTGAATACTCGAACACCATTCGGATTTAAGATTGCTATACTAGCCTTAACTTAGAAGGAGTCCAACATGCCGCGAATATAAAGTCAAACACCCTATAGGCAAAGGAAAGATGTCTAATGCCCAAGGTCTCAATCTAGCTATCGAAATCTTGCGTAAACCTTCAACTCACCTCTTTTTACTCGAGACACCCGTTCTACTGCATCTGCACACCAAGCAACAACTCCGAAGCATACAACATACTGAACTTCTGGTCCATACTAGCTCAGTCTAACCAACGCTGAAAACTCACACAGACCACCACTCAGAGAGTCCACCAAATCAAGATTTCAACCCTTGGAATACAAAGGCGACCATCAATCTCAAAATACCACTAGAACCTCATAGTATCCCTATCGGCTCCAACCCGCACAGTCTGATCACGTATAACATACACCCGCTGATCCTCGAACTAATACTACTGAATCTATCCAACCAAGGTAGGAGGGACCTCGTACTATCAAGAACACCATTGAAATTTTGAATGTCCAGCCTAACCGAATGGTTAGCCAAGGACTAGGTGTCCAAGGCCAACAACCGCTCCAAAACCAAAGAAAAGAAGCTAAGTTGCCCACACACATAACCTTTTTGGCACAAAGATGCTGCAACCAAAGATAAATTTCCACAATCACCCAAAGTAGTACGCTAAGCCATGATTTTGAAACCCATCATAAATTTTACCAATCAATGCTCCTGTCGAACCCACGAGTAGACTCATCCACCATCAAAGAACACTAATAGAACTAGAGCCAACTAGGCCATGAATACATAATTTGCCCAATCTGTAGATGTTACTGAAACTTGGTTTCCCCCAAATAAGATATTTAGGAATCCCTAGTCGATGCAAAAAGCTCCCAAAGGTAGTACCGACAAAGGCCACTACCTCAATCTCTTACTAGAAGGAAATCTGACATCAAACCAATCGAAGAAAAAGCCATTGGAATCTAAACTCGGTTGATGCAAGTCACCAATACACAAGCCAAAGCCACCCTCAGTCATCACCTCAGCCAGCTACTAGAATACATATACACAAGCAAGAGTCCATCACCCTCCTTTGCAAACCAAACGAAATACTTTCCAAGGAAACACCAAACCTTACAGGCTCTTTCTCAAATAAACCCTGGAGCTATTCCCTTAGATCCCATATCTGTACCATCTATGCACCAATAAGGCAGGAAAAGAATAGGTCGTTCGCCTAACCCAACCAAAATACTACAATCATATCTCACCCATGATACTATAGTCAACACTTAGCCAAAATGCTATAGTTGGAACTCGACCACCATGCAATAATTAAAACCTCAACCAGAGTACCATGATCGAAACTCATACCAACTGGAACTGGGAAAACAAGAAGACAACCCAACCATACTTGAAATAGAAGAAAATAAGGAAAGCCACTTATACCTGCTAATCTCCTAAACCAACCAAACAAAGAGGACTGACTCTACTCACCCGAGAAACCACAACCAACTAATGCTTACTATCATAACCAACACCTTACAACTTAAAACAGAACCTCAATTTGTGGCACAACCACTGGTATCACACTAAACCAACCAAATGACCTCTAACCAACGCTAGGTAACAGCCTAGGCAATAACCATCTAGGACCACTAGGAAAGAAAGACTCAACCCAAGTCTAAAACCATAATGAAATTGAAAGAAAAGCCAACCAGAAAAAGCTAACAAGACCTACCCACGAGCTAGAACTCTGGGTAAACACATCTCACGGATAACTCACCCTATCCATTACTAAAGAATAATCTACTGGGAAAATTACGTGCATAAACACTACAACTCAAGTAGTCAAACAACTAAACAAGTAACAGGTAGGCATAAAAATAAATACACGAAAAAAGGGATAGAATAGCAATGCAAGTAGTACTATCACTAGCCGAAGGTAACGAAAGTCATACCTGGAGGAACGATATCGAGAACCTCTACCTTTGGCCCATCAAGAGAGGCATCGGACTGATAGTGTATACCACTGGACTGAGTAATCGATTTTGAAGGCCTAACCATCCCTCACCGGGGACAATCTCAAGAAAAGTGACTAACCACCCTACAATAATAACAACCCAACAAATCCCTGCTCTGTCATACAGTGCCTGTCGACTCTGAACAGATACCTGAACCTCCTGGTTGAAAGCCACCTCTGACCATCTGGGGACCACCGCTATAACTCTATGCGCTACCTATCACTTCCTGGGGACCACCCTTACTACTCTGCATCCCATCTCTAGCCAGTGGCACTGTAGCCCTGAGAGATAACACCCACTGACCCTGCTGACTGGAAGGTAGGATGGTGGGGCAATCCTTAATAAAGGGCCCATGCTCACCGCACTGAAAACAAATCCCACTGAATACATATGGGTAGGAAGATCTTGTTGAGCCTTACTGGCCACCATGGCCTACACGTCTTGAATGTGAACCTCGAAGAACCTGATTCGTACCCTGTCTACTCTGCTCGACATGCTCTGTACAACCACCATCTGGAACCTGTGGAGCAATTGAAACTGGTCTGCTAGCTAGGAAGCAATGGAATTGATCCCTAGTAGACAATCCCTAGTAAAATCAAACCCCCAACAAAGCTCTGAACTCTCTCAAACTCTGAAGGCAAAGACCTAGAAGTATGCCTAACCATATCGTGAAACCCCATCTCATACTCTAACACCGACATACTACCTTGCTGAAGAATCAGAAGTTCAACCCTAACTGAAGCACCGCTCAAAGAACCAGGTACTGAAACACCCACCAGAGGACTTAGAGTCCTAGCCACGGTGTCCTAAAGAACTAGGGTAGCATGAACCCCTACCAGAGGCTGGGTTGGACCCACACCTCCTATCTAATACAGCAAACTCTCACCCTGAAATCCTGGCATTGATGGAGGAACTGAAGCAAGAGGCACAGAACCCTTTACATCAGCCGCTGTCATACTCATCTTAGGCATCTGAGAAGGAATGAAACAATCGAAGTTTAAAAGTCAATAGAGCCAAGAACTCAAGATAAGGAGACAAGAAGATGGAACTTTTCCTAACAATACCATGTATCCTCCTGCGGATAGCATATAGACATTATCGTATCGATCAACGAGACTCTACTTAGACACACTTGTTTTTATACCACGACACGAGTGAACCTAGAGCTCTGATACAAAACTATCACGGCCCAATTTTTTAGGTCATGATGGCACCTACAACCCTCCGGTAGGTGAACCAATTCTTGTAGCCTGGAACAGTTAGTAATGGGCTACTATTTAACTAATACGCACAATAAGCAGAAAATAAGTAGAAGCAGAGTATAAAGATAAATACAATGCGGAAGCAAATAACTAAATATGCATACATAAGGAAACTACACCAACCCCAAGAATTGGTATCGATAGTACAAGAGCTTCTAATAGAGTACTAGTGCTAGAAGTAAAAAAATAGAATATACAGATATCTCTAAATAAGTAAAGAGTAACAGTATAAAAGAAAATATGTGGTCAAGCCCCGGTTATCAGGCGCTCACCCTAGTCTAGAGTATCTAAAGCTACACGAGTCTCCATGCAATCAACGATGAAAACTCACACTAATATCTGCACCAGAAAGATGCAGAAGTGTAGTATGAGCACCAATTGTTAAGCAATAGGTACCCAGTAGGCATCATTGACCGACCGAGCTTGATGTGCCGCCATTCTATGGCACTTTCGACTCCTTTAAACTAAGAACAATCGTACGTTTTCAAGCAACTGTTGTCGTTTTTGATGTGTTTATGGTGTATTTTCAGGAAATGGAAACAAACATGGAAACGGAAGGAAATACGAGAAAAAGAGCCTTCTGGATAAGAGTGACGGCCTGAGTGACGGCCCGTCACACATGTGACGGTCCGTCACAGTGACCGTCAAGGGAAGGCAGTGGACTGCCTAAGGGTGACGGTGCCGGCGACGGTCCGTCAAGCCAGTGACGGTCCGTCAGCCTGGCCGTCACACCTGGGCAGTCGATTACGCGGAATCTGAGCATTTTTGGGATTTGTTTCCTAGACTCCTATATACCCTATGTTAGGTTTATTTTATGAACCAAGCTTTTTACATACATTAATCAATAATTTTAGGAGTTTAAAGTCGAGTTTTGAGAGAGGAAAACACGCAATACACGTTTTCTTCCTCCTCAATCTTGTTCTTGATTTGTTCTTGGGATCTTGTTTTCTTGTTCTTGGAATAATTAAAGATTGTTCTCACTACATTGTAAGGATCTCTTTTCTTTATTATGAATATGACTTTCTTTTATTCTTCTACAAGCATGAGTAACTAGGCCTCCCACAACTAGGGTTGTGGGAGCCATGGCTAAAGTAGTGATATAGATTCCGGGTAGCGACAGGTTCAATATATGTGTTGTCACATTGTTAATCAGTCATTATTTAACGTTTTCTAGTGGTTGCAAACATTAGAACATGCCTAGGTTTAATTTGCTTGAGTAAAGAGATTAAAACCGGGAAACTTGATTAACGACGATGATTCGAGACTACCAACTCTCATCTTATGATTAATGCTGTAACTAGATTAATCTACTTGATGTTTAGGATTGAAATCTAAAAGCACACCTTTTCAAGTTTGAGAGAATTGAAAAGTAAATTTGTCTATTTGGTTGAGAAACTTTTAGACGATACAAGTAATTCAATCACATCGTGACACACCTATAGCAAGAACCCGGCTAAGCTTAGGATCGACATCGTTACCAATGCCATGGTAAACACTTCCCTAGTTCATTCTCCTATTGATTAATTCTCATACATTTTTACTTGCTTTTGTTCACACAAAACCCCCCCTTTATTTACCGGAAACTATTGACCGTTAGTCACATACTTCACTAAAGGCTTAACTTTCACCATATTCTCTGTGGGATCGACCCCAACCTTTGTTGGGTTCTATATTTGACAACGATCGCTTACGCTTCTTAATTGGAGTGGTACTTTGAGCGTTATCAAATTTTGGCGTCGTTGCCGGGGAATACGGTTGTTTGTTAAGTCCGGTGTGTTTATTTGACTCTTAGTCATACTTTCCTGCTTTTACGTTTATTTGTTGTTTTTATTTTGACAGGGTACAGAGTTGTGCATGCCAAGTACTTGGCGCTCGGGTGAATCAACATTACCTTACGACCTTGAGCTTGCTAGAACGTTAAGGCGAAATATGGCCGCACAACAAGGTTTTCCCTCTGGGCTAGTTCCTGTGTACCTTTCATTGATTTCTGTGACTGATTGCTTCTATTCTGTCTATTACTGCTCTTTTATCTTATATGTGCCCAGTCGGCGTATGATACCTACTGGGTACCTTATGCTTCGCATTTGGTGCTCACCCCTACCCCCTGCATCTTTGGGTGCAGATCCTAGCGTGGGCCATCGCCGTTAGATCGTTGTGATTCGTGCTTGGAGATCTGTTGGGACTACTTCAGGCTGAGGGTGAGCTCTTGGCGATCGGAGCTTAGCTTTAGTTTATCTTTTGCTTCATGTACTCTATTACCATTCAGAGACATCTGTATATATAGTTTTGGTTTATTTGTACTCCATGTATGTAGTATGGCTCTGTACTATGATACCAGGTCTTGGGGTTTGGTTTAGTTTCCGCATATGTATATATTTATATCCCTGTTATCTATTTTATTCGTCTTGTTCCCTTATTTGCTAGATAGTAGCCCATTACTAACTGTTCTGGGCTACGGGGATTGGTTCACCTACCGGGGGTTGTAGGTGCCATCATGACCGAGAAATTGGGTCGTGACAAACAAGAGGCAGCAAGGCTCGCTGCGGAACTGCAGGCCCAACAAAATCTGAATGCTGGTGGTCTGCAGGACGATGTTCTGCTGAATGATGAGGAAATCCACTTGGATGGAGTTGGCGCTACGGGCGCCATTGCTCTTCCACCGCTAGCGCCCAGAGCCAAGTTCAACATCACTAGCACGATGATCTAGCTGTTGAACTTGAGAGGAGTGTTCCGAGGTGCCGCTGGGGATGATCCAAACCAGCATCTAATGAATTTCGTGGGCATATGTAAGTCATTCGAACTGCCGGGCGTGAGTCAGACAGCGATCAGGCTCAGGTTGTTTCCGTTGTCTCTGTCTGATGAGGCAGCATTGTGGTTGACAGAGCTGACCCCCGACTCTATCGCAACTTGGGGAGAGTTGAGAGGAGCTTTCCTAGAAAGGTTCTTTCCTCCATCTCGGATGATACAGTTGAGGGACGAGATTAGCAACTTCAGGCAGCAACCCCATGAAGCATTGCACGAGACCTGGTTGCGATTCAAAAAAAAGATAACACAATGCCCGAACCATCAGTTGACCGATAACTTTTTGATGCAGACGTTCTACCGGGCACTGAATTCGGCTACCAAGCCGACATTAGACAACGCAGCAGGTGGTGCATTCATGGGTCTCACTTTTGTTGAGGCCACAACTACTTTGGACAGGCTCACCAAGACCAACAGGGCCCTGCATACACGGGATTTAGAGGTAGCAGCTAGCACTTACGCAGTTGGTATGTCAGCTGAGCAGCGCAGAAAAGACAAGGAGCGCGACCAAGACATGGCGCATCTGAAAACGCAGGTGGACCTACTGACCAAGCACTTGTTCTCAGGAGGTATGGAGAAGGTACAAGTTGTGGGTTCCCAAGGTAGAGCAACAGAGTTGGAGACTGAGGAGGCAAATTACTTGGGGGGTTTCCAGGCCAATGGCCAAGGAAACCAAGGTCAGACCTATCAGAAGGACAACTACTATGAGAAAGCTGGCTACAATCGCGATCAAGGAAACTGGAGGAACAACACCGATAGAGGTGGGTTGTATGTACCACCTGGTAATCCGGACAAAGCTAGCAACGAAGCAGGGACTTCCAAGCAAGAAAACATGATGGCGAAGATGCTGCTGAAGTTAGAATCGACTGACTCTGGGGTGAAGGAGATAAGGACTGAGTTATCGGCCATGAGTCAAATAGTGGAGGCGCATTCCACTTCGATTAAGCAATTGGAGTAGCAAGTGGGCTTAATCTCGGCATCTCTAAACCCAAGGAAGACAGGTACCTTGCCGAGTGACACGATTCACCCGAGGAATGACGCGAGCTGTATGGCGATCACCACAAGAAACGGCAAAATATTACCGGAATTACATCCGGAAATTCAGAGTCAAGTTGAGGGTGATATCGCGGAAGACAAGGAATTCGAGGAGGCTACTCTAAAGCCCGCGGAGAAAAGCAAGGAAGCTGAAAAGCTTCCAACGATGATGCCTCGACCACCACCTCCTTTCCCACAACGCCTGAAGAAGAAAGCAAAAGATGGTAAGTTCCTGAATTTCCTTACCATGCTCAAGCAAATATCAATAAACATCCCATTGGTGGAGGCGCTTGAATAAATGCCCGGTTATGCCAAGTTCATGAAGGACTTGATTACAAAGAAGAGATCGGTAAGTTTTGAACCGGAAGACAACCTGCACCACTGCAGTGCTATTTCCTCAAGGTTGTTAGTAGACAAAAAGGAAGATCTAGGTGCGTTTACTGTTACCTGTACTATTGGGAAACTCATCTTCGGAAGAGCCTTATGTGATCTTGGTGCTAGCATCAACCTGATGCCGCTAGAAGTCTATACACAACTGGGTTTGGGAGCTCCTAAACCAACGTCCATGAGAGTGTTGATGGCTGACCGTTCGGTAAAGCGGCCCATGGGAATATTGTCTGATGTGCTAGTAAAGATCGGTAAGCTTATCTTCCCAGCTGACTTTGTAATCTTGGATTGCGAAGTGGATTTTGAAGTTCCAATAATCTTGGGACGACCATTGCTTGCCACGGAAAGAGTGTTGGTTGACATGGAAAGAAACGAACTGACCTTCAGACTAAACAATGAAGTTGTCAAGTTCGATGTGTCTAAATTGATAAAGCAACCAAGTGACATGAGGGTGGTCGCGGTAGTTAATGTTATTGAGGAAGCTCCTACGGATGTGCATCTCGAAGAGAAGGGTTTGGTCGAGACTCTAGCTGTTGTGAGAAGGATGGTGCGAGAAGGGAAACATGTAGAGGAAGGCGGTGAAAATAGATCAAAGAAACGAAAACACCGCAAGAGAATCTGCAAAGAAAGAGCGAAGAAGTTGTCGCGACTGGCTGCGGAGCCAATAAAAGAAGAAGCTGGAATGCAACATGAGGTTGTCAAGTGCACACACTCCATCGATTTCTCCTGTTTTGGAGACCCTGGCGGTCTCCAACATCATTCCAGAATCTGAGTCCTATCGACTTCACAGGTATTCCTTTCTCTCACAGTTTTTAGCTTTCATATGGGTGCATTGGGGACAATGCATGAGTCTAAGTTGAGGGTGTGGGGAAACCTGTGAGTCACCACCGAGGGTTTTTGTTGCCGTTTTTCTTTTCCCTCCGGTGTGCTATCTAGTAGAACCGGCATGTTTAGGTTGTTATTTTAAATTTTGTTAGTTGTTTTCTTGTGTCTAGAGAAAAGCATCATGGCATTTTCTTGACTAAAACGAGGCCCCTTTAAAAAAAAATTCTGGTTTTGTACTTATGTTGAAACGATTGACTGTCTGGAACCTTGTATGTCATTGTGTGATTATGATTAGAATAAGTATGCTTAAGCCGAGCGGGTGTTTGATAGTTGGTAGCGGTATAGTTTCTTGGTGCCAAGAGTGTGTGAGATTATTGGTATAAATTCTTACTCTGTGCATGCATCTAGAACTTGCCCGGTCTATTTTGTTAAGTTCGAAGTTTCGTTGCTTAGGAAAGGATCACAGGCCCTTTTTGTATGCAGTCCACTTAACCTATAAGACCGTCCAAATGCAAATAATCCCTTTTTGATCCATGTTTGAGCCATAATTAACCCTGTTCTTTCAATAACCTGTCACCGTTCCTGTTTAACTTTGAATCCCTATTTTGGCCCTGGTCCTTCCTTGGACATCGTGCACCTCAACCCAGGCAATCAGCCTAAGTTGAGGGTGGCTACTATAGAGGTAAACCCTGTTTTGGCCCTGGTCCTTCCATGGACATTGTGCACCTCAACCCAGGCAATCAGCCTAAGTTGAGGGTGGCTACTATAGAGGTGAATGATAAGAAAAAAAGGATAGTGAAGATTGGTTGTGAATAGAATGAAAATTCGGGTGTGTGCCTAAGAAAAGAAAAATAAAAAGAGATGAAAAAGATCGAAAAAAGTAATAAAAAGAATGGTCAAAATAAAGGGGCCGCACCTATAGCTAGAGAGAAGGAAATAAAAAGGTGAATAAGGATGGACAAAAAGTTATGTGGTAATAAGACGTCGGTGGTTCCAAGGAGGGCTTAGTCACTAACCCCTAAATGTATCCTACCTGCACCTGAAGCCTCATTACAAGCCTAAACAAGTCCTGTAGTGATCCTGAGCGGCTTTCTGAAGAACTGAAATAGAATAGTAAGGGCAAGCCTATGGTATCGCATGTGCATTGTTTGAAATCATTTGTGAGTGTGAGCGCTTACCTAGTCCCAAATCTTGTGTGGGGGATTTCTTTGTGGTGAGGGCACCAAGATTTCTGTATTGTCTATTGATTGTTAGGATAGTTATGCGTGTGTATGCATAATGTTCTATCATATCGGAATGACATATTTTGGATCCTTGCAAGTTAGTGTTTCATACATTTGTGTGCTACGAGAAAGCTTAATTTAAAATTGAATAAGATGTTGAATGACCATGAGTTGCTAGAGACACGAGTTGTTTTCTTAGATGAGTCGTCGTATTATTATTTTTGTGTCATGTTGCTTGAGGACAAGCGAACGTTTTAAGTTGAGGGTGTTGATGTGCCGCCATTCTATGGCACTTTCGACTCCTTTAAACTAAGAACAATCGTACGTTTTCAAGCAACCGTTGTCGTTTTTGATGTGTTTATGGTGTATTTTCAGGAAATGGAAACAAACATGGAAACGGAAGGAAATACGAGAAAAAGAGCGTTCTGGATAAGAGTGACGGCCTGAGTGACCGCCCGTCACACATGTGACGGTCCGTCACAGTGACCGTCAAGGGAAGGCAGTGGACTGCCTAAGGGTGACGGTGCCGGCGATGGTCCGTCAAGCCAGTGACGGTCCGTCAGCCTGGCCGTCACACCTGGGCAGTCGGTTACGCGGAATCCGAGCGTTTTTGGGATTTGTTTCCTAGACTCCTATAAATACCCTATGTTAGGTTTATTTTATGAACCAAGCTTTTTACATACATTAACCAATAATTTTAGGAGTTTAAAGTCGAGTTTTGAGAGAGGAAAACACGCAATACACGTTTTCTTCCTCCTCAATCTAGTTCTTGATTTGTTCTTGGGATCTTGTTTTCTTGTTCTTGGAATAATTAAAGATTGTTCTCACTACATTGTAAGGATCTCTTTTCTTTATTATGAATATGACTTTCTTTTATTCTTCTACAAGCATGAGTAACTAAACCTCCCACAACTAGGGTTGTGGGAGCCATGGCTAAAGTAGTGATATAGATTCCGGGTAGCGACAGGTTCAATATATGTGTTGTCACGTTGTTAATCAGTCATTATTTAACGTTTTCTAGTGGTTGCAAACATTAGAACATGCCTAGGTTTAATTTGCTTGAATAAAGAGATTAAAACCGAGAAACTTGATTAACGACGAGGATTCGAGACTACCAACTCTCGTCTTATGATTAATGCTGTAACTAGATTAATCTACTTGATGTTTAGGATTGAAATCTAAAAGCACACCTTTTCAAGTTCGAGAGAATTGAAAAGTAAATTTGTCTATTTGGTTGAGAAACGTTTCGACGATACAAGTAATTCAATCACATCGTGACACACCTATAGCAAGAACCCGGCTAAGCTTAGGATCGACATCGTTACCAATGCCATGGTAAACACTTCCCTAGTTCATTCTCTTATTGACTAATTCTCATACATTATTACTTGCTTTTGTTCACACAAACCCCCCCCCTTATTTACCGGAAACTATTGACCGTTAGTCACATACTTCACTAAAGGCTTAACTTTCACCATATTCTCTGTGGGATCGACCCCAACCTTTGTTGGGTTCTATATTTGACAACGATCGCTTACGCTTCTTAATTGGAGTGGTACTTTGAGCGTTATCAGAGCTCATATAAGATATAAAAACAATAATAAGCAAAATACAAAGGAAACAGTCATAGAAACAAAGAGGAAGCACAAGAAAAGTAGCATGTATAAAAGACAACAAGAATACAAACATACTATGCTAGCCACAGAAGATATACATACAAAGAAGCATAGGTGCAAGAAAGAAGAACGCACCATGAATCCTTGCAACAATAGTATATAAACAGAGAGAGTTTAAAGAGAAGGGTGGTATATCAGTAACCTCAAGTAAAAAGGGAAATAAGGGAAGCAAGCCAATAAATTAAAGCTAGAAGCAATATAGGAATAGAATCATGCTAAAACCCAACTACAAGATAAGCATAGACAAAAAATAGTCTCTCAGGTGCAACCCTAGGATGGAATAACTAAGCCACAAAGAATCGGGGTCTACTAATCAAATCCACGATAAAGGATAACATCTGATAACCCACAACCGCACAGAAGGCTACATAGATAGTGCCTCAATAATATAGGACCCACTAGCCCCTCAATAATCAAAGTCCAAAAGTCAGAGCCTCAACAGGCCTAAAACCACTAATCCCACCATAATCAAAGGTCATCACAAGCTACATAACACGAAAGGAGTAATATAATCTACCTACAGTCCCATTGGCAACCCATACTATCAAAAAATACAACTAAGTGAAAATAAACCCTCCGACCGCTCATACAACCAAAGCGTACACTGAGCACACTACAAATAAGAATGGAATCTGAATGAAATATGCATGATGATGATGATGAATGCAGGTGTGATAAAAGTGTCATATATTACCACCTCTAGTACCTCGAAGGCCCAATAGAGGTAGGATCCATGGAATGCGCACCCATATACCTTAACTTTATCGTATACCCCTCCTCTTGGCACACTCGTCAGCCTACAGCCATTGACCCAGGAACGGAAGGGTCCATAGGGGTCTACTCGTAGACCACATACAAAAACCATAAATCTCAAAGTACCACTGTCTGGAGTATGACCGGATATAGATCAATAACCAGAGTCTCATAACATGTGACCGGAATTGAACTGGGTCTAAAATAGTATTGATCTCAAAAACCCTCATAAAGGGTGCCCAGGATGTATCCGGGTCTAAATCAGTAGTCAAGTCTCAAAATCCCTAAACAGGGTGCCCAGCACATATCTGGGTCTAAATCAGTAGAAAAATCATGTAATATCCCCTCTATTCCAAGAGGTTTCATAAAAGTCAGTACCAAAACCTTTCATAATCATTTTACCAAAAATGGGCCCTCAGGGCCATGCAAAGTATAGAAACCCATTTATACTAGGCCCAAAGCCAAATCACTAGTAAAACATGCAGAAAACCCTTTGCATGAATGATATGCTTGCAAACAATATAAATTAGCCTAATGTCTCACACACATTCCTATCGGCCCTGCATGGGCACTATCAGTTCTACAACACAGATAGCCAGCGTAAAGCAACATCTAGATGTCCAGGACTCACTGACATTCCAAAATATCCCACCCTCCATGGTCCAAAGGCATACACAAAGCCCACACAGGGCCACAAGGGTAATATAGCAATACTACATAAATACTACAATAAACGTATGAATTAAACGGACAGAAAAGGCAGACAAGGTCTGAGGGTACCAACCTAGAAAACCAGCTCAAGAAAGCTAATTAATGCATATATAGCCTATATATATAGTGTCTAGGTAGGGAAAGCCATCCTGCCTGTCGTTCGATTACTAGCTGCGGGAATGGTGTCGCTGATAATGCTCAAATCGTGCTCTCCAAGTAGGAGGCCACGGTGATCGTTAGAGAAAAACAAAATTTAAATTTCCCAATGAGTGTCGGTGTCGTACCCAAGGGAACAATGTAGTTGCGATCAAGCTAATAAAGAGTTCAAGCAACTTATTGAAGTTCAAATAACAAAAGGGGAAAAGATATCTAAAAGAGGGGTTTTAGACTACAACTAAAGATAAAAGAAAATCAAATAAAAGATAGAGTGATCAATGGCTTTCACCTTGCTTTCGCCAAGCAAGGACAACAAGGGAGAATCGGGAATGGGGATTCAACTCACAAGACTTGCACCCGGTTGACACCTAGGTAGTCTTGGCTAAAGGTATGCCTAGATGTCTTTCGACCAATCGAGCATATATCTCATGTGTTTTCTCTTGAACTAACACGATAAAGCAATAAACCAGCAAAATAACTTGGGGAGGTCATCTTATTCCTAGCTCGGACCCTTAAATGGGAGATTCCTGCGATTAGAGCTATTTCTAGCCTCCAATCTAGATGGATTCCCAAGTACCCACTAGTGAATCTTCCTGAATTCGAGAATTTCTCTCTCGAGCAAAAATCCAAATTAGCAAGCTAAGTCAATGTTTGCAACCATTGACTATAATTTCAAGAATGGAGGATTCAATAGACCCAAATAATCAAACAAGAACAAAATCTATATATGAATTCAATAACCCAACAAGTATTATCTCTAATACAAAACCAAAATCTAAAATCAACAATACACCAATAAAATAGCAATTAAGAACAAGAGTTGAAGAATGGAAACTAAAGATTTTATAATAAAGGGCATCCAAATCTTCACTCCTATGGTGTTGATTGATGAACTTGCTCTTCAAGCTTGACAAAAGTTCCAAGGATTAGCCAAAGATTTCTTTCAAGATGGCTTGGAAGTGTTTTATGTGAATTGGGGTTTTTTCGGATGTGAAATAACCACTTGAACCTTGACTGAAATTCGGCACCCGCACCTGCGGAATTTTAGCCATAGGGGCGGCAGCTAAACCGTAGGGGTGAGGTCGTTGTGGTGGTCCATTTGGTGCAAGTGCACCTATGGCATGTTGGCACAAAGGTCGTAGTTGCGCCCTTGGATCCGCTCCTGCGGGAGCGCAGGTGCGCCTCCTTGGCCGCAGGGGAGGCTGACTTGGTACTTCAGTGGAGTAAGTTCCCTTTTGCTCCAAATTTTGTCCCTTTTTTCTCCACTTGTTCCAACTGTCCACAGAAACACAAATCACCTGAAATATGACCAAAACAAGCCATAAGTGATCTCATATCATCATTAGAAGACAAAAAAGCATAAGAAAAGAGATATAAATAAGTGTTAAATCCACCACTTATCAACACCCCCAACTTAAGTTCTTGCTTGTCCTCAAGCAAATTTGCAATCACACCACAAAAAGATTCCATTTTCTTTAAGCACAATGGCCATCCTCTCCTCTTCACAACCCACTTTTCAACTTAAGCACCATAGATATGATGTCGGTTGGTACTAATAATTAGTCAATCACAAGTGAATGCTCAACACAACCATCCCCTCATTTTCAGAAACATTTTCAAGAGTTGCAAAAGGCTTAAAAATATGACCAAATGACAACAACCAATCCTTAAGAAATGACTTATGACCATTAGCACTAATTATGCTCATTTGATTCTTTTTCGGGAAGTAACAACATCACCGCTATCTAAATTCGCATGCCCTTACAAAAAGAAGGTCCCCAAAACACACTATTCATAATGATGAAACAAGGGACAAATGCACAACGCTCTCACTCACAAAGAACCTCAAGTACAAACAAGTATCAAATCATAAGCTTGCCCTTATTTTCATTCACCACTAGCTCAAAAAGTGATTGGTTAGAGATCTCAAAGGACTTTTCTAAGCTTGTAAAGTAGGCTAGGGGAAGGGTAGGATAGCATTTTGGATTAGAGTGACTACTTCCTCCTTGACCACTACACAACATTTTCAATTTGAAACCAAAGCCATTTCTTTTCATTTTTGTTTAATACAAGGCACCCTTTCACACAATTCACATGATGCCCCACTTTTGTCATTCTATTCACCTTGGAGGGTTCACTTTCTTTCCTTTCTTTCCTCTTTTCCTTTTATTATTGATTTCCTTTCAAATTCCTTCTTCTTTTTGGGCAATTCTTTTTAGGCTTCGGCCATAAACCAAGTTTTACTCACTTATCACTCCTCCAAAGTATTTCTTCATCACCCCCAACTTAAGATTTTAGCCTCGATTTCAGACTTGTAGAGCTCAAGTAGGGATGGGATCATAAGAGGGAGTCATTTTTAAAATGGTTTAAGGCTTGTACTAAGGTTGCCAAAGAAGAGGTATTAGGCTCAAGAGGGGTGACTAGTGATACAATTTTGAGTCCAATGGTGGGCTTTAAAGGCTTAGTAGGCTTCAATAATCACAAAGAAGGCCTAAGGTCATTTCTCCAACCAACATAGTTAAGACTAGCATTAGAATGACTAACCGGGCAAGTTTTGGATAACACAAGCAAGCAAGAGGATTAATCAACAAATCTCACCACACATGGCATGCGAATTATTCAAGACGGATCAATGTTCTTCCTATCAAGGATAAATAGAGCCATATTTTGCATCTATGTATTCACTAATTGGTCAAAAGTCACGAAAAGATCACAGGCATTGTCACAAGAATCATTTTTTGCTTTCCAACTACGTCACAAGAATTTTTGGAGTGGTATGCTTAAAACTCAATTCGCATGCAAGACTAGATCAATTAGTACCAATCGAATAATTATCCAACTTATCTCAAAAGATGACGAATTTCCCTTAAGAATGTCGTCACTCAGTCTATCATAGGGCCAATTCAAATATCTAAATCGATATGGCACACCTCCACACACAGGCAATCTCATCTAGCCTAGCGGGTACTCAGACTTTCCTTTGCTTCAACACCACACAAAGTAACAATTTTCCCTTAAGAATGTCATCAGTCAATCTATCATTGGAAATCATCACTCAAAACCAACTATTTTAAAATAAAGAAAAGAAAACCAAAAATGACTAATCCAACCAAATTTCACACCACGAAGAGAGCAATATCCAACAAACAAGCCTGACAAGGGCGCAATATCCAACAACAACATGGTCAAAACACCACCCCCAACTAAAAAGTAAAGCATGGTCCTTAATGCATAATAAGGAAATGAAAGACAAGAGTAGAAAGTGCGGGGCTCCCTGGAGTCTGCATCAGACTAGCAAACTCAGGAGTGTGCTGCACCATGCTAAGTGATGTGCCGCCAATTTACGGCACTTTTGACTCCTTTTAACTAAGAACAATCATACATTTTCAAGCAACCATTGTCGTTTTTGATGGTTTTATGTTATATTTGTAGGAAATGGAGACAAACACGGAAACGGAAGGAAATACGGGCAAAAAGACATTCTGGATAAGACTGACAGCCTGAGTGACGGTCCGTCACACATATGATGGTCCGTCACAGTGACCGTCAGGTTGAGCTGCACCACTTCCTAGTAGTGACGGCCAAGGCGACGGTCCATCAAGCCAGTGATGGTCCGTCAGCCTGGCCGTCAAGTTGAGACAGTCGGCGACGCGGAATCCGAGCGTTTTTGGGATTTGTTTCCTAGACTCCTATAAATACCCTATGTTAGGTTTATTTTATTTGTGAAGCTTTTTAATATAGTTCTCCCAATAGTTTTAGGAGAGAATTTGAGAGCAAGAAACACGTTTTCCTTGTCTTGAAAACGTGTTCTTGAATCATTCTTGGGATCTTGGTTTTTCTTGTTCTTGGATCATTGAAGATTGGTTTTCATTATATTGTAAGAATCTCTTCTCCTTATTATGAATATTATTCTCTTCTCTTTTCTTAATAGCATGAGTAACTAAACTCCCACAACTAGGGTTGTGGGAGCCATGGCAAAAGTAGCGTTATAGATTTCGGGTAGCGTCGGGTTCAATATATATGTGGTCACGTTGTTAATCATTCATTATTTAACGTTTTCTAGTGGTTGCAAACATTAGAACATGCCTAGGTTTAAATTTGCTTGAGTAAAGAGATTAAAACTGGGAAACTTGATTAACGACGAGGATTCGAGACTACTAACTCTCGTCTTATGATTAATGATGTAACTAGATTAATCTACTTCATGTTTAGGATTGAAATATAAAAGCACACCTTTTCAAGTTCGAGAGAATTGAAAAGTAAATTTGTCTATTTGGTTGAGAAACGTTTAGATGATACCATTAATTCAATCACATCGTGATACGCATATAGAAAGAACCCGGTTAAGCTTATGATCGACATCATTACCAACACCATGGTAAACACTTCCCTAGTTCATTCTCCTACTGATTATTTCTCATACATTATTGTTCGTTTTGTTTACACATTGTTCACACAAAACCCCCCCTTTATTTACCAAAAACTATTGACCATTAGTCAACTAATTCACTAAAGACTTAACTTTCACCATATTCTCTGTGGGATCGACCCCAACCTTTGTTGGGTTCTATATTTGACAACGATCGCTTACGCTTCTTAATTGTAGTGGTACTTTGAGCGTTATCAAATTTTGGCACCGTTGCCAGGGAATACGGTTGATTATTAAGTCCGGTGTGTTTATTTAACTCTTAGTCATACTTTCCTGCTTTTACGTTTATTTGTTGTTTTTGTTTTTGACAAGGTACAGAGTTGTGCATGCCAAGTACCCGGCGCTCGGGTGAATCAACATTACCTTACGACCCCGAGCTTGCTAGAACGTTAAGGCGGAATATGGCCGCACAACAAGAGGCAGCAAGGCTCGTTGCAGAACTGCAGGCCCGACACAATCTGAATGCTGGTGGTCTGCAGGATGATGTTATGTTGAATGATGAGGATATCGACTTGGATGGAGTTGGCGCTACGGGCGCCATTGCTCTTCCTCCGCTAGCGCCCGGAGCCAAGTTCAACATCACTAGCACGATGATCCAGCTGTTGAACTTGAGAGGAGTGTTCAGAGGTGCCGCTGGTGATGATCCAAACCAGCACCTGATGAATTTCGTGGGCATCTGCAAGTCGTTCGAATTGCCTGGAGTGAGTCAGACAGCAATTAGGCTCAGGTTGTTTCCATTGTCTCTGTCTGATGAGGCAGCATTGTGGTTGACAGAGCTGACCCCCGACTCTATCACAACTTGGGGAGAGTTGAAAGGAGCTTTCCTAGAAAGGTTCTTTCCTCCCTCTGGGATAATACAGTTGAGGGATGAAATTAGTAATTTCAGACAGCAACCTCACGAAGCGTTACATGAGACTTGGTTGCGGTTTAAGAATAAGCTGACGCAATGCCTGAACCATAAACTGACCGACAACTTTTTGATGCAGAGGTTCTACCGGGCACTGAATTCGGCTACCAAGCGAACGTTAGACAACGCAGCAGGTTGTGCATTCATGGGTCTCACTTTTGTTGAGGCCACAACTACTTTGGATAGGCTCACCAAAACCAACAGAGCCTGGCATACATGGGATTCAGAGGTAGCAGCTAGCACCTATGCAGTTGGTATGTCAGCTGAGCAGCGCAGAAAAGAGGAGGAGCGCGACCAAGACATGGCGCATCTGAAAACACAGTTGGACCTACTGACAAAGCACTTGTTTTCAGGAGGTACCGAGAAGGTAAAAGCCGTGGGTTCCCAAGGTAGAGCAGCAGAGTTGGAAACTGATGAGGAGGCGAATTACTTGGGGGGTTTCCAGGCCAATGGCCAAGGAAACCAAGGTCGGACCTATCAGAAGGACAACTACTATGAGAAAGCTGGCTACAATCGCGATCAAGGAAACTGGAGGAATAACACCGATAGAGGTGGCTTGTATGTACCACCTGGTAATCGGGACAAAGCTAGCAACGAAGCAGGGACTTCCAAGATAGAGAACATGATGGCAAAGATGCTGCTGAAGGTAGAATCGACTGACTCTAGGGTAAAGGAGATAAGGACCGAGTTATCGGCCATGAGTCAAATAGTGGAGGCGCATTCCACTTCGATCAAGCAATTAGAGCAGCAAGTGGGGCAAATCTCGGCATCTCTGAACCAAAGGAAGACATGTACCTTGCCGAGCGACACTACTCATCCGCGGAATGACGCGAGTTGTATGGCGATCACCACAAGAAGCGGAAAAATATTACCGAAATCACATCTGGTAATTCAGACTCAAGAGGGTGAGATCGTGGACAACAATGAAGTCGAGGAGGCTACTCTAGAGCCCGTGGAGAAAAGCAAGGAAGCTGAAAAACTTCCAACAATGATGCCTCGACCACCACCTCCTTTCCCATAACGCCTGAAGAAGAAAGCGGAAGATGGTAAGTTCCTGAATTTCCTGACCATGCTCAAGCAAATATCAATAAACATCCCATTGGTGGAAGCGCTTGAACAAATGCCCGGTTATGCCAAGTTCATGAAGGAGTTGATTACAAAGAAGAGGTCGGTAAGTTTTGAACCGGAAGACAACCTCCACCACTGCAGTGCTATTTCCTCAAGGTCGTTAGTAGACAAAAAGGAAGATCCAGGTGCGTTTACTGTTCCCTGTACTATAGGGAAACTCGGCTTCAGAAGAGCCTTGTGTGATCTTGGTGCTAGCATCAACCTGATGCCTCTAGCAGTCTATAAACAATTGGGTTTGGGAGCTCCTAAACCAACGTCCATGAGAGTATTGATGACTGACCGTTCGGTAAAGCGACCCGTGGGAATATTGTCTGATGTGCTAGTAAAGATCGGTAAGCTTATCTTCCCAGCTGACTTTGTGATCTTGGATTGCGAAGTGGATTTTGAAGTTCCCATAATTTTGGGATGACCATTGCTAGCCACGGCAAGAGTATTGGTTGACATGGAAAGAAACAAATTGACCTTCAGGCTAAACAATGAAGCTGTCAAGTTCGATGTGTCTAAATTGATGAAGCAACCAAGTGACATGAGGGTGGTCACGGTCATCAATGTTATTGAGGAAGTTCCTGCGGATGTGCATCTCGAGGAGAAGGGTTTGGTCGAGACTCTAGCTGTTGTGAGAAGGATGCTGCGAGAAGATAAACATGTAGAGGAAGGCGGTGAAAATAGACCAAGGAAACGAAAACACCGCAAGAGAATCTGCAAAGAAAGAGCGAAGAAGTTGTCGCGACTAGCTGCAGAGCCGATGAAAGAAGAAGCTGGAACGCAATAGAAGTGTGTCGCGTGCACACACTCCATCGAGTTCTCCTGCTTCGAAGACCCTGGCGGTCTCCAACATCATTCTAGAATCTGAGTCCTATCGACTTCACAGGTATTCCTTTCTCTCACAGTTTTTAGCTTTCATAAGGATGCATTGGGGACAATGCATGAGTCTAAGTTGAGGGTGTGGGGAAACCTGTGAGTCACCACCGAGGGTTTTTGTTGCCGTGTTTCTTTTCCCTCCGGTGTGCTATCTAGTAGAACCGGCATGTTTAGGTTGTCGTTTAAATTTTTAGTTATTTTCTAGTGTCTATAGCAAGCATCATGGGCGTTTTTCTTGACTAAAAGGAGCCCCCTTTAAAAAATTTCTGGTTTTGAGCTTATGTTGAAACGATTGACTATCTGGATCCTTGAATGTCATTGTGTGATTATGATAGGAATAAGTATGCTTAAGCCGAGTTGTTGTCTTGATAGTCGGTAGTGGTATAGTTTCTTGGTGCTAAGTGTGTGTGAGCGTATTGTTATAAATTCTTACTCTGTGCATGCATCTAGAACTTGCCCGGTCTATTTTGTTAAGGTTGGAAGTTTGGTTTCTTAGGAAAGGATCACAGGCCCTTTTTGTGTGCAGTCCACTTAACCTATAAGACCGTCCAAATGTAAATAAATCCCTTTGATCCTTGTTTGAGCCATAATTCACCTTGTTCTTTCAATAGCCTGTCACCGTTCCTGTTTAACTTTGAATCCCTATTTTGGCCCTGGTCCTTCCTTGGACATCGTGCACCTCAACTCAGGCAATCAGCCTAAGTTGAGGGTGGCTACTATAGAGGTAAACCCTGTTTTGGCCCTGGTCCTTCCGTGGACATCGTGCACCTCAACCCAGGCAATCAGCCTAAGTTGAGGGTGGCTACTATAAAGGTGAATGATATGAAAAAGAGGATGGAGAATATTGGTTGTGAATAGAATGAAAATTCGGGTGTGTGCCTAAGAAAAGAAAAGAAAAATAAAAAGAGATGAAAAAAAAAACCGAAAAAGTAATAAAAAGAATTGTCAAAATAAAGAGGCCGCACCTGTAGCTAGAGAGAAGGAAATAAAAATGTGAATAAGGATGGACAAAGTAAAGTTATGTGGTAATAAGACGTCGGTGGTTCCAAGGAGGGCTTAGTCACTAACCCCTAAATGTATCCTACCTGCACCTGAAGCCTCATTACAAACCAAAACAAGTCCTGTAGTGATCCTGAGCGACTTTCTGAAGAACTGAAATAGAATAGTAAGGGCAAGCCTATGGTATCGCATGTGCATTGTTTGAAATCATTTGTGAGTGTGAGCGCTTACCTAGTCCCAATTCTTGTGTGTGGGATTTCTTTGTGGTGAGGGCACCAAGATGTCTGTATTGTCTATTGATTGTTAGGATAGCTGCGCGTATGTATGTAGAGTGTTCTATCATATCGGAATGACATGTTTGGATCCATGCAAGTTAGTGTTTCATACATTCGTGTGCTACGAGGGAGCTTGAATTAAAATTGAATAAGATGTTGAATGACCATGAGTTGCTAGAGACACGAGTTTGTTTTCTTAGTTGAGTCGTCTTATTGTTTTTATGTTATGTTGCTTGAGGACAAGCGAACGTTTAAGTTGAGGGTGTTGATGTGCCACCAATTTACGGCACTTTCGACTCCTTTTAACTAAGAACAATTGTACGTTTTCAAGCAACCGTTGTTGTTTTTGATGGTTTTATGTTATATTTGTAGGAAATGGAGACAAACACGGAAACGGAAGGAAATACGGGCAAAAAGACATTCTGGATAAGAGTGACGGCCTGAGTGACGGTCCGTCACACATGTGATGGTCCATCACAGTGACCGTCAGGTTGAACTGCACCACTGCCTAGTGGTGACGGCCAAGGCGACGGTCCGTCAGCCTTGCCATCAAGTTGAGACAGTCGGCGACGCGGAATCCGAGCGTTTTTGGGATTTGTTTCCTAGACTCCTATAAATACCCTATGTTAGGTTTATTTTATTTGTGAAGCTTTTTAATATAGTTCTCCCAATAGTTTTAGGAGAGAATTTGAGAGCAAGAAACACGTTTTCCATGTCTTGAAAATGTGTTCTTGAATCATTCTTGGAATCTTGGTTTTTCTTGTTCTTGGATCATTGAAGATTGGTTTTCATTATATTGTAAGAATCTCTTCTCCTTATTATTAATACTATTCTCTTCTCTTTTCTTAATAGCATGAGTAACTAAACTCCCACAACTAGGGTTGTGGGAGCCATGGAAAAAGTAGCGTTATAGATTCCGGGTAGCGTCGGGTTCAATATATATGTGGTCACGTTGTTAATCATTCATTATTTAACGTTTTCTAGTGGTTGCAAACATTAGAACATGCCTAGGTTTAAATTTGCTTGAGTAAAGAGATTAAAACCAGGAAACTTGATTAACGACGAGGATTCGAGACTACTAACTCTCGTCTTATGATTAATGTTGTAATTAGATTAATCTACTTGATATTTAGGATTGAAATATAAAAGCACACCTTTTCAAGTTCGAGAGAATTGAAAAGTAAATTTGTGTATTTGGTTGAGAAACATTTAGATGATACCATTAATTCAATCACATCGTGATACGCATATAGAAAGAACCCGGTTAAGCTTATGATCGACATCGTTTCCAACGCCATGGTAAACACTTCCCTAGTTCATTCTCCTACTGATTATTTCTCATACATTATTGTTCGTTTTGTTTACACATTGTTCACACAAAACCCCTCCTTTATTTACCGAAAACTATTGACCATTAGTCAACTAATTCACTAAAGACTTAACTTTCACCATATTCTCTGTGGGATCAACCCCAACCTTTGTTGGGTTCTATATTTGACAACAATCGCTTACGCTTCTTAATTGGAGTGGTACTTTGAGCGTTATCACTAAGTAGAGGACTGCACCTCATCATCATCAACCTCATCTCTCTCTTCCTCAGACAGGAAAGAGTACTCCTCACTATCATCATCTTTAGACACCGTGATTTTCTTTCTCGGCTGCCCCCATTTGAAAATGGCTTTGATACCTCTCCACATCTTAACAATGAACTTGTTCTTCTTCTTGTTCTTTTTCTTCTCATCCTCAAAATCACGCTGAAGAGCTGCATGAGCCTTGGCAGACTCAACAAAGGCCTGCTCAAGCATCCCTACTGAGGATGTCACTGTGGCAATAAAATTAGCATGCTGCTTCTGTGCGTCCATGTATGACTGCATCTATGCTCTGGTGAATAGATTGGCTGACGGTGCTGGCTGTGTAGAGCTAATGGGCATCTGACTAATGATCTCCCGGATCGAAGCTAACTGAGAAGTAATCGACCTAAAAGGGCCCTCAGCCTGAGTACCCTGAGAGGAAGAAAGCGGCTCCACTACTAAATCAATCTTCATTTTCTTACTCTGTAGCACCCCTCCTTCCCCATGCACCTTCAATGGATGGTATGGTTTATCATGTGCCACCCAATTATCCCCAGGATGTTCAGGAACCTCAGCTAACTAGCACAACTCAGTAATCAAGGAGGGGAACATCAAGGTAGGGCTTTCCTAAAGCAAATACTCTCTCAGCTTCCGAACCATATAGTGACCGACATTCACGGGAATGCCGTTAAGAATGCAAGTGATCATCCTAGCCCAAAGAGGAGGAAACCCTGATTTATGCTGGTAAGATGACACACGGCTACAAATAATCTCAAGCCACATTCTCGCCTCAGCTGTGAAAGTCTTTGATTATATGGACTTGAGAGTGCTTGCCCAACTCACTGTCACTCCCTGAGGGCACAACTTAGATACTAGCCAAGTTCCCAAACATGAATCATTTTGTTGCATAGGCTAAAGTGGATGGTTGGGAAACCCATAATGTGCATTAATCTGTTCCGGATCAAATTTCACAACTTTCCCCCTAATGATGAGTTCCAGGTTGTTGAAGTCCGTATGCTATAAGTTTGCGTAGAACTCCCTCACCCATTCCTCATTTAACTCAGAAGGGGTAGGTATGAAATAGGTCCATACCATAGTCAAAAGACGCCCATAGAAATCCGAGAGACGTGCCTCTAAATTTGTGTCATCTATCCCCATTTTTGGCATCATCTTCTTATCAAGGAGATTTTTGTAGTAGGGCGCTGACAATCTCGGGACATGAACCTTGAGGTGTCATATGGTTCTTCTACAGCTTCCTCCCCAATTTCACCACCCAAAGGTTCATCATCAACAAGATCGTTATCCATTTTTTCAAGCTTGAAGTACCTAAAAATGTGGAATCATATTAGAAG
Source organism: Jaltomata sinuosa (assembly GCA_003996215.1). NCBI lineage: Eukaryota > Viridiplantae > Streptophyta > Magnoliopsida > Solanales > Solanaceae > Jaltomata > Jaltomata sinuosa. Next base: position 123,661 of record QJPP01003528.1, read on the forward strand.
GAGTGTATGAATGTGTTCAGCAATTCAAAACCAAGCAGGTAGGCCAAAGAAATATTTTTTTGAACATCAGGATGACGCCGAAGCACCGCTACTATTTTGCAGAAAATCTGCCAGTAGTCGCACCCACGAAATTTTGCATCGCAGGTGCGGCAGTGCACCGACGGTCTTACCAGTGCACCTGCGATGTTCTTTGACTTCTCATTTACTGCCGCAGCGGTGCCCTAAGAAGCGCAGGTGAAGCATCTCCCCTGCTCTTTCTGGACCGCACCTGCGGCAGCGTCTTCTTCAGCCACAAAAACCTCAAGATTTTACACTATTTTTCATACTTTACAATTATAAGCACTTTAAAGATTCACCTTTTACAAAAACAGTCTTCAAGTTATATGGAATAAGACACATACCTTGAGAATTTATGGGAGAATCAAACTTGGATCTTAGAACCTTTTCTTTCTTGAACAATCAAAGAGTTCCTTCCCTTTTTCGCCTTGAAATTTCCCTTGTGTAGTAGTGGGGAAGTCTAGTGTGTGAAAGTGAGGGAAAATTAGTGAGAGATTAAGGAGTTGAGAGGAGAGGGTGATGGGGATGGTTGGAGAGAAGTGGGTTAATTTAAAGGGTGTGTGCCCTTTTAGTTTCTGCCAACAATACTCGACAGGCGCACATGCGCTGCCTTAGCCGCAGGTGTGTCATCGCCCCTGCATCCAATAGACCGCACCTGCATCACTGCATATGCGTCCTATTCCACCGTAGGTGCGTCTCACCTGGGATTTCTGCCAAGTTTTTCTCAACTCACTAGTTTGGGGTGCGATGGCTGATGTGACGCGCACAACCTCTGGTGCAAAATGCACCAAATTTAAACGCTTCATCATGTCTGGCAAAGTTACTATTTTTGGGGTGCATTTGGATGTGCGACGGGCATATTTTGAGGTGTGAAACACACCTATTTTGCACATTTTGAACTTTTTGGAAGCCTTACTATCTTGGGGTGCGTTTGCATGTGCGATGTGCATACTTAGATGTGCGTTGGCACCCCATTTAGCATGTCCTTTTGGCACCCTTTTTTGGTCCTTGGTTAGATTTTTATGAGGCCTCCACTTCCCAACCTGCCCAAACAACTTCAAAAAGACTTGAAACTTTATGGATTAGTCAAAAATCTACAACTAAGCTACTCTAATAAAGAAAAAATTGTAAACCTTTAAGTTTTGAAATGATGGGTTGCCTCCCATCAAGCGCACAATTTAACGTCGTGGCATGACACCAGATACCTCACCTTTTGGATCTCAACATGGAAGACTTGAACCTTCGACCCAAATTTGAATCGAGCTTCTAGTGACAATCCCGGGGTTAAGGTTTGAACATGAGAAGGCCATTCTCGTGATTCTGCCTGTTGCACTTTTTAGCCTTCAAGTGAGGGAGGACACTTTGCCTTCTTTTCTCGACAAACTCAAAACCGGATAGACCTTCATCCACCCTTCTTCCAAGGTCTTCCAAAAGCTTGATTACTTCGACTCTCGTCCATTCAATCAAACTTAAGGTCGAACAAAGGTTGAAGTGGGATTTGGGCGTCTCCACCTTCAAGCTTTCCTCATTCATAACATCCTCACTTAGAGATGCTATGACATCATGACCCACAAATGGGGTAGTTGGTTGCAACACCACTTTCAATTCATTATCCTCCCTTGTGTTTTCTTCTTATTTCCCGTCCACAAAGAATTGATTTATGGATTGCACATTCTCCTCTTGGGTTTCTAGTGAGGCCAAGAGGGTTTGGAGCTTTCCATACATGCCTTCTTCGCTTGCAAATTCATGGTTCCTGTTAAGGTCTCAAGCACCACTAGCAACATTGTTAGCACAAGAAGGGGGACGGGGATGATCATCGTCGGGGCATTCGCTCCAATGTCCATCACGACCACCACACAAATAGCAATTGCGCCCATCATAGGAGCGAGAAGGAGAATAGCTTCCTCTCCTAGGGCCAATTCTACACCTTCATCCAAGGTGGGGTCCTCCACAATAAACATAATAGTCAGGACTATAAATTGGAATGCAACTATCACCATTTTTAATATTCAAATAATCCATGATGCTATCAACCATTTAAAACTAAACAAAAGAAAAACAATTATTCACAAAATTGAACTAGAGTAAGTAAACTCAAATTCTAAACTAACTCAATACGCCTAATTTTTTCTCGGCAACGGCGCCATTTTTGATAACGCTCAAATCGTGCTCTCCAAGAAGGAGGCCACGGCGATCGTCAGAGCAAAACAAAATTTATTATTCCCAACGAGTGTCGGGGTCGTACCCAAGGGAATAATATAGTCGTGATCGAGCTAATAAAGAGTCCAAGCAACTTATGGAATTTCAAATAAAAAGGGAAAAGATATCTAAAGGGGGGGTTTAGACTACAACTAAATATAAAAGAAAATCAAATAAAAGATAGAGTGATCAATGGCTTTCACCTTGCTTTCGCCAAGCAAAGACAACAAGGGAGAATCGGGAATGGGGATTCAACTCACAAGACTTACACCCGGTTGACACCTAGTTAGTCTTGGCTAAAGGTATGCCTAACTGTCTCTCGACCAATCGAGCATATATCTCGTGTGTTTTCTTTTGAACTAACACGAGTAAGCAATAAACCAGCCAAATAACTTGGGGAGGTCGTCCTATTTCTAGCTCGGACCCTTAAATGGGAGATTCCTGTGATTAGAGCTATTCCTAGCCTCTAATGTAGATGGATTCCCAAGTACCCACTAGTAAATCTTCCCGAATATGAGAATTTCTCTTTCGAGCAAAAATCCAAATTAGCAAGCTAAGTCAATGTATGCAACCATTGACTATAATTTCAAACATGGAGGATTCAATAGACCCAAATAATCAAGCAAAAACAAAATCTATATATGAATTCAATAATTTAACAAGTATTATCTCTAATACAAACCCAAAATCTCAAGTCAACAATACACCATTAAAATAGCAATTAAAAATAAGAGTTGAAGAATGAAAACTAAAGATTTTATAATAAAGAGCATCCAAATCTTCACTCCTATGGTGTTGGTTGATGAACTTGCTCTCCAAGCTTTCCAAAAGTTCCAAGGATTAGCCAAAGATGTGTTTCAAGATGGCTTGGAAGTGTTTTATGTGAATTGGGGGTTTTTCGGATGTGAAATGACCACTTGGACCTTGATTGGAATTCGGCAGCCGCACCTGTAGAATTGTAGCCGCAGGAGTGGCAGCTATAGCGCAGGTGCGAGGTTGTTGTGGCATCCCATTTGGCGCAAGTGCGACTATGGTATGTTGGCACAAGGGTCATAGGTGCACCTGTTGATCCACTCCTGCGGGAGCACAGGTGCGCCTCTTTGGCCGCAGGGGCGGATGACCTGGTACTTCAGTGGAGTAAGTTCCCTTTTGCTCCAACTTTTGTCACTTTTTACTCTACTTGTTCCAACTATCCACAGAAACACAAATCACCTGAAATATGACCAAAACATGCCATAAGTGATCTCATATCATCATTAGAAGATACAAAAGCATAAGAAAAGAGATATAAATAAGTGGTAAATCCACCACTTATCATTCGTCCAGACTCGAACTACTCTGAGAAGCTCCAAATCATGAAATTTCTATCAATATAATAATCTAGGTGTCAAAACAAAACCAACAATACCCATAATGCTATGAACATAACCGGGTCAAAATCTGGGTCACTAGAGAGCTCGTGGGCCCTGTAATCTTAAGGACAGAAAAAAAAAATGACATTGTCCCCCACAATCCCAGGAGCACATGCTCAAAATTAGAGCGAAAACGGACATCAAATGAATGCTAAAACAGCCCATGAACTACACGAATCAAAGATGGAATTCAAAGGAATCAAATCGGAAATTAGCAACAAAACTTACCAAATTAATGATGGGAAAGCAACCACGAACAAAGGGTGATCTTCCTCCAAGAATTTGATGGCCAGCAGTGGAGAAAAGTGGAGCTTTGAGAGCTGGTTTCAATCGAGAAATCGGAGTTGATGTTTAAATGAAATTTAGAGAGGAGAGAAGACATTTTAAAGCTGTCAGCCGATGCATGTGCATAAGTGGACAGGCACTGCCTACGCGACAATGTGTACGCAGGTGGGCACCGACGAATGCATAGGCAGGCGCTGAAAAGGCCAGGCACTGTCCCATCATGTACGTGGCCAGGCCACAGTGCACGCGGCCATGCATACGCGGCCCAGGCGAAGGCCACGGATTTTGGGGCGGCAGACATGCTGCTTCACAAACACAGCCATGCTCACATGTAGGCATTGGCTTGATGGTTCCATGACAACAACCAGCTGCCAACAACCATGCCCACTAGAATTTAACTCTGACGGACCCTCGAGAACGCATTTGGGGTCTTGCAAACACAAATGGCCTGAGCTATTCAACTAGAAATGGCATTTCGGATCCAACAGAATTGATGAAAATTCCATCGGAGGTTGATTTAATAAAAAATAGGCCCCGCGCCTAAAATCAACCTTTAGGCCAACAATTGCAAAATGGAACCCAAGGGCCGAAAACAAGTCTAGAAGCATCAAAACCTGAACCAATGGTTCCTGTAGCCTAAACTCGACATTAAGGAGCTAACAGCACTAACAGAATTTCCATCTGAGGCTGTCTTTTCCAAATGTTGACCAAAGTCAACCAAACAAGCCCAACTGGCCTAAAAACACAAAAAGATAGAGAATTCCTAGCTGAATAGCTCTAGGATCCCAACCAAAGGTCCACCCATAGCAAAGTCCATGCTCCGGAGCTAACAAAACTATCAGAATTCAATTCCGAGCATGATAGCTAAGAATATTGACTAAAGTCAACAATTTCCAAAGGTTAAAGCTCTAAAACAAGGAGATGGCTATAAAGAACTAACAGATGGCTCGGGCATCAAACTACCAGTCCTAGAAAGCCATAAATGACTCAGGGCTTCTATAGGCAAACTCTAATAGTACAAGAAAGGAGATAACACGAGAATGACCGAAAGGGTCATTACATTTATTTTTTCATTCATTGCGCGGGCCTCAAGGATCATTTTCTGACCCGATTTCTGGCCCAAATTTCATATAAGTAATATAAGTGTCATTCTTCTTATCTTGACACCTAGATTATGTTTTTGATAGCATGGCAGCATTATGAGGTTGTTTAAAAAAGGAAGGCACACGAGTAATGGTTTGTGCTTGTGGTTTGGCCCCGAGGTTGATTACGGTTTACTATTCTAAGACTTGGGATTAGTTATATTTTATATGTTATAATTTACATGAACGTTGGGCTAGGTTTAGGTTAGAATTAATATTAAATCTTATTTCTGCTTACCTTGGCTATTTTGGGATTGTAGAGTAGTATTACCATGTTTTTCCTTAGTTTAGGACCCCGTAGTCTGTTGTTGCTAGCCTAGAACCCTTAAAATGATTTAGGGAAGTTTTAGAGGTAGAGTAGCTGTTTTTACTTATTTTTTTGTTTTATTTCCATTTTTGCCCTTTTATTCCTTTATTGGTGTATATGTGGGACTGAAACCATAACATAGATCGGATAGAGTGTCAGGTCAGTTATCTTGTTGGGACGGTGTTTTACCCTGATTGACTGAAACTATTTGAACATGGCATCATATCTCCTTACTGCATTACATGGCTTTTGGTTTTAGAAATGAAATAAATACGGTATTTTGGTTCAAATTTGGGATTTTACTTAACCAGTGGTTTTCGAAAGAAAGGAAAGTACCACTGTTATGCCGGTCTGAGGAATATTTCCATACCCTTTATCTATTTTAATTTCTTGTTGATGAATCTGAGGTATGATTTTGGGTGACCTAAGGAGCACATATCTGGGTTTTACTTTTCTACATATATTGATGAGCTCGAGGTTCCTTCCAGGCACCCGGGGTACCAGATACTGGGTTTTTACTTTTCTACATTAGCCATACTCCATATCACATCATCTCACTGCATTGCACTGTATTATCTAAGTGTACTTAGAATGCTTTTACCTGCTTTATCATTACTGTCTCTCCCGCTAAATAGATAGTTCTGTTTGGTGTTGACGACTAGATGTTACGTGGATCCCTGTAGTTAGTTTAATTTCATGTAGTTTATATTATATACTATCTTTTTGATCTCGTACAACCTATGATGCCTACTGGGTACCCACTGTTATGCTCATCATACTACACTCTGCATTTTTTTTCGATGCAGCACCTAGTACGAGCCACCCTCGTTGATCCTTTTATCATTCGTGGCCATCTGTTGTTCGGATCGTGGTAAGCTCCTGGCATTTTGGAGACTTTTACTACTTTCCATCTACCTTTCTATCTATATTTTTTATCTTGAATAGACAGTACTTGTTGTATAACTATTCCATACCTTAGATGCTCTTGTACTGGTGACACTAGGTCCGAGGTTGGTTCTTCTGTATATATTATCTTCTCGATCACTTTAGGGACATTTTTGTATATTTATTGTAGTTGGTATGTATCTATACTATCTGCCCCAAATTTTTTTATATTTTCGCTTCTATTTTCCTTATTTATATTGTATTATTATCTTTCGCGTCTTTGGGTCGGCTTGCCTAATGAGGGTCATGTAGGCGCCATCGAGGCCCAGTTTTGGGTCATGACAGAGTAGTATTAGATCTCTAGGTTCACCGATCTCACCAGTACAAGAGCAAAGTGCCTATTAGAGTCTTGTGGATTGGTACGATAACGTTTATATCCTATCTGCAAGAGGCTATAGGACATTCATAAGAAAGATTCTATCTTGTTTGATTTCTTGTCATGCATCCTTGAACTTATCAACTTCTAAGTATCTTTTGTTTCACTCTTTATTAGATGGTTCAGACGAGATCAACAGCAGGTAAGGATAAGGACCCTGCACCTACAATTAGAGCTCTAGCTAGGGGACGAGGTAGAGGTCGGCCTAGAGGTTGAGGTAGGGGATTGGCTGCAGTGCTATACTGGGCCCAGACTAGGTTACTATATCCATAGCCTGATATAAGGGTTAAGCAGGTACAGTATAAGCTAGAGGGTGTGGGGCTAGCCTAGTATCCAATAGGTTTTGTGGCTACTCAAGCACTACATGACACATTGGTTTGCTTTCTTGGGTTCCTTGATGGTATGTCACAGCCAACAGCTTCGCCCGGTACTCTGATTGGCTCTCAGGTCAGAGAGGAGGCTCAAACTCAGCCCAGGTAGTGGCACAGGGTTCAGGAGCGCAGCCTTCTACTATGGCTCCCCAATTAGAGGTATTGTTGATTCCTACTTTTATCCTATATATCCCATCTAAGCCCATTATGTCTTCTGAGGAGCAGAAGATGCTTTGTAGGTTTTTGTGTTTGGGTCCCCCGAGGTTTTCAGGTGCTACTAGGGAGGATGTGCACAAGTTTTTAACTAGTTGCCAGGAAAGATTACATAATCTTGGGTTGGTTGAGTTGCACAGAGAAGATTACACCATATTTCAGCTGGATGGTTCTGCGAAGCACTAGTGGAGGTCTTATATAGCTTGCAAGCCAGTCGTGTTAGCTCCACTACTTAGAAACAGTTCTTTGCAGCTTTTCTAGAGAAGTATGTACTGTGCAGCTTGACTAAGCGGTTGATGGATCAGTCCTCCAGGTTGGAGAAGGGCTCCATGTCTATTTCAGAGTATGAGGTCTATTTTCATGCGTTGGCTAGACATACCACCATGATTCTATCCATCGAGTATGAGAGGGTACATCGTTTATCTTAGGTTTGACTTTACAGCTTCATTTGGCTACAGAAGGTATAGTAGCATCAGGTCAGTCTTTCCTAGAGGTTGTGGACATGTCAGCACTATTGAGGATGTACATTGCAAGGCCTAAGGGGGAAGCAATAAGACGCCTCGCCATCAAGGTAGTTACAGCGGCTCACAGACATATGGTAGAGGCTACTTTGGTACGGGTCAGCATCAGCAGCATTTCTAGCGGAGCTGACCTATACAGGCAATATTACAAATTGTTGATGTTTAAAGTAGTCAGGGTTTGATTCAGTCTTCATAAGGTGCTCGTTCTGGGTCCACAGACCATGGTAGTCATTCTGATTCAGCTGGGTCTTCATAGTAGGGTATAGTTGGTCGGGGTTGTTATGAGTGTAGTGAGTTGATCCACTTTGCTAGGGAGTGTCTTTCAGCATAACACCATAGGCGATAGGATCATCCAGCATAGGCCCCCAGGGATCCAGTACCACTGGCCAGAGGTAGTGCACAAGGTAGTAGGGGTGGTCCCCAAGGTATTCGAGGTGGGACTCAGTCTGATAGATCAGGTGTTCATGGTGGTCAGAGCCATATTTATACATTTTTGGGCTATCTAGATGCTGAAGCTGAGGATTTTGTCATCACATAAACAATCTCCATTTGTCATCAGTCAGCTTCTGCTTTGTTTGATCCGAGGTCTACATTCTCCTATGTGTCTTCTTATTATGCTAGTCGCTTGGAATCTACTTGTGAGTTATTTCATGTGCCTTTGCATGTAGCTACCCTAATAGGAGATTCTTTAGTAGTGGATCATGTATACCGAGCTTGTGTGGTGACTATCCTAGGGTATGACATGTGGGTAGACTTGATTGTGCTAGAACTGGTTGATTTTGATGTGATTTTAGTCATAGATTGGTTGTATCCCTACTATGTGATCTTGGATTTCTTTGCCAAGACTGTTACTCTATAGATGCCTGGTATCCCTTTTATAGTATAGAAGGGCGCTAATAGACACATGTCGAGGGGAGTTATATCTTTCCTGAGCGCCCAGCAGTTGGTTGGGAAGGGGTGCTTAGCCTATCTTGCCTATGTTTGTGATACTAGTGCCACCACACCTTTACTTGAGTCAGTTCATGTGATTTGCGAGTATTCTGATGTGTTTCTTTCTGATATACCAAGTCTTCCTCCTGATCATGATATCTACTTTGGTATTAATATTGAGCTAGGCACTCAGCCCATTTCTATTACACCATATTTCTTGGCACCAGCTGAGTTGAGAGAGCTTAAGGATCAGCTCCGGGATCTGTTGAAAAGAGGGTTCATCAGGACTAGTGTGACTCTGTGGGTGCTCTGGTTCTATTTGTAAAGAAGAAGGACGGGTCCATATGTATGTGTATTGACTACAGGCAGTTGGATAAGGTAACAATTAAGATTAGGTATCTGATGCTGCGTATTGATGATCTATTTGACCAGCTACAGGGTGAAGCAGTGTTCTCTAAGATAGACTTGAGGTCTTGTTATCGCCAGTTGAGGATTAGGGCTGCAGATATACCAAAGACTACATTTAGGACTCGATACGGCCATTATGAGTTCCTAGTCATGTCTTTTGGGTTGACCAATGCCTCAGCAGCATTTATGGAGTGATGAACCATGTGTTTAGAGCCTACTTGGATTCTCTCATGATTGTGTTCATCGATGATATCTTCGTATATTTGTAGAGTAGAGAGGAGCATGAGCAGCATCTAAGAGTTGTACTTCAGACCTTGCAAGACCATTAGTTATATGCCAAATTAACTAAGTATGAATTATTGCTTGAGTCTTTGGCATTCTTGGGGCATGTGGTGTCCAAAGATGATATTATGGTTGATCTGATGAAGATTGCGGCAATTTTTTATTGGGATAGTCCTACTTCTCCTACCGAGGTCCATAGTTTTATCGAGTTGGTAGGTTACTAGAGACGATTTATGGAGGGGTTTTCTTCTATAGCAGCTCCATTGACTAGATTGACTCAGAAGAATGTCCCCTTCCAGTGGTCAAATGAGTCTGAGGCAAGCTTTATGAAGCTCAAGGACTTATTGACTTCAACTCCAATTCTTACTCTTTTGATCGAGGGTCAGGGGTTTACAGTGTATTGTGATGCTTCCAATATTGGTCTGGGTTGTGTATTGATGAAGTAGAGTCAAGTGATTTCTTATGTTTCTAGACAGCTGAAGGTTCATGAAAGGAACTACCCCACTCATGACTTGGAGTTAGTGGTTGTAGTCTTCGCATTGAAGATTTGGAGGCATTATCTGTATGGCATGTATTGTGAGATCTCCACTAACCATTGTAGTCTTCAGTACATTTTCAGCCTCAAGGATATTAATTTTAGGTAGCGTAGGTGGTTGTAGTTACTGAAAGACTATGACATCTCCATTCTTTATCATCCAGGTAAGGAAAATATGGTAGCAGATGCCTTGAGCCAGAAGTCAGGGAGTATGGGTATCTTGGTGTTCTTAGCAGCAGAGGAGCGACTTTTAGCTTTGTACATCAATTCCTTGGCTAACAGGTTGGTTAGACTTGACATTTCTGAGTCGGGCCATATTCTTGCTTTTGTTGAGGCTAGATCTTTCTTGTTGGAGTAGATTCAGGTACAACAGTTTAATGATGTGAGGTTGAGGATTATTCATGATAAGGTGTTAAGCGGTGAGGCTAGGAAGGTGACCTTAGATTCAGAGGGTTTTTTGAGGATTGAGGGTTATATCTGCGTTCCTAGAGTTGGTGACCTAGTTAGATTGATCTTGGATAAGGCTCATTATTCTAGGTATTCCATTCATCTTAGGGAAGCTAAGATGTATCATGACTTGAGGCAGCACTATTGGTGGTGTGGGATGAAGAAGGATATCACAGATTTTGTGTCCATGTGCTTGAACTATCAGTAGGTGAAGTTTGAGCACCAGAGACCATATAGTTTGACTCAGAGGCTACCCATTCCAGAGTGGAAATGGGAGCGGATAGCTAGGGACTTTGTGCTAGGGACTTTGTGGTAGGCTTTCCACGTACTTTGCATAGATTTGATGCTATTTGGGTCATCATGGATAGGTTGACAAATTCTGCTCACTTTCTGCCAGTTCAGGCTTCCTACAGTTCTGAGAGGTTGGCTCAGATCTACATCTGTGAGGTTGTTTGTTTTCATAGGGTGCCAGTTTCTATCATTTGTAATCGTGGTACTCAATTTACTTCATGTTTCTAGAGGTCTATCCAGAAGGAGTTGGGTACCAGAGTTGAGCTTAGCACTATTATTCACCCAAAGGCTGATGGTGCCAGTTCATTTGTGATCGTGGTACTCAATTTACTTCATGTTTCTAGAGGTCTATCAAGAAGGAGTTGGGTACCAGAATTGAGCTTAGCACTATTATTCACCCAAAGACTGATGGTCAGTCAGAGTGCACTATTCATATTCTCTAGGATATATTGTGAGCTTGTGTTATTGATTTTAGAGGTTAGTGGGACCAGTTCTTAGCCATGGCAGAGTTCCAATATAATAATAGTTACCATTCCAGCATTTAGATGGCTCCATTAGCCTTGGCAGAGTTCGCATATAATAGTTACCATTCCAGCATTCAGATGCATTCGTTTGAGGCTTTGGATGGTAGGCGGTGCAGATCTCTAGTGGGTTAATTAGATGCCTTCGAGGTTAGGTCGTGGGGTACCAACTTATTTCATGATCCTATGGATAGGGTTTGGGTCATTCAGGAGGGACTTTGACTACCCAGAGTAGGCAGAAGAGTTATGTCGACCGAAGGGTTTGAGACTTAGAGTTTACGATTGGTGACCGTGTGTTCCTTTGGGTGTCACCTATGAAGGGCGTGATAAGGTTCAGGAGGGGGGTAAGCTCAGTCCTAGGTTCATTGGGCCATTTGAGATCCTTTGTCTCCTTGGGGAGGTTGCATATGAGTTGGCCCTACCTCCTGCTCTTTTCAGTGTTCATCCAGTTTTCCATGTTTTTATATTATTGTGGCACATTTTGGATGAGTCTCATGTTCATCTAGTTTTCTATGTTTTATGTTGCAATGGTACATTTTGGATGAGTCTCACGTGCTTCAGTGGGATTCGGTTCAGTTGAATGAGTCTCTGGCTTTTGAGGAGGAGCCTGTTGCTATCTTAGACATGAAGGTTCGGAATTTGAGGTCCAAGGTGATTCTGTCAGTTAAGGTTCAGTGTTGGCATCATCATGTCGAGGAGGCTACTTGGGAGATCTAGACTGATATACAGACCTGCTATCCTTACCTTTTTTAGCCTTCAGGTATCTTCTTTTCTTTAACTTTCGAGGATGAAAGTTCTTTTAGTAATCGATGTCATAATGACCTTCTAGGTTATTTTCCTTTATTTTCGTGCTTTTTCCATATTTCGAGCTTTCCCACAGCGGCTACAAGTCATTTATGACTTGCCAGAACTGACGGTTTGGTTCCTGAGTCGTTCATTTGTGTTTTAAGATCTTTTCCCTATTTTGCAACTTTTAAGACTGGTATAGTTGATCTTGGTCAATATTCAGAGAAGACAACCTCAAATAGAAATTATGTCAGCATTGTTAGCTTTAAAATGTCAACTTTGGGTTAGCAGGACCTTTGGTTCGGGTTCCAAGGCTTTCGAACTCATTTTGGTCTATTGGGTTCTATTTTGGTAAAAGTTAGTTTTGGGCGTAGGGCCCACTTTTTGTTAAATCGATCTCCATTGGAAATTTCATCGATTCCGTTAAGTCTGGAATGTCATTTCTGGTAGGGTATCATTGTTCGTTGGCATCCATGGGACCCCAGATGAATCCCGTGGGCCCATCTGATGACTTTTCAGCCTTAAGTTTCTGCTAGTTTTTGTTGTAATGTTGCAGACCATTTTGATCATTGCGATCTCGAGGTGACCATTGCATTCGCGATGGTCTAGCTTTTTAACCACCACAATGGCGACAGGTTCCTCCTGATCGTGATGAAGGTCATCTGGAACCTGTTCTAACTTATTCTTCGTGATTGCGTTGCTGGACCATTGTGATCGTGATAGTATGGCCTGCTCGTTCTTCACGACCGCGTGGGGTGTTTCGCAATCGCGATGAAGGACCCCTGGAAGTATATAAAGTTTTCACTTCATTTTCTTCTCCACTTTTCTGAATGTCTCCATTGTTTTCAGCTTCCAAGACCTGGTGTTTTGGCTTGCATTCATACCTAACAATTCTGGTAAGTCTACCTTATTCCCTATTCCTTTTCTGTTGTTTAATTCATGTCGTTTCTGTTAAAATTCTTTAAAACTCCTTGTTTAAACTTTTGATAAAAGTGGAATTTAGAGCTGTTTTGGACCCCAAAACAAGTCCTATTTGCGCTTAACTTTTGGACATGGGTTTCTACACCCGCTGCAGACATAATTGTAAAATTTGTTTTCCGTTTCATTGCATGGGCCCCGAGGGTCATTTTCCAACACAATATCTGGCCTGAATATCTTATAAGTGATATGGGTGTTATTCTTCTCGTCTTGCTACCTGGGTTATGTTCTTGATAGCATGGCAGCATTCTGAGGCTGTTTGGAAGGGGAAGGAACATGAGTGACAGCTCGTGTTTGCAGTTCAGCCCGAGGTAGGTTATGGTTTAATATTTTAAGACTTGGTTTAGTTAGATTTTATATGTTATGAGTTACATGAACATTAGGCTAGGTTTAGGTTAGAATTAGGCTTAAATCATGTTTCTGCTTATCTTGTCCATTTTCGAGATTGTAGAGTAGTATTACCATGTTTATCCTTAGTTGAGGACCTTGTTTGTCTGCTGTGGCTAGCCTAGAATCCTTATAATGACTTAGGGAAGTTTTAGAGGCAGAGTAGGTGCTTTTACTTGTTTTCTTGTTTCATTTCTATTTTCACCCTTTTATTCCTCTATTAGTATATATATGAGCCCGAGGCCATAGCATGGACCGGATGGAGTGCCAGGTCAGTTATCTTGTTTGGAGGGTGTTTTATCCTGATTGACTGATATTCTCTGAAGATGGAATCATATCTCATTACTGCATTACATGGCCATTAGTTTAGGAAATGAAAGAACTACGGGATTTTTGGTTCAAATTTGGGATTTTACTTAACCACTGGTTTTCAAAAGAAAGGAAAATACCATTATTATGCTGGTCTTAGGGATATTTCCAGACCCTTTATCTATTTTACTTTACTATTGATAAGTGCGAGGCATGATTTCGAGCAGCCCGACAAGCATATATCTTGGTTTTACTTTTATGCATATATTGATGAGCTCCAGATTCCTTCTAGGCGCCTAGGGTACCAGATATTGGGTTTTTACTTTTTTTCATTGGCCATACTCTGCATCACATCATATCACGATGCATAGCACTGCATTATCTTTGTATACTTGGAATGCTTTTACTTATTTTATCATTATTGTCGTTACCGTCAGATAGATAGTTCTGTTTGCTGTTGACAACTAGATGTTTGGTGGATCCCTGTAGTTAGTTTACTTTCCTGTAGTTTCTATTACATACTATCTTTCTGAGCTTAGTCGACCTACGATGCCTACTGTGTACCCATTATTTTGGTACTCATACTACACTCTGTATCTTTTTCTGATGCAACACCTAGTACGAGCCACCCTCTTTGATCCTCCTATCATTCGTGGCCAGCTGTTGTTCTTATATGTAATGACCATTTCGGTCATTTATGCATTTTTGCCTTTCTTGTACTGTTAGAGCTTGCCTATAGCGGCCCAAAGTTATTTATTGCTTGCTAGGATTGGTAGTTCGGTGCTCGGGCCGTTTGTTTGGTCTTTTTGGCCGTTCCTTGTTTTAAAGCTTTAAGCTTTTGAAATTATTGACTTTGGTTAACATTCTTAGATTTCATGCTCGGAATCAAATTTCAACAGTTCCATTAGCTCCGGAGTGTGGACTTTGGTCTAGGAGGACCTTTTCAGCTTGGAATTCTCTCTCATTCTGCGTTTTCAGGGTAGTTGGGCTTTTATGGTTAAATTTGGTCAATATTTGGAGAAGATGGCCTTGGATGGAAATTCCTTCAGTGTTGTTAGCTCTGGAATGTCGAGTTTAGGCTGGAAGGACCATTAATTCGTGTCCCGACACTTCTAGGCTTGATTTCGGCCATTGGGTTCCGTTTTGGAAAGAGTTGGCGTAAGATTGATTTTTGGAGCAAGGCCCACATTTCATTAACCGGTGGAAGTTTCACCTATTTCGTTGAATCTAGAGCATCATTTCCACTCTAATAGCATATTTAGTTTGTGAGTATCGGGTTCCAATTATGCCTGGAATACCCCGTTGAAGTTTTTTTTCTGCTGGTTTTCAGTTGATAATATGGCCAAAATTTATTCATCGCGATCTCTAAGAAAGACCTTCTCGATCTCGAAGTTCTGGCTTTTTGTTCATCGCGATCTCGAAGGGTTCATCGCGATAGTGATGAAGAACCTTTTTGTTTATCACGATCTCAAAAACTTTTCTCGTGATAGCAATGAACTCCCTGCTCCTTTGTTCATCGCGATCTCAAAGTCTTACCATTGCAATTGCGATGAGTTGGCCAGTTTGTTCATCGCGATCTCAAAGGTGTTTCTTGAGATAGCGATGAACAAATTCCTGGTAGTATAAATAATTCTCCTTCCTCGTTTCTTCTTCATTTCCATCCGTATTTCTTCCATTGGTGAAGATCTCTAAGGTTAATTTTCAGTGTGGAATCATCCTAGGGTGTTGGGGTGGTATATTCCTTGGTCATGATCATTCCCTTGTCGTGAATCGGTGAGTTTCCCTCTTTAATTTTGCTGAATTCCTCTTTGATTCCCTCTTTTTCCCTTGGCTTCGTAAGGGCTGTTTTGCCATTTATCCTTCACAAATCATGCTCAATTTTTGATCATGCACTCTTGGCAAGGCTGGGAACGTCATGATAATTTTTGCTTCTGGGTTCGAGTTGCAGGGCCCATGGGCCCAGTTTTGACCCAGATTTTGACCCGGCTAAAACATTAGGAATATGGGTACCATTAGCTTCATATTGATGTGTAGAATATTGTGTTGATAGTTTTTCATGAATTGGAGCTTTTTCGAGCAGTTCGAGCTTGGACGATAACATTCCCGCAGCTAATTATCGAACGACAGGTAGGTTATGGTTTTCCCTATCTAGACCATGCATATATAGACTATAATTGAACTACTTAGCATCCTTGGGTGGGTTGTTATAGGTTGGTACCCCAGACCTTTTCTGCCTTTCTGTCCGTTTATTTTAAACGTTGATTGTAAAATTTGTGTAGTATTGCTATTCACCCTTGTGGCCTTTGTTTAGGCCTCTGGACCATAGATAGTGGGATATTTGGGAATGCCCGTGAGTCCCAGACATCGTGATCTTTTTTTAGGCTGGCTATTTGTGTTGTAGAACCGCTTGTGCTTGTGTAGGGCCGATAGGAATGTTTTTGAGTCATTTTGGGCTAATCTACTGTTTGCGAGCATATCATTCATGAAAAAGGATTTTTCTACATGTTCTACTATTGTTTTGGTTCGGGCCAACTATCACCAGTTTTTTAAACTTTGCATTACCTCGAGGGCCTATTTTTGGTATAAATGATGATAAAACGAGATTTAGAACTGACCGGTGGATTTTCTTGAAATAAAAGTGGTACTATGTGATTTTCTCACTGGTTTTCTTACTGACACTAAACTTGGTTGTGCCAGAGTGCTAGGCATGCTTTTATTACAAATATAGACCCGGATACGCTTTGACCCCACCCCCTTGAGAGGGTTATTGAGGTTTTGACTACTGATTTAGACCCGAATACACTTCAGGCACACTTTGAGAGGGTCTTGAGATTACTACTACTGTTTTAGACCCAGTTCAATTTTGGGCATGTGCTACGAGATACCAAGTATTAAGATATATTTTGAGATTTGTGTTTTATATGTGGTCTACGAGTAGACCTCCATGGACCCTGTCGTTCTTGGGATATCGGCTATGGGCCGACGCACGCGCCAGGAAGAGGGATGTACGGTGGAGTAGAGGTACACGGGTAGAGTCCTTTTATGGGTCCTACCTCTATTGGGCCTTTGGGGTACCAAAGTGGGATATACAGGTCACTATCACATCAGATTTATCATATCATCATCATGTATATTGTATTCTGATTCCACCCTTGTTTGTTGTGTGCTCAGTGTACGCTTTGGTTTTATGGACGGCTGGAGGATTTGTTTTCACTTAATTATGTTCCTCGGTTATATGGACAGCCGTTGGGATTGTAGGTAGATTATATCTCTTCGTTTATTTCTTAGAGCTTGTTATGACCTTTGGTACCAATTGTATTTGTGGTTTTAGCCTGTTGAGGCACTAGCTTGAGACTATGATTATTGAGAGGCTAGTGGGACTGGTATTATTGAGATTCTTATTGTGTATCCTTCTTAGCGGTTGTGGGGTATTGAATTCTATTCCTTGTCGTGGTTTTTATTAGCCGATCTGGGTACTTGTGGTTTAGTTATTCCATCCTAGGGTTATACTTAAGAAACTATTGTACGTTTATTCTTATTTTGAAATTGATGTCGTAAGCATATTTCTATTAGTATATGGCTTCTAGTTTGAATGTTGGCCTGCTTTTCTTCTTTTCTTTTATTTTAGGGTTACCAGTATACCGCCCATCTCTTTAAACTCTCTTTTTATAAATACTTATGTTGCAAGGATCCCAGGTGCATCCTTCTCCCCTCTTTCACCTGTGTTTCTATGTATGCATATCTTCTGTGCTAGTATGTTATACTTGTAACTCTTGGTTGATTACTCTTTGTGCTAGTTCCTTGTGCTTCCTCCTTATTTTACGTAATTATTTCCTTGTATTCTGCTCATTACTGCTTTTATATTTTATATGCGCTCAGTCGACTGATGATGCCTACTGGGTACCCATTTCTTAGCAAATGGTGCTCATACAAAACTTTTGCACTCTTTGGTGCAGATATTAGTGTGAGCTTTCACCGTTGATCGCGTGGTGACTCGTGCAGCTTCTGGATATTCGAGACTAGGGTGAGCGCTTGACGACTGGGGCTTGACCATATCTCATCTCTTGTAATGTTACTCTTTATGTATTCAGAGACAGTTGTGTAGTATTTTATTACATCTAGCACTTTTATTCTATTTAGAAGCTCATGTACTATCGATACCAAATCTTGGGGTTGGTGTAGTTTTCTTGTATACTTATAGGATCGGGTTATTTGCTTCCGCTTTATATTTACCTAATTTTGCTTCCATTTATTTTCATCTTAACATGCATATTGGTTAGGTAGTAGACCATTACTAACCATTCTGGGCTACGAAAATTGGTTCGCCTACTGGGGGATTATAGGTGCCATCATGACCTGTGAAATTGGGTCATGACAGCTTGGTATCGGAGCCTAGATTCATCAGTGTCGTAGTACAGAAGTAAGTGTGTAAGCAGAGTCTCGCAGATTGGTATGATAATGTCTGTAGCCTATCTGTGGGAGGCGACAGGGCATTATTAGGAAAAGTTCCATCTTCTTGGATCCTTATCATGCATTCCTAGCTCTATTGACCTCTAAACGTTGATTGTTTCACTCATTCTCAGATTCCTAAGACGGGTGCGACAACGAGTGATGTCGAGGCTTCTGTGCCTATTGGTTCAGTGCTTCCATCAATGCCAAGATTTCAAGGTGAGATCTTGCTGCATCAGATAGGAGGTGAAGGGTCAGCCCAGCCTCCAGTAGGGTTTCGTGATACCCCAGTTCTTCAGGGCATAGTGGTTAGGACTTTGAGTCCTCCGGTGGGTGTTTCAGTGCCTTTTTATGGGGCAGTACCCGGTTCTTCGAGTAGTGCTTTAGTTAGAGTTAGGCTTCTAATTCTTCAGCAGGGTAGTATGTCGGTTTTGGAGTATGAGGCAAGGTTTCACGAGATGGTTAGGCATACTACTAGGACTGTTCCTTCAGAGTTTGACAGAGTTCAGAGTTTTGTTGGCGGATTTATTTCACCACTCTGTCTGGCTACCGAACATTTGGTTACAATTGGGATGACCTTCCTTCAGGTAGTTGATCATGCTTGGGTTATTGAGGGTTTATGTTGTGAGGCATATAGAGGTAGTAGTAAGAAGCATTATTGTCAAGACAGTTTTCGAGGTTCTCAGACTCGAGGTAGGGGACTGTTTGCTAGAGCTCGGTTCCATTGCTTCTTGTCTAGCACACCAAATTCAGTTGCTCCACAGGTTCCAGAGAGTGGTTATGTGAGGGGTATGTTGAGCAGAGTAGACGTGATACGGATGAGGTTCTTTGAGGTTTGCATTTAGAGTGTGTAGGCCATAGTGAGATCTTCTCATCGAGCTTTATCTAGTAAAGGTTGTTTTTGGTGTGGTGAGCATGTGCACTTTCTTAGAGGTTACCCCATGGTCCCACTTTTCAGTCAATAGGGTCAGCAAGTGTTATTGCCCATGGCTCTAGTGCCACCGGCTAGAGGTGGAGTGCAAGATTATAAGGGTGATCCCCAGGTGGTTAGAGGTGGATTATAGCCAGGTAGTTTGGGTATCCATCCAGAGCCGATAGGCACCGTATGTCAGAGTAGGGCTTCTTTGGGTTGCTATAGTTGTGGGGTGATCGGTCATTATTCTAGAGATTGTCCCCGGTGAGGGATGGTTGAGCCTTCAGCATTGACTACTAAGTCCAGTGGTAGACATTGTCAATACGATGCACCTCTAGGTAGGCCAGAAATAGAGTATCCCAATGTTATTTCTGTAGGTGCGACTCTATTTACCTTTGGTTTGTGATATCCTTGCTCGCATTGTGATTCTCCCTTTGTTGTGTGTTTGCTTAGGTGCCTTCCTATTTTATTTTTTTAGTTGTTTTCTATTTGAGTTTGTAGTTCTACTCGTGTGTGTTTTTGTAGATCGTCTCTTTTTAACAGTGGATGGGGTGAGTTATTTGTAAGAAGTGTCTTCCCGAGGTTGTAGCTTGTGGGTAGGTTTTGTTAAGCTCACTTCTTATTCATTGTGGTTCTAGGCTTGGTGTGGGTCTTCCTTTTTAGCAGTTCTAGATGTGTGTTGCCTAGGCCATTATCTAGCGTTGGCTACAGATCCTTGTGTTTGTTTGATGTTATATTGGTGATACTGTCGGATTTTTAGGCCCTGTATTAAGTCGAGTAGTGTTGGTTAGGCTGGTGAGCATTGGTCAGCTTTGCCTTTTTCGGGTGATTGAATTGACCTCCCATAGTTGTTTTGTTTAGTAAGTTAGCAGGTTTGGATTGCTTTCGTGTTTTACTCCTGTTCTAAGTCTGATTGAGTTTTTCTCTTGCTTTCTCCAGTTCTGGTTGATAGAATCGAGTTTGATTGTGGGATCGTGATCGAGTGTTTGGCTATAGCAGTTCTGACTAAGTGTTGATTGTAGCATCATGGTTGAGGTCGACTATGGAATTATGGCATTACGGTAGGGTTTTGACTATAGCATGTTGGTGGAGTTAAGAATCAGGCCTACCCTCATTCCATTGTATTAAGTGTTGCAAGCAAGAGTTGTGGGAGCTAAGGGAATAACTCCAGGTTGTATTTGAGAGAGAGCCTGTCGGGTTTGGTGTTTCCTTGGAAACGGTTTTGTTGGGTTTGCAAAGGAAGGTGATGACTCCTTATATGTATGTATATGTTCTAGTAGCTGACTGAGGTGATGACTGAGGGTTTGCTTGGGCTTGTGTGTGGGTGATTAGCGTTGACCAAGTGCAAATTGTGGTGCCATTTCCTTTGATAGACTCGAAGTCAGAATTCCTTCTAGTATGAGATTGAGGTAGTGGTCATTTCCAGTACTACCTTTGGGGACTAATTGCATCAGTTGTGATTTCCTTGTTATGTTTGTTGAATGATCCAAGTCTTTGTAGCATTATGGTTTGGGCAAATGGCATGTTCAGAGCATAGCTGACTACAGTTCCTATAAGTGTTCATCGATAGTGTATGGGTCTACACAGAGGTTTGACAGAGGTATCGGTTGCCAACTAGAGTTGGGTTTCAGAATCGTAGCTTGGTAGACTACTGTGGGTGGTTTGTGGAAGTTTCTCTTGGGTTGCAGCATCCTTGTGTCAGAAAGCAGTGGGTGCGGGCAACTTGGCTTCTTTACTATGGTCTTGGAGTGGCGCCTTGGACACCCACTCCTTGGATAACCCTTTGTTTATGCTGGACATTCTATATTTCAGTAATATCCTTAATAATACGAGGTTCCTTCTACCTTGGTTGGACAGACTCAGTGGTGTCAGTTCGAGGATCAGCAGTTGTATGTTATGCGTGATCAGGTTGTGAAGGTTAAGACTAGCGAGGCTATTACGGGTTCTAAGGGTACTTTGATACTGATTGTTGCCTTTATTTGCCGAGAGATTTGAAAGTTTGCTTAGTTGCTTCTTCAAGGGTTGTCTTTATGTGGTATTCCAGTATTGGTTAAACTTGGCCAGTATTGACTAGAAGTTTTGTATGTTGCATGCTTCAGAGTTAGTGGTTTTGTGTGCCGATGCAGTAGAGCGGTTGACTCGATCCAAAGAGAGGTGTTAATGGGTTATGCAAATTTCTATAGCTAGATAGCGACCTTGGACCCTAGGCACCCTTTCCTTTTCCTACAAGGTGTTTTGACTTGATATTCATGGTGTGGTAGGCTTTTTCCTGAGTTGAGACTAGTATGGCGATCTTAAATTCAAATGGTGTTTGAGTGATCAGAGCAGTAGCGGTACTTCTAAAGCTAGGAGCTTAATTTTTGTCTACAGACTTCGTGGTAGGCTTACCACACTTCTTGCAGGGTCTATGTTTTGGTTTGGGTCTATTGGGCAGGTTGCCCTGGTTCACTTGCTTTCAAAAGATTCAGACTTGGCATAGTTCAGCGAGGTCGGCTTGGTTCAAAAGTTTGGAAATTTCTCTGTTGACACAGGGTTTTCATGCATGCCTTTCCTAACCCTGGCGTGCAAACTTCAGTCGGGTTCTGATGGGTTGTTCAGTTAGGTTTAGTTATAGATTTTGATGTTAGCAAGAGTGTTTGTTTATTGGTTGATGTTCAGTCGGGAAAGCTAACTCAAGTTTTCAATGATATGCTACGGATGGTTATCTTGGATGGAAAAAGCTAGTAGACTATAGCTTGGCATGGAAAGAGTTTGAGTAAAAAGTATGACTTCGTTCATGGTGGAGTGTAAGTAGGAAATATGGATCTCCGATGTGTTAGTTGATATTTCAAGAGTCGCTTGAGTGTTCGTCTTATATGAAACTTCCTGTTTGTGGTGCAAAAGGTCTCAGTTCACAAAAAAGGGTTTTGTAGATCAGTGGGTTCATGAGTTAGAGTTTTGGGTTGATGGCCTTCTTGGTGGACTTGGTTGTGGTTTTAAGGATTCGAGTTATGTGTGTTGATCACCTTGGTTCTCTGGTTTTAGTTTTGGGTCGGTGCCTTCCAGTTGAGATTCTCAAGGTTCAATTTGGGTTGGCAGATCTTTGGTGTTGTGGAATTAAGGGTTGGAATCTAGCTTGGCCAGTAAGGAGTTAAGGCTTGGTTGCTTCCGTTGGTTCTGTTCTGTTGGGTGCCATCCAGTCATGGAGGCTACCCGGGTTGTCCGAGAGAATAGTTCAGGCTTTGTATCCGTTGTTCTTTAATAACTAGGGTTTCCTTCTTTCCTGATTTTCGAGGATAAAAGTCTTTTTAGTAGTGGATGATGTAATGACCCTTCCGTTCATTTATGCATTTTTGCCTTTCTTGTACTCTTAGAGCTTGCCTGTAGCGGCCCCAACTCATTTATGGTTTGTTGGGATCGGTAGTTCAGCGTTCGGGCCATTCGTTTGGTCTTTTTGGCCATTCCTTGTTTTAGAGCTTTAAACTTTGGAAATCATTGACTTCAGTCAACATTCTTAGCTATCATGCTCGGAATCAAATTTTGATAGTTTGGTTAACTCTGGAGCATGGACTTTGGTCTAGGAGAACCTTTTGTCGGGATCCGGGAGTTTTTTAGCTTGGAATTCTCTCTCGTTCTGCATTTTCAAGCCAGTTGGGCTTGTATGATAAATTTTGGTCAACATTTAGAGAAAACATCCTCGGATGGAAATTCCATCAGCACTGTTAGCTCCGGAACGTCGAGTTTAGGCTAGAGGGACCATTGGTTTGGGTCCCGAGGTTTTGGACTTGATTTCGGCCATTAGGTTCCATTTTGGAAAGAGTTGGCGTAAGGTTGATTTTGGGTGTGGGGCCCAGTTTTCATTAAATCACTCTCCAATGGAAGTTTCATCATTTCCTTTAAGTCTGTATCATCGTTTCCACTCTAATAGCATATTTGATTTTTGAGTATCGGGTTCCAATTATGCCCGGAATACCCCATTGAAGTTTCTTTTCTGCTGGTTTTCAGTTGCTGGTATGGCCAAAATTTGTACATCGTGATCTCAAAGCAAGAGCTTCACGATCTCGAAGGTCTGGCTTTTTGTTCATCGCGATCTCGAAGGGTTTTCTCGTTATAGTGATAAAGGCCCTGCTGCTTTGTTCATCGCAATCTCTAAGGTTGACCATCGCGATCGCGATGATTTGGCCAGTTTGTTCAACGCGATCTCGAAGGTTTTTCTCGAGATAGCGATGAACAAATTCCTGGTAGTATAAATATTTTTCCTTCCTCATTTCTTGTTTATTTCCATCCGCATTTCTTCCATGGTTGAAGAGATCTAATGTCAATTTTCAGTGTGGAATCATCCTAGGGTGTTGGGGTGGTATATTCCTTTGTCGTGATCGTTCCCGTGTCGTGAATCGGTGAGTTTTCCTCTTTAATTCAACTAAATTCCTCTTTGATTCCCTTTTTTTCCCTTGGCTTCGTAAGGGCTGTTTGGCCCTTTATCCTTCACGAATCATGCTTAATTTTTGAGCATGTACTCCTGGCAAGGCTGGGAACGTCATGATAATTTTCGCTTTCGCGTTTGGGTTGTGAGGTCCATAAGCCCGCTTTTGACTCAGATTTCAATCCAGCTAAAACATTAGCAATATGGGTACCGTTAGCTTCATATTGATGCGTAGAATATTGTGTTGATAGTGTTTTTGCAAATTGGAGCTTCTCGAAGCAGTTTGAGCCTGGACGACACCATTCCCGCAACTAGTCATCGGACGACAAGTAGGTTATGGTTTCCCTAATCTAGACTCGGCGTATATAGACTATAACTGCACTAATTAGCATTTTTGGGTGGGTTGTTATAGGTTGGTACCCCAGACCTTGTCTGCCTTTCTGTTCATTTATTTCATACGTTGATTGTAGAATTCGTGTAGTATTGCTATTTCACCTTTATGGCCTCGTGTGGCCTTTGTTTAGGCCTCTAGACCATAGACGGTGGGATATATGGGAATGTCCATAAGTCCAAGACATCGTAACCTTACTTTAGGTTGGCTATCTGTGTTGTAGAACCGTTTATGCATGTGGAGGTCTGATAGGAATATTTGTGAGCCATTTTGGGCTAATATACTTTTTGCGAGCATATCATTAATGAAAAAGGATTTTTCTGCATGTTTTACTACTGTTTTGGCTTTGGGCCGACTATCACCAATTTTCTAAACTTTGCATGGCCTCGAAGGCCTTTTTTTTGGTATAAATTATGATAAAATGAGATTTAGAACTGATCGGTGGATTTTCTTGAAATAAAAGTGGTACTATGTGATTTTTTCATTGGTTTTCTTACTGACACTAGACTCGACTGCGCCGAAGTGTTAGGCATTCTTTTACTACATATTTAGACCCGGATACGCTCTGGGAATCCCCTTTGAGAGGGCTATTGAGGTTTTGACTACTGACACCCTTTGAGAGGGTCTTGAGATTACTACTACTATTTTAAACCCAGTTTCATTTCGGGCATGTGCTACGAGATTCTGAGTATTAAGATATATTTTGAGATTCGTGTTTTGTATGTGGTCTATGAGTAAACCTCTATGGACCCTGTCGTTCCTAGGTTACCAGCTACAGGCCGGCGTACACACCAGGAGGAGGGGTGTACAGTGGAGTAGAGGTACACGGGTAGAGTCCTTCTATGGGTCCTACCTCTATTGGGACTTTGGGGTACCAAAGGGGGAACATACGGGTTATTATCACATCAGATTCATCACATCATCATCATGCATATTGTATTTCGATTCCAACCTTGTTTGTTGTGTGCTCAATGTACGCTCCAGTTGTATGGGCGGCCGGAGGGTTTGTTTTCACTTGATTGTGTTCCTTTGTTGTATGGGAGGCTGTTGGGACTGTAGGTAGATTATATCTCTTTTTTCATTTCTTAGAGCTTGTTATGACATTTGGTACCAGTTGGATTTGTAGTTTTAGCCTGTTGAGGCACCGGCATGGGACTATGATTATTGAGAGGCTAGTGGGACTTGTATTGTTAAGATTCTGATTGTGTAGCCTTCTGAGCGGTAGTGGGGTATTGAATTCTATTATTTTTCATGGTTTTCATTAGAGGAACTGGGTACTTGTCATGATTTTCATTAGCAGAACTGGGTACTTGTGGTTTAGTTATTCCATCCTAGGGTTATACTTGAGAAACTATTGTACGTCTATGCTTATTTTAAAATTGATGTCTTAAGCATGTTTTTGTTAGTATATGGTTCTAGTTCGAATGTTGGCTTGCTTTCCTTCTTTCCCTTTATTTTGAGGTTACCGGTATACCGCCCATCTCTTTAAACTCTCTTTTTATATGTACTGTTGTTGCAAGGATCCCAGGTGCATCCTTCTCCCTTCTTTCACCTGTGTTTCTGTGTATGTATATCTTCTATGCTAGCATGTTATACTTTTCACTCTTGGTTGATTACTCTTTGTGCTAGTTCCTTGTGCTTTCTCCTTGTTTTCCGTGACTGTTTCCTTGTATTCTTCTCATTACTGCTCTTATATTTTATATGAACTCAGTCGGCCGATGATGCCTACTGGGTACCCTTTGCTTAGCAATTGGTTCTTATACTACACTTCTGCACTCTTTGGTGCAGATATTAAAGTGAGCTTTCGCCGTTGATCACGTGGAGACTCGTGCAACTTCTGGATGTTTGAGACTAGGGTGAACGCCTGACAACCGGGGCTTGACCGCATCTCATCTCTTGTACTGTTACTCGTTATGTATTCAGAGATAGTTGTGTAGTCTAATTTGTTACATCTAGCACTTGTATTCTATTTAGAAACTCATGTACTATCGATACCAAGTCTTGGGGTTGGTGTAGTTTTCTTGTATACTTATAGGATCGGGTTATTTACTTCCGCTTTATATTTACCTCATTCGGCTTCCGCTTATTTTTATTTTATCATGCGTATTGGTTAGGTAGTATCCCATTACTAACCGTTCTGGGCTACGAGAATTGGTTCGCTTACTGGGGATTATAAGTGCCATCATGACCTGAGAAATCGGATCGTGACACGATCGTGGTGAGCTCCCAGCATTTTGGAAACTTCTACTACTTTCCATTTATCTTTCTGTCTATATTTTGGATAGGTAGTACTTGTTGTATAGCTATTTCGTACCTTAGATGCTCTTGTACCGGTGACACTAGGTCCGAGGTTAGTTCTTGTATACATATTGTCATCTCGTTCACTTTAAGGCCATTTTTGTATATTTATTACAGTTGGTATGTATCTATACTGTTGGCCCCTATTTTCTTATATTTTCTCTTCTATTTTCCTTATTTATATTGTATTATTATCTTTCGCATCTTCGAATTGGCTTTCCTACCAGGGGTAATGTAGGTATCATCGCGGCCCAGTTTCGTGTCATGACAAAACCGCTTGGGAAAGGTTAGAAACAGGAAAGAAAAATATTGGTTCTTCTCTAAGATGTGGAAAAATAGATTGCCCTTCAAAGTGTCATTTTGCTTATGGAGGATTTGGAGAGAGAAAATAAATATAGATGTTATTGTGGCTAGGTGAGGTATTGCCATGGTGTCAAGATGTAAGTGTTGTAATAACCCACAACTTGAAACCATAGAGCATTTATTCTTAACAGATGAATTTGCTACTGATATTTGGACAAGATATGCTACAGTTGCTGGTATTCATGGACCTTTTGTGCAGATAAAGCAGACAGTTGTAAAATGGTGGAAAGATAAGTGTGTAGACAAGTTAAAATCCCTGATTAGAGTGACTCCAGCATTTATAGTGTGGCCCATATGGAGATGGAGAAATAACTTAGTGCATGAAGGCAAAATGACTAGAAATAAGGTCATGTATGATATTGATCTTAATCTGCATCAATATGTTGTGGTTATGTATCCTTGGTTAACAGAGATTCCTAGGTCCTGGCCTCTTATGGTGAAATTCTTGGAAAGCTTTAAATCCCAGATCTCTTGTCAACCAATCAACTGGCAATATCCCCCTAGAGGTTCCTTCAAATGTAACACAGATGGATCCTCAAAAGGAAACCTTGGGCCAGCATCATGGGCCTTTTGCATCAGGAATGATACAGGTGATTTTATTTATGCTAGTGCTAACACTATCACCAACTCATCAAGCCTAGTTGCAGAAGCTAAAGCCATTAAGAAGAGCATTAAATTTTGTGTGAGACAAAAGTACTTACCATTAGTAGTGGAAATTGATTCACTAACAATGAAACAAATTATTGAAGATGGGTAAAAGATTCCATGGAGTATTAGTATGGAAATAAAAAGGATTCAAGAGTGGAGAGCCAAGGAAGAAATCACTTTCACTCATACCATGAGAGAGGGGAACCAAGTGGCGGATTTTTTAGCTAACATTGTTTTCTATTTTGCAGGTTTAACTCAATATATGCATTTTGCAGATCTATCTACTGGAGCAAGAAAGTTACTGAATATAGATAAGCAACAAGTCCCCAGATTATGATTTCAGAAAGTAAAGAATACAATGGGTCATGTGACAGGAAATTCAAGATAAAAGTCATAAAGACGCAATCTTTTTCAGAAGACAAAAGGAGATACAAAAGGAGATACCTAATACAACATCCACAGAAATGAGATATAGTAGTCAAATGCAAACCTATCTAGCTCAATCTATGTCTCTTGACTCTAAGCAGTGGTATTTCCTGTGAGGTTCATTCTGGTTAAAGGAAGGAGAGGAAATTCGATTAGAAAGGTTAACATCGAAAATATCTCAAATTTGGAAACCTAGCAAATCTAGCTGGTATATTGCCTTGTAACGATTATTTTGATTGTCCCTCATCTATACCTTGAAGAAAGTTTCTTCGTTTCTGGGAATGATTACCATAGCATCGGGTGAGAGCCTTTGGGATGTCTTGTCATGAAATCTGCTCAAAGAGTATAGAGTATTAACAGTCTCGAATCAAAACTGGAAAGTTCAATCAGCTAAGCTTGGTTCCCAACACCAGAACTATAGGGTAGAATCGAAGCACTTACATTGACACGATGCAGATCTTCATCCTCATAGCTGGAGTTCTTCGAGCTCAGGCACCAATAGAAGAGGGAAGCTCAGCAGCCAGTGGATTTTTCGAGACCTTTTCTGAGCTTACTTTCCTTTCCTTTTTTCGTTTAATATTTTGTTTTCTTTTTGTTTTGTCTTTCTTTTGGTCCGGGTTTGGGGCTCTTTGTACAGATATTATGTTTGTTTTTGGTTTCAATTATAAAAAGAGGCCCAAAAGCCTAATAAAAAATTTAATTAAAAAAGTTAATTGTGTGTGTTCTTTTAATTTACAACTTAACCCTACCTTAAGTGAAGTCTATGTTAGTTACTTATGTTTTCCAACATGTAAAGTTACAGGAGAAATAAAAAATATAAACTTTATGTCTAATCGACAAGTAAAAATTTTGAAATAGCAAATTATATATAACGTCAATAAATAATAAATAATAAAATAAGAATAATATTTTAATTCAATAACTAAGCCTATATTAAAATAGAAATTGAATGGCAGGATAATTATTTACATGTCCATAATAAATTCTTCAGAAAAAATATAATTTGAATAAAGTTTAAGAACACTTACACATAAAATAAAGACTCAAATATGTATGAGTATGCTTTGCGGGGTCATTACCACATTTTTCATGACATCATCATTTTTAGTGACATGTAAAAAATTCTTAAAGTTCATTAAATTTATCAAAATATGTGAGGACTTACAAAATCGTAAAAACTTTAATTAGGGGTAAAAAAGACAAAAAATATTATGCGAGGGATACAACTAATGGATATTCTCTCAGGTATATAGTAGTAATTTTAGATATTTCACTACTTTTTAAGCCTTTTAAAAGGGATCAAATGTTGTTATATTTACCAAATTAAATGCGACAACCTAAGTAATAAAGACATAAAGTAGGGGTAAAACAAATAAGATAAAAGAATTGGATTACATATCTCACTTTTATAAGGGGGCCATATATTATCAAAAATCGTTTAGAAGTATATTGATTTATTGAAAAGATTATTTGGTTTGCAAGGTAAAAAATAAGAAGTGTAAGTGCATATTTGGAAAATTAAAACCTTTTAATTGCAAACTTCACACTCAAATAGTAGGAATCCAATCAAGTACTGCAAAACTCTTTTCTTTGTCACTTATGTATAGTAGTAATATTGGGGATACAATTTTGAAATTAACTGTGAAGAACAATACGTCAAATTCCGTACATAAAGTAAATAATGATTTATGAATAGGAAATATACATCATATTCTATTTTTAGTTCTGTTACAAAAAATAAAATTTATATCAAAACTTTGAATTTTACTTTTGGATTGGATGATGAAAAGGGAATTAAAGTCTACTGTTCAGAGACGACTCAATATATTTGGTGACCTAAAGCTGAACTTCAAGGATATGCCTTATTTTTTAAAAAAAATATTATATATCTTATTTAAAATCTATTTTTTTAACTTTTTGAGATGCAAAATTATGAATAATTCTTTTATAAGTGATTTCTCCTAATAATTCTTTTTGAACTGATAGTATACCTAATCCACTCATTCTTTCTTGAGATATTATTTATTTTAAGTAAGATTTTCTAGTTGGCATAATCGAATTCATATTTTCTAGTTTCCATATTTAAATTTTAGTAAACAATAATAGAATAATGTATACTACTTAATAAATATATCAAGAAAAATAAACTTTAGATGAAAAATAATATTAAAGAATTAAAATAATAGAACCTGATTCAATAACTTGATCATAAAATAAATAGTGGTTATTTCATACACTTTTGCAATGCTTGATATCCTAAAATTAAATAAAACAATAAAAAAAATTCCAACACACTTTTGCTCTTGTTTGTCTCCAAAACAATATTTGAAAGAAGAAAATATGTTGGAGGAACAAAAGGTGAATAATAGTGTGTGCAATAGGTATGTTAATAAAAAAAGAATGAGTATTGTAAAAATCAAGAAAAGAAAGTGAAAAGTCTTTCACAATTTTTAATTGAAAAAAATAAATTACTTTGTCACATCTTTTCCATAAATTTTGTATATAAAGGCTAAAAAGTTAATTTTAGACCTACTTTTTGATAAAATCAAAGTTTAAGCTGGCGTTTGGCTATAGATTCTCAAATACTTTTGGCAAGTATGTGATGACTCTTTCAGTCATTTTTGCGTTTACGCATTCATTGTACTGTTAGACCTTTTCTGTAGTAGCCCCAAATCATTTATGGCTTGCTGGGACCGATAGTTTGGTACTCTGGTCGTTCGTTTGGTTGTTTTCATCGTTTGCCTATTTTAGAGCCTTAACTTAAAATATCATTGACTTAAGTCAACATTCTTAGCTAATGTGCTCAGAATGAAATTTTGACAGTTTCGTTAGCTCCGGAGCGTTGAGTTTGGTCTAGTTGGACCTTTAGTTGAGGCCTAAGAACTTCCGATGTGGGTTTTGTATTGCTTTTTCTGTTTTCAGGCCATTTAGAGTTGAAAGTGAAACTTTGGTCAACTTTTGGGGATCTGAGCGGTAGAATTGAAATCCGACGATTCCATCAGCTCCAAAATATTGAGTTTGGGTTAGGTAGGTGGTTGGTTCAGGTCCCGAGTGTCCCGCGCTCATTTCGAGTGTTCGATTGCTTGTTGGTTAGTGTTGACTTGGGTCAATATTTCTCTGAAATAACCTCGTATGGAAGTTTCGTCGATTCTGTTGAGTCCAGAACATCCTTTTCACTCTGTTAGCATTATTGGTTTTTGAATATCGATTTCTGATTATGCTTGAAATACTCCGTAGAATTTTGGAAAAGTTGCAGATTTTTGTCGTTGCAGGTGCAGGCCTCAGGCCTTAATCGCGATCACGAGCTTCTCTCCTCGCGACCGCGATGAAGCACCTGGTCCCTTGTTCTTTGTTATCACGTGATCACCTGTCACGATAGTGATGAAGCCTCTCCTCCTTTGTTCTTCGCGACTGCGTAGCTAGTCCTCACGATCGCGATGGTCTAGCCAGCATGGTCCTCGCGATCGCGAGGGTTCCCTTCGCGATCGCGATGAAGGACCGTTGGGCAGTATATAACTTTTCCATTTCGTGTTTCCAGCTCTCTTTGTTTGTTTCTCCCAACTCCTAACACAAATACACTCTCTCTAGCTTGCTCTAATCAGATCAACCATGGATAATTCATTGTTCCCTCGATAATTCTCGCTCCCTTGGCGTTTTGGTAAGTCCCCCTCTTCCCCAAGTGTTTTCCTCCATTATTGAAGACCCAACATTGTTGTTATTTCTCTAAGATTAGTAATTTCTTGAAAAAATTTCTCTCCTGGGATTTTGCATGCTCCGTGGGGTTCGTTGATTCCATTCCCTGATACATTCTCTTATTGTAGTAGGTGATTCTTGGTGACTTCTGGTTTTTATTTCTAATTCTCCATAATTGGTTTCTTGACTTCTAGGGGCTGTTTTAGCCCGAATCCCTTGCCCATTTTCCCCTAAATTCTGGGCATGTACTCCCTTGGTTTTGGTGATCATATTGTGCACTTTAATTTTTGGTTCTGGGTTACAGGGCCCGCGAAGCCGTCGGTGACCCAAATTTCAGCTCAGATTTTATTATAGCGATATGCGTATCACTAGACTCATCTTGATATATTATTTATGATTGTGATAGTTTGATCATTGTTCGGGGCTTCTCAGAGCGAGTCTGCTTGGATATCATTGTCCCAGCAGCTTGTCATCGGACGACAGGTAGGTTACGGTTTAAACTCTTTAGACTTCACATATATAGAATAAAATTGTACTAATTAGCATCCTTGAGTTGGGTTTACTAGTTTGGTACCACAGACCTTGACCGTTTTATTCATGTCCGATTCCTTTTCTTTCTTCGATGGTTGTAGTATTTGCTATAGATGATATTATCACCTTTGTGGTCCTGCGTGGCCTTATATTGACTCTGGAATATAGATGGTGGGAAATTAGGAATTTCCGTGAGTCCCAGACATCGTTATCGTGATACTAGGCTGGCTATCTGTGTTGTAGAATGATTTGAGCTTGTGCAGGGCTGATAGGTTGATTGAGAGCCATTGCGCTATTGATTGTGATTACGCATGGCATTATCATGCATATAAAGGATTTTCTACTTGATTTTACTATGGTTTTGGCTTTGGGCCTACTATTGAAGATTTCTAAATCTTGCATGGGTCATGGCTCCCGTTTTCGGTAAAATTTATTATGAAATAGTTTGGTATCATCTTAATGGATCTTCTTCGGGTAAGAAGAGTTAAAAGAAAGATCTGTTACAGTTTTCCCTACTATATATTAGACCTGGTTGGTCCGAGGTGCTAGATTGACCCTGTTATGGATGAGAAATGATATTAGACTCGGTGAAGCCAAGTATCCAATTTAATTTACTATTGTTTTAGACCCAGATATGCCCCGGCACCCTTAAAGGGGGTTTATGAGACTTATTTCAGGAATTTAGACCCGTATAGAATTCAAGAAAGCATTTAGGGCATTTGAGTACTAGTTTGGATCTGGTGGCACTCTGGACTGATATTTTGAGGATAGAGTGTAGTATGTGGTCTACGAGTAGACCTCCATAGACCCTCATCCCAAAATAAGTGATACGGGAAAAAAGGTGATCGGGGGTAGGGGTGTATGGCAGAGTAGATGTACTCGGGAGAAGTCCTTCCATGGACCTCGCCTTTATTGGACCTTTGGGGCACCAGAGGGGGTAAAATACTGACACTGCGGTTACACTTGGTTTGGCATATCATAGCATATTATTCATTTGTGTGAGGTTCCACCTTTGTTTGTTGTTTGCTGATTGAACGCTCCGATAGTATGGGCTACCGGAGGGTTTGTCTTCACTTGCTTGTATTCCTTGGGTGTATGGGCGCCCGTGGGATTATACTTAGACTTGTTGTTATTATATCGCGGTATTGGTTTTTGTCATGGTTTCTAGTGAGATTGGAGATTGGTAAGATTGTTTTTGGGGCTCTTAACTGTTGGATTCTGACTTAAGATTAGTATGTCTATTTGGGGTTATCGTATCATGTATGCAAGCATGATTATCGTTATCTTTTCTCTCCTTTTCTATCCATTTGAGGTTACCGGTATACCGCCTACTTTCTAAACTCTTCTTTATATACTTGTTATTATGAGGATCCCGAGTATGTGTTTCTTTCTTTCGCCTATGATTGTGTTATAGTATCTAGCCATGTATGTCGTTCCTGTTTGTATTCCTTCCGTGCTAGCTTTCGTGTGCTTATTCATTTCCTTCTGTGACTACTTGTTTCTATTCCACTTATTACTTCTCTTTTATCTTATATGTGCCCAGTCGGCCTATGATACCTATTGGGTACCGGTTGCTTTATAATTGGTGCTCATACTACACTCTGCATCTTCTGGTGCAGATCCTAGTGTGGGCCATCGCCGCTAGATTGTGGGATTCGTGCTTGGAAACCTTTTGGACTATCCAGACTGAAGGTGAGCTCTTGGCGATCGGAGCTTGGCTTTAGTTTATCCTCTGTATCATGTACTCTATTACTACTCGGAGATAGTTATGTATATATTATTTTAGATTCTTCGTACTCCTTATATGTTGTTCCGGCTCTATACTATGAGACTAGGTTTTGGGGTTTGGTTTAGCTTCCGCATATGTATATATATTCCTGTTATCTATCTTTTCATTTGTTCCTTTGCTTCCGCTTGATTATATCATTTCTTTCGCTTAATTGTTAGCTAGTAGCCTATTACTAACCATTCCGGCCTACGAGGATTGGTTCGCCTACAGGGAGGTTGTAGGTGTCATCATGACTGAGAAATTGGGTCGTGACATCTTGGTATCAGAGCCTAGGTTCACCGGTATCATAGGTATAGGAGCCAATGTCTAGTAGAGTCCTGCAGATCGGGGGGAGACATCCGTACTAATTCTTTGGGAGGCTATAGTGACATCTTAGTAAATATGACTCTCTTAATTGCTTCTGTATCGTGCATAATCCTTGGGAGTTTCTTGAAATCTCACTTGTTCTCGTTCATTCTTCCGTAAATGGCTTGTACGGGATCGTCTGCGTTGGGCGAAGATGAGCCTCTGACTCAATCTAGGGGCTGGGGAGGTCGTTGAGATAGGGCCCGAGTATGATCACGAGCCAGAGTTTGCTCCTGAGCAGCATGTGGACCAAGGGGCAGCCCAGGTACCACCAGCCCCAGTGCCAGCTTCAGCCCTGGCTCAGTCTTCAGATATTTGGGGTTTACTGTTACAGTTGTTAGGTATGATTGGTGAGCGGCCTTCTGAGGCAGCACAGACATCCGCTCAGGGGGCAGCCTTGGGTGCACTGAGTTCAGAAGCGCAGCCTGTCACTATGGCTCCCCGTGCTGAGGTTATTCCTGTTTTAGCGATTGCACAGCCTCTTGCTCCTCGCCCAGCTATGACAGATGGGGAGCAGAAGGACTTGAGTAGATTTATGATATTGGCACCACCGAGATTCGCTGGTATATCGGGCCAGGACCTACATGACTTCATTCTTACCTGTGAGGAGATATTACACCATCTGGGCTTGCTAGAGACTGTCGGGATTGGATATACTACGTATCAACTGGAGGGTCCAACGAAGTTATAGTGGAGGGCACAAGTTACTTGTAGACCTTCTACATCACCCC
The DNA here is from genome assembly GCA_003996215.1 of Jaltomata sinuosa. NCBI lineage: Eukaryota > Viridiplantae > Streptophyta > Magnoliopsida > Solanales > Solanaceae > Jaltomata > Jaltomata sinuosa. The sequence continues at coordinate 158,342 of QJPP01003528.1, forward strand.
TAATGCCTTGGTCTGAGTTTTATGAAGCCTTCATGGCTAAGTTCTGACCTCAGAGTTATCGTGAGCGTCGCTGGGAGCAGTTCACCAGGATTATGCAGGTATCCATGTCTATATCTGAGTATGATACCCGTTTCCATCATCTTTCTCCATTTGGAGCTATGATCATTCCCACTGAGCCGGACAGGATTCACAGATTTGTTTAGGGATTGCGGATAGAGCTTAAACAACCAGCTAAGATATTTGTTTCTAGTGGTCGATCATTTCATTCTATTATAGACTATGTCCATACTATGGAGGACTTGCATAGACATGATCAGGGGGCTAGAGAGAAGAGGCCTCATTATCAGAGTGGCTACAGCGGTTCTAGATATGGTGGTAGAGGTTCAGGCTAGTGGGGCCAGGGTTATCAGCCACAGCAGCACCAGGGTCAGTTCAGCTAACCGATTCAAGCTTCTCTTCAGACTTCTGATAGTTCTCAGTTCGAGCAGGGTTAGTCTTCGAGGGGCTCAGCTTCTGGGGCATCTGGCCATGGTGGCCATACAGGTTCTGCTGGTCCATCTCGATAGTTCAGGCCATCAGGGCCTTGTTATGAGTGTGGTGTTATTGGCCATTATGCTAGATATTGCCCCCAGCGGGGTACAGTTCAGTCAGCCGCTCAGACGGCTGAGCCTTTGCGAGCAGTTCAGTCACCGGCTAGAGGGGGTGATGGTTAGACTAGGGGTGGTGCCCCGCATAGAAGAGAAGGTGGTAGGGATGGCGGTTGGGCAGGTGGAGGTCATCGTCAGTTTTATGCAGTCCCTGGGAGACCGGAGGCAGAGGCCTCGGATGCTGTGATTACAGGTACGATTTTTGTGTACCATTAGTCTGCTATGGCTATATTTGATCCTGGATCTACATGTTCATATGTATCTGCCTACTTTGTGCCTTGTTTGGGGTTGGCTAGTGAGCCCTTATCTATTTCTGTTTCTGTTTTGACCCTAGTAGGAGATTCTTTAGTAGTGGATCGGATTGTGAGATCTTCCATGATATTTATTAGTGATTTGGAGGCTTGGGTGATTTGATGATACTTGATATGCTAGATTTTGATGTGATACTGGCATGGACTGGTTATCCTCTCACTGTGCGGTTTTCAATTATTATGCCAAGATCATTACCATTGTCATGCCTGGTGTATCCCCGGTTATGTGGCAGGGTTCTGTTAGTCGCACACCATCTAGGATCATCTTTTGTCTTTGAGCTAGGAAGTTGATTTCCCATGGGTGTTTATCTTATCTAGCATATATCCGAGATGATAGTGCTGACCCTTCATCTCCTGAGTTTGTCCCTATGGTTAGAAACTTCCTAGAGGTGTTTCCTACCAGGACTTCCACCTGAGAGAGATATTGATTTTGCTATTGAGTTAGAGCCGGGCACAAGGCCCATTTCTATATCTCCTTACTATATGGCTCCAGCTAAGTTGATAGAGCTTAAGGAGAAGCTCCAGGATTTGTTAGCTAAAGGGTTTTTTAGGCCGAGTGTGTCTCCTTGGGGTGCTCCTGTTATATTTGTTAAAAAGAAGGATGGGTCGATGTGGATGTGTATTGATTATTGGCAGCTGAATAAGGTGACAGTGAAGAATAGGTATCTGATGCCAAGGATTGATGATTTGTTTGATCATGTAACACCCCAGAACTTCGCAGCCAAGACTTAGCTCAGAAAACTAGAAGAAATAAAAAAATTCAACTGTCAGCATAACCACGAGTCACTTCCACGAGCCATGGAAACAGTCCACGAGTCAAGGACTGGACTCATGGAACAAAGATCACAGGACTGCTCCTCTGAAGTTCATTCTATGACTTGAGTCTATGGACCGTAGAAGTTTTAACGGATTGTAGAACTTGTCCATGGAATCTTTCTTGCAGATGGATCCCAGGAACCATGAGTGGGATCCACGATCCGTGGGATCCACGACCCGTGGGATCCACGACCCGTGGGAGTTTTCACGAGTCATGAACCCAACTCGTGGAACCAGTTCCAATAGCCTAGTATTAAGACCCCAGGGTTCACGAGTGGGATCCACGACCCATGGAAGCTTCCATGAGTCGTGAACCAAACTCATGGAATCCATTCCAATAGCTCAACTTTCAGGACCAGGAAACCATGACAAGGTTCCACGAGCCGTGGAACTTTCCATGAGCCGTAGAACCCATCCATGGAACCTGAGTCGCAAATTTTAGCAGATTTTCTATTTATTTTCTAGGGGCATTCCAGACTTTTCCTACCTCTTTTAAAGCCTAAGATACGATGTTTTGACTACTCTAAGCCAAATTAATTAGTCAATAACTACCTAAAACCTCTATTCTCCTAAAGTCATCAGATTTAGAAAGAAAAGAGGAGAAAGTGGCGACACTTTTCTCTCAAGAACAAGCTGAGATCTTATTCAAGTTCTTCCCCAAAATCCAAAAGGATTTCTCTGTAGTTTCTTCTCCGGGTATGTGGGATTTCACTAGTGGGTTCCTTTGACCTATTAGGTCCCTAGAATTCAGTCAGTTCTTCAACTTCTCCATGAATTGTTCAGACCTAGGGTTCCTAAATCTTAAGGATTTATTGTAATTCAGCTGTTATAGTTTCTATGGTATTAACTACACGTTTCTTGGACATTTAGTATAGTTCATGTATAAGACTCAAAAACCCTAGCTTGCGTTATTTCCAGAAATTCATGAATTATGCTTGTTAGGCAGATTAGTCATACAATCATTATTCAGAATTCAAATGCCATATCTTTCAGTATATATATGTTACATTCTCAGTTGTTTATCAGTATTTTGAGCTATCCAGTATTACAGCTGCATTACTTCTTACATTCAGTTGGGAGTAGACTCAGTACCGAGCGAATGAGGGGATAAAGGCTTAGCCGATAGTTTAGGCTGAGATCTTTAGCAGCAGTCCCCAAGTCCCAGAACTACGGTGCCATCGTAGGTCAGAAAGGGGTCAGCTGTCAGATTAGGTTGGTTACCTTTGTCCTTTGTGGACATCAGTTTAGTGGATCCACGTCAGACTTGTTCGTACCCTTGGCAAGGTATGAACACCCTCCCATCCAGGGTTATAGGTTGGCCCCATAGTTAGCTCAACTTGGGGTATGTCGGTTAATAGTATCTCCCACAGTCAGACTCATGTGGCATTGACCTTATTTTGAGTTATTCAATTCAACATGTGATATACTCATGATATTTATTTGGTCATTGCATCTAGGTAATACTTCTCAGTTTATGCTTTTGTGTATATATATTTCCATGTTCAGCTTAGTCCATATCTCGCATGCTCAGTACATTCAAAGTACTGAAGTATACTTTTGTGCTACATCATTTTATGATGTAGGTACAGGCGCTCAGCATCCAGACAGCACTTAGCTTGACTTTCAGTCCATACTCAGCAACTTTAGTGATGAGTCCTCATAGTTCTAGGATGATAGACATGCTTTACTTTTCAGTTTCAGTCTTGCTAGAGTTAGATGGGGGCATGTCCCAGTAACTCATATCAGTTAGAGGCTTTCAGATATAGACTAGATTCAGCCTGAGTTGTTATTGTTGTTTTCAAACTCATTATACTCTCTCATATATTTTGTATACTTAGACATTTTGGGTTTTTCCCCACTTCAGACATTAAATTGTTTTTAGCTTCCGCACAGTGCATGTTTTAATTGAAATTGTATAGATATGCCATGCCATGGGTTAGCTTGGGGTCACTTGTGACACTAAGCACCATGTTTCATCTAGGGGGTAGCCTCGGGGAGTGACAAATCAGCTTCAGGGTTCAGCTGTGTTTTTTAAGATTGATTTAAGGTCTGGCAACCATCAATTGAGGATTAGGGCTGAGGACATCCCTAATATAGCATTAAAGATACGTTATGGACACTATGAGTTCCTGGTGATGTCTTTTGGGTTGACTAATGCCTGCAGCTTTCATGGATTTGATGTACAGGGTGCTTAGCCCGTATTTGGATTCATTCGTGATAGTCTTCATAGACGACATTGTGGTATACTCCTGGAGTAGAGATGAGCATGAGCAGCACTTCAGGACAGCACTTCAGGACAGTACTTCAGACTTTGAGAGATCATCGGCTTTATGCCAAGTTCTTAAAGTGTGAGTTTTGGTTGGAGTCAGTTGCATTCCTAGGATATGTGGTGTCTAAGGATAGGATTAGAGTTGATCTGGGTAAGATTTCAGCAGTGCATGATTGGCCTAGACCTACTACTGCCACAGAGGTTTGCAGATTTGTTGGGTTAGCAGGTTACTATAGGAGGTTCGTCTAGGGATTTTCTTTCATAGCAGAACCCTTGACTATGCTGACTAGGAAGGATGTTCCTTTCCAGTGGTCAGATCAATGTGAGGATAAATTCTAGAGGCTTAAGGCCTTGTTGACTTCAGCTCCTGTGTTGACCTTATCGGTTGAAGGTCAGGGTTTCTCCATGTATTGTGATGCTTCTAAGGTTGGTCTTGATTGTGTGTTGATGCAGCAGGGTCGAGTGATAGCATATACGTCAAGGCAACTGAAGGTTCACGAGTGCAACTACCCCACTCATGACTTGGAGTTGGCGGCGGTAGTCTTTGCGCTTAAGATCTAGAGGCACTACTTATATGGGGTTCATTGTAAGATATTCACTGACCATCATAGTCTTCAGTAAATTACAAGTCAGCGAGCGCTAAACTCAAGACAGGGGAGATGGATAGAGTTACTGAAGTACTATGATTTCACCATTTTATATCATCCGAGTAAGGCAAACGTGGTAGCGACTGCCTTGAGTCGGAAGGCGGTGAGTATGGGAAGCCTAGCTTCACTTTTAGCTTCTGAGCGACCATTGGCCTTGGACATCCAGTACTTGGCTAACCATTTGGTTAGGATTGACTTGTCAGATCCTAGAAGAGTTCTTGCTAGTATTGAGGTTTATTTTACTCTAGTTGATCAGATTCAGAGCCGACAATTTGAGGATCAGAGTTTGTGTAACTTTCATGATTAGGTAGTTTGGGGTGAGGCCAGTCGGGCTACTTTGGGTTCTGATGGTATTCTGAGGTTGGACAGTCGTCTTTGTTTTTCGAGGGTTGGAGATTTGATTCAGTTGATACTTTGTGAGGTGAATTATTCTAGATACTCCATTCATCCTGGCGCAGCGAAGATGTATACAGATTTGAGGCAGCATTACTGGTGGAGTGGTATGAAGCAGGACGTAGAAGATTTTGTATCTCGGTGCTTGAACTATTAGCAGGTAAAGTTCGAGCACATGAGACCTAGCGGTTTGATGCAGCAACCTCCCATTCCTGAGTAGAAGTGGGAAGGGATTACCATGGATTTTATGGTTAGTTTACCGCGTACTTCCCGGGGTTTTGATTCCATTTGGGTGATTGTGGATCGGCTGACTAAGTCAGCCAACTTCTTGTCAGTTCAGACTTCCTACGGTGCTGAGAGGTTAGCTCAGATTTAACTTCGTGAGGTTGTTCGGTTGTAGCTTCTATCATTTCAGACTGGGGCACTCAGTTCACATCTCAGTTTTAGAGGGCTATTCAGCGAGATGTAGGTACAGAGGTTCATCTTAGTACTACTTTCCACCCACAGACAAATGGCCAGTCCGAGCGGACAATTCAGGTCCTAGAGGATATGCTCCGGGCCTGTGTTCTTGATTTTGGACGTTCTTGGGATCAGTTTGTGCCTTTGGCCGAGTTTGCTTATAATAATAGCTTTCATTTGAGCATCGGCATGGAACCTTTTGAGGCTTTGTATGATAGGCATTGTAGATCACCGATTGGTTAGTTTGATGGTTTAGAGTCTAGACCCCAGAGTACGAATTTACTTCGAGATTCCTTAGACCAAGTCTGTTTGATTCAAGATAGACTTAGAGCAGCCCAGAGTAGGCAAAAGAGCTACACTGATCATAGACTTCATTCCCTGGAGTTCAGTGTGGGTGGCTTGATATTCCTTCGAGTATCACCTGTGAAGGGCGTGATGCGATTTAGTCGGTAGGTCAAGCTTAGCCCCAGGTTCATTGGGTCATTTGAGATTATCTAGATGGTTGATAGTGTTGCCTATCAGTTAGCCTTGCCTCCGATGTTTTCAGTTGTTCACCCAGATTTCCATGTCTCGATGTTACGCCGGTATGTTCCAGATGAGTCTCATGTGTTGCGTTGGGATTCTGTTCAGTTTGAGGATAATTTATCCTTTGTTTAGGAGCCGATAGCTATTATGTCCAGAGATATTAGGAGATTGAGATCTAGGCAGATTCCAATTATGAAGGTTCAGTGGAGGCTTCGTCCGGTTGAGAAGGATACTTGGGAGACCGAGAGTGAGTTGCGTGCTCAGTATCCGTAGTTGTTTGAGCCTTCATGTACTCCCTTTTTCTTAACTTTCGAGGACAAAAGTGTTTTTAGTAATGGATGTTGTGATGACCCTTCCAGTCATCTTTGCATTTACGCATTCATTGTATTGTTAGAGATTTCCTGTAGTGGCCCCAAGTCATTTATGGCTAGCTGGGACTGGTAGTTCGGTGCCTTGGTCGTTCGTTTGGTTGTTTTGGCCGTTTGCCTATTTTAGAGCCTTAACTTAGAATATCGTTGACTTTAGTCAACATTCTTAGCTAACGTGCTCAGAATCGAATTTTGACAGTTCTATTAGCTTTGGAGCATTGAGTTTGGTCTAATTGGACCTTTAGTAGAGGCCTGAGAACTTTCGATGTAGGTTTTGTATTGATTTTTTTGTTTTCAGGCTATTTGGATTTAGAAGTGAAGCTTTGGTCAGCTTTCGGTGATCAGAGCGTCAGATTCAAAATCTGATGATTCCATCAACTCTGAAATGTTGATTTTGCGTTAGGTAGGTGGTTGGTTCAGGTCCCGGGTGTCCCGGGCTCATTTCGAGTGTTCGGTTGCTTGTTGGTTAGTATTGACTTGGGTCAACATTTCTCCAAAAAAACCTCTTATGGAAGTTTTGTCGATTCCATTGAGTCCGAAACATCGTTTCCACTCTGTTAGCATTTTTAGTTTTTGAATATCGGTTTTTGATTGTGCCGTAATACACCGTAGAGTTTTGGAAAAGTTGCAAATTTTTGTTGTTGCAGGTGCAGGCCTCAGGCCTTAATCGCGATCGCGAGCTTCTCTCCTCGCGACCACGATGAAGCACCTGGTCCCTTGTTCTTTACGATCGCGTCATCGCCTATCGCGATCGCGATGAAGCCTCTCCCCCATTGTGATCGCCTAGTCCTCGTGATCGCGATGGTCTAGCAAGCGTGGTCCTCGCGACCGCGAGGGGTCCCTTCGCGATCGTGATAAAGGACCCTTGGGCAGTATATAACTTTTCCATTTCGTGTTTTCAGCTCACTTTGTTTATTTCTCAAAACTCTTAACACAAATACGCTCTCTCTAGCTTGCTCTAATCAGTTCAACCTTGGAGAATTCATTGTTCCCTCGATTATTCACGCTCCCTTGGCGTTTTGGTAAGTTTTCTTCTTCACAAAGTGTTTTCCTCCATTGTTGAAGACCCACTATTGTTGTTATTTCTCTAAGCTTAGTAATTTCTTAAAGAATCTGCTCTCCTGGGATTTTGCATGCTCTATAGGGTTCGTTGATTCCATTCCTTGGTGCATTCTTTCATTGTGGTAGGTGATTCTTGCCTACTTCTGGTTTTTATTCCTAATTCTCCATAATTGGTTTCTTGACTTCTAGGGGCTGTTTTATCCTGAATCCCTTACCTATTTTTCCCTAAATTCTGGGCATGTACTCCCTTGGTCATGGTGATCATATTGTGCACTTTCATTTTCGATCCCGGGTTATGGGGCCCGCGGACCCGTCGCTGACCTGAATTTCAGCCCAGCTTTTATTATAGCGATATGGGTATCACTAAACTCGGCTTGATATATTATTTATGATTGTGATAGTTTGAACATCATTCGGGGCTTCTCAGAGCGAGTCGGCTTGGATATCATTGTCCCAGCAGCTTGTCATCGTACGACATGTAGGTTACGGTTTAAACTCTTTAGACTTTGCATATATAGAATAAAATTGTACTAATGGGCATCCTTGGGTTGGGTTTACTAGTTTTGTACCACAAAACTTGTTCTCTTTATTCATGTCCGATTCCTTTTCTTTCTCCGATGGTTGTAGGGGGTTTATGAGACTTATTTCATGGATTTAGACCTGGATAGAATTCAGGCAAGTATCTGGGGCATTTGAGTACTAGTTTGGATCCGGTGGCACTCCAAACTGATATTTTGAAGATAGAGTGTAGTATGTGGTCTACGAGTAGACCTCCATGGACCTTGTCGTTCTGGACCAAGTGCTAAGGGCAAAAGGGTGACCGGGGGTAAGGGGGGGAGGCGGAGTAGATGTACTCGAGAGAAGTCCTTCCATGGATCCCGCCTTTATTGGACCTTTGGGTCACCGGAGGGGGTAACATACTGATACTGCGGTTACACTTGGTTTGGCCTATCATATCATATCACTCATTTGTGTGAGGTTCCACCCTTGTTTGCTGTTTACTGATTGTACGCTCCGGTAGTATGGGCTACCGGAGGGTTTGTCTTCACTTGTTTGTATTCCTTGGGTGTATGAGCGCCCGTGGGATTATACTTAGACTTGTCGTTATTATATCACGGTATTGGTTCCAGTCATGGTTTCTAGTGAGATTTGAGATTGTTATGATTGCTTTTGGGGCTTTTAACTGTTGGATTCTGACTTGAGATTAGTATGTCTATTTGGGTTATCGTATCATGTATGCAAGCATGATTATCGTTATCTTTTCTCTCCTTTTCTATCCATTTGAGGTTACCGGTATGCTGCCTACTTTCTAATCTCTTCTTTATATACTTTTTATTGCAAGGATCCCGGGTATGCGTTTCTTTCTTTTGCCTATGATTGTGTTATAGTAGCTAACCATGTATGTTGTTCATGTTTGTATTCCTTCCGTACTAGCTTCCATGTGCTTATTCATTGCCTTCTGTGACTACTTGTTTCTATTCTTCTTATTACTGCTCTTTTATCTTATATGTGCCCAGTCGGCCTATGATACCTACTGGGTACCTGTTGCTTTGCAATTGGTGCTCATACTACACTCTTCATCTTCTGGTGCAGCTTCTAGTGTGGGCCATCACCACTAGATCGTGGGATTCGTGCTTCAAGACCTTTTGGACTATCCAGACTTAGGGTGAGCTTTTGGCGACCGGAGCTTTGCTTTAGTTTATCTTCTGTATCATATACTTTGTTACTACTCGAAGACAGTTGTGTATATATTATTTTGGATGCTTCGTACTCTTTATATGTAGTTCCGGCTCTATACTATAATACCAGGTTTTGGGGTTTGATTTAGCTTTCGCATATGTATATACATTCCTATTATCTATCTTTTCATCTGTTCCTTTGCTTTCGCTTGATTATATTATTTATTTCGCTTAACTGTTATCTAGTAGCCCATTACTAACCATTCTGGGCTACGAGGATTGGTTTGCCAGCTGAGGGGTTGTAGGTGCCATCATGACCGAGAAATCGGATCGTGACAAAGTCAGTTTTGGATGAAGTTTCAACATGTGTTTGATCATAATTTTTGGAAAATACATTTCACTTTCTTAAAAAAAACATGAAATATGATTTATACCCATAAGTTCTAAAAATATTAAAAACTCATAAGTTTGACATAAAATTATCATTTTCCAATGAACTAGATAATACACTATTCAAAAATTATAACACAATATTTTAATAAAAATTACTAATAAAATTCACTATGATATTTTATCAAAGCAGTTTCTCTAGGATTTCTTCTTCTACTCTTTGGGCATAACTTGCTCTGTTTAATTGCCGTAAATTCATCGATTCTTTATAGATAGGAATGGTTTAATGAGAGGTTGATTGGGTAGATAGATTATAGTTGGAGTAATAATTACTGAGTTCTTTTCATAAAATAGAAAAGTTAAGGGTAAGTTTTAAATTCTTAAAAGAACGCAAAAACTAGATTTTGGCCCAAAAATCATTTTTTTCTAGTTTTGGATCTTGAATTTTTTGCTAAAAAATAACAAATTATGGCCGAAGAAATTTTGCCAATTTTTTTTTCAAAAACTACTTGGGATATCTATGGCCAAACAGATCCTAGAAGTTGTCTTCCCTAGTAAAACAATGTGCTAGTACTTGTTTTTTTACAAAAATTATGTAATTATATCTGTACGACTCCCAAAAGTTGGGGGCCTAAAGCCCAAACTTTACAAGCTTTATCTAATAGTTTCCCTGTTAATATTGATGATAACGTGTTATGAGATAACAAATTATTTTCAAAAAAACCAAGAGAATCAGATAAAAAAAAACTTGAAGAGAGATTCTTATTTCTTCTTGTTTAGAGTGTGTTGGGCCATAAAAGACCATTATTTATAACAAAAATATACTTTGTTATATGCCTTCAAAAACTTGTTATGATCTTACAAAATCATCCAAAACTTGTTATAGTCACCACCAATGCAAGTGGATTCATAACAGTATGCTACTTATAATCCATTTTTTAATTGTATCTTATGTCACACCCTTATTTTCACCCTATAAAAGAGAAGGAGGTACTTTTTTTTCAAAATTTCTCTTTTAGCGGGTGAAAAGAAAAGGTTGTGGCACCTTATGTTTGAAGTAGATCATTTTTTTACTTATTTATTTTAATAAATTAAGAAAAAATTATTTTTTTAATATTATCATTATTAATAATTAATTATATAAAATAATACTCCATTCCTTCTAATTTATGTGACACAATTTGAATTTTGAGAGTCAAAAAATTTTCGTGAATTCAAGCATGGATCTTCAATTTTTTTAAAACAAAATTTATATATTTGAAAACTACATAAAAAATATACTATAAGAGCCTGTTTGGATTAGCTTATTTTAAGTCCTTTTAAGCTAAAATAACTTTTAAGTACTTTTGTAGTATTTGGGTAAATTAAAAAAATACTTATAAGCACTTGATTTTAAGCTAAAATGATAAAAAAAAATGGCCTATAAGCAAAAAAGCAAAAATCCAATACAAACAGGCTCTAAGTCATAATGATTGATAATTTAAAATATTTGATATATGACAAAAATTATAGTCAAAGATAGACTTTTTAAAATCTCAAAATTCGAAAGATATCACAATTTAGTAATATAGTAAAACTTGGATTTTTAATACATAATTAATAAGGATAATTTAATAAAATAGATGTCACGACCCGATTTCTCGGTCATGATAGAACCTACAACCCCCCAGTAGGCGAACCAATCACCGTAGCCCAGAACGATTAGTAATGGGTCACATTCTATCAACTATAATGGAAGAATAGTTTAATAAGCGGAAGCAAGGGAACAAGATGAAGAAAATAGATAACAGGAGTAATATATACAATGCGGAAGCTAAACCAAACCCAAAATCTGGTATCATAGCGTATAAGAGCCGGATCTACATAAGGAGTAGAAGGGTCCAAAACAATATATACAAAGTTGTCTCCGAGTATAAATAGAGTACATAACAAGAAGATAAACTAAAATCTAAGCTCCGATCGCCAGGAGCTCACCCTTAGTCCAGAATATGACAAAAGCAGCTCCTCGCACGAGTCTCCATGAGCTAACGGTGATGGCTCACACTAGGATCTGCACCAGAAGATGCAGAGTGTAGTATGAGCACCAAATGCGAAGCATAAGGTACCCAGTAGGTATCATAGGCCGACAGGGCACATATAAGATAAAAGCGTAATAATAGACAGAATAGAAGCAAGTAGTCACAGAAATCAATGAAAAGTACACAGGATCTAGCCCAGAGGGAAGACAACAGAACAACATAAGAGGCTAGCAAGCAGAATATATACACAACAGGCACAGGTGAAAGTAAGAAATAACGCACCTAGGATCCTTGCAATAACAGTATATACATAATAAGTTTTAGAAATGAACGGTATACCGGTAACCTCAAGCACAAGGAAAGGAAGAGGAGAGTAAAGATAGGCATGCTCGGAAATAGGAATCAATAACCCAACTAATCATACCAATCATAAATCCAACAAGTAACAACTTAGCCGTATATAATCTTTTAAGCATAACCATAACAGGGGATAACACCACGATAAAGTAACGAGAGGCTACCTACAGTCACCCGGCCGCCCATACGACCGAGGAACGCAAACAAGTGAAAACAAAACCCTCCGGCCGCCCATACAACCGGAGCGTACACTCAACAAACAGCAAACAAGAGTGGAACCTAAAACACTGAATGATATGATGCATCATAACCTCAGGGTGGAATAAAAACTCTGTACGTACCTCCTCCGGTGCCGATCAGGCCCAGCAGGTAGGTTCTATGGAAGGACACTGCCCGTATACCTCTACTCCGTCGTATACCCTCCCTCCGTCACATGTAGCCCAAAGCCCCAGGCTTAGAACTACAAGGTTCATGGAGGTGCCGGACCCCATACTAAAATTCAGTATCAAAACATATCATCCGGAAGCAAGTTCGGGTTCAAGATAGAGACCGAGTCTCGAATATGCATGCCCAGACCCTGTCCAGGACTAAAGTAGTGGGAAAAATATCTCACCCCCCCCAAGGGTTCCCCGGCGTAACTGGGTCTAAACAATAGAAAGTCATCTCAGGTGCTCGGTTCGATCGAGACTAAAAATCATCCCAAATCAGTAAAAAACTCAACTAGCACCCCGGCCCTACCGAGTCTAGCATTAATAGTAAAACTGGTGATAGAAATTATAATTTAACTTTCTTTTACACCAAGAAGATCCACAAGTTTAGTCAAACCATTTTCAATTCATTTCCATCAAAAACGGGCCCCCGGGGCCATGCAAAGTTTAGAAAACAATTTCAGTAGGCCCGAAGCCAAAACCATAATAAAATATGGATAAATCCTCTTTATATGCATGAAAATGAATGATCAACACAAATAGCCTCCCAATAGCTCACAATCGACCTATCGGTCCTGCACAGGCCCACAACTACTCAGTCAGCATAACCAGCCTAGAAGGATATTTCTATGTCTGGGACTCGCGGACATTTTCAATAACCCACCTTGTATGTTCCAGAGTCAACAAGGCCTCACCGGCCACAAGGGTGAATAAAACGCATCAAGCAAGTACTACAAGCATCGGAGGAAGGAAAGTAGGCACACATGAATAAAGCGGTCAAGGTCTGTGGTACCAACCTAATAATCCAATCCAAGGATGTCAGCTAGTACAATTTTATTCGATATATGCTAAGTCTAAGGATTTTAGACCGTAACCTACTTGTCATCCGATGACAAGCTGCTGGGACAACAAAATCCAAGACTGAATCGCTCTGAAAAACCCCGAACAATAATCATACTATCAAAAACATAAATAATACATCAAGGCGAGTCAAACGATACTCATATTGCTACAATTGAAGCCGGGTCAAAATTTGAGTGAAAAGCGGGCCTACGGGGCCCTCTACCCAAAACAAAAAACAAAAAGAAGAACGATGACCACAACGATGCCAAGAAGGCATGCTCCAAAATTGCGCACAATTGGCCAAGAGAAGGGCGCCAAAACAACCCGCTCAAGTTGAGGTTTAAATATAGAATTTTAAGAATAAACAACGGAAATTAGGCAAGGATTACTTACCAAAATGATGGAATTTTAAGCCAAGACGGATAACTCTTCAATCCCACGAACATGCAAGATCTATGAGGCAGCCACTAAAATAAATTCCAAGCTTGGGATATGAGCAACAATGTAGGATTTTAGAGGAAAACAAAAGAAAGCAAGTTGGGCAAGATGACTTACCAAGAGACGGAGAAGCATGGATTTATGATGAACAAAAATTTACCCAAGGTTAGAACTAGTTTTGGAGCAATTTGGGAGAGTGTATAAATGTTTTAGAGTGAGAAAGTTGGGAGAAAATGGCTGAAAAAATGAAGAAGGGACTTAAATAGTTGTTGGTCGCTGGTCAGCGCCATTGGCGCTAAACCAGCGCCATCATGCACAAGGGAGCCAAGCGCCAAGGCGCCATCGCGCTGGCCGGCTGCAGGCGCTGAGGCGCGATCACGCTGGCCTTGGCGCGATTGTGCTGAAGGGCTGGCCTGCACTAAAATCTGTAACTTTTTCAAAACTCCACGGGGCATTCCTGGAAAAATCAGAAACCGATATTCAAAAACCAACAATGTTGATAGAGTGGAAACGACATTCCAAACTCAATGGAATCGATGAAACTTACATACGAGGTCGTTTCGGAGAAATGTTGATCATTTTGGAGAAATGTTGACCCAAGTCAACACTAACTAATAAGAACCCAAAGGATTAAAATGAGCCTGGCTCACCCGGGACCCAAACCAACTACCTTCCTTACCCAAACTCTTCATTCTGGAGTTGATGAAATTGTCAGATTTTGAAATCCGACACTCCAATCATCGAAAGCCACCCAAAGTTATACTTTCAACTCTAAATGGCATGAAAATAAGAAAACACAATGCAAAACCCACACCAGAAGTTCTCAGGCCTCAACTGAAGGTCTAACTAGACCAAAATCAATTCTACGGAGCTATCGGAATTGTCAGAATTCAATTCCGAGCACATTATCTAAGAATATTGACTTAAGTCAATGATATTCTAAGTTAAAGCTCTAAAACATGCAAATGGCCAAAACGACCAAATGAACGACCAGGGCACCAAACTACCGGTCCCAGCAAGTTATAAATGACTTGGGACCGTTACAGGAAAGCTCTAACAGTACAATGAATACGCAAATGCGAAGATGATCGAAAGGGTCATGACAATAGATCCCTAATATATGTAGTCTCTTGAAAGAGTGTCAAGTTAAAAAGAAGCATGTAAAACAAAAAGGAAGTTAAAAGGTAAAGTTCTAGAAAGAAGAGTACTTGAGAAGTTAAAAGGTTTTGGAAACTAATATTCTCTCGGTTTCAATTAGTTTGACCTATTTTGACTCGGTATAAAGTTTTTAAAAAAAATTGAATCTTGTGGTCTTAAATTAAAGATATATCAAATGTACCAAAAAGCCCTTTAATCAAAAACAAGTAAAATATAATAATATAGTACTATAGTTTCCTCCCTATGATGACTGAACCATAGATTACTTATGTCTATGGTGGCAGCCAGCCAGCCACCAGTGGTGATTGGCCCGTCTCTCTCTTTGACAGTTTTTCCTATGCTTGGAGAGAATTCAAATTGTAATAATATTGCTAATTCAACTAATAAGTGTGTGGACACAATAAAGAATGTGGAAAACACTTTACAACTGCACAAAACTCTAGAGGCAATTCCTTGCAGATCAGTCACAATTGTTGATGGAGCACCCAGAATCAAATGGACAAAATCAGAGGTTGAACGAATAAATGTAATGGAAAATCTTCAATATGCTATAGTTGGGAAATTTTCTATGGATGGCCTGATCTGGAGTTTCTCTATAAGGCTATCCCGGTGCAGTGTGCATAAAAGGAGATAGTAAAATTGGGCTATTTCATAATCGACATATTCGTATACGACTCACACTAATAGAGGATTTTATCAACCTAGTCTCAAAGGGAGCTTATTATATTACAGATAAGGAAGGGTATTCTTATCTTATGAGAATCCGTATATATGATGTGGGATTTAAGGTTGAAGAAGAAACTACAAAAGCAATGGCATGGATTTCCTTCCCGAATTTACTCCCCACTTTCGTTGTGAAGGAGTCACACTTCTCTCTAGCTTCAGCTATAGGCAAACCCCTACAACTAGATCTTGCCACCATTAACAAAACTCGACCAAGTTATGCAAGGGTCAAGGTTATGGTGGATTTGGTGGCAGATCTGCCAAAAATAGTGCTGATGGATATTGAAAACGAAGAAATAGGAGAAGTAAGGACTGAAACAGTGAACATCAAATATGATTTTCTTCCAAAGTACTCTGTAAAATGCAAGCTGCAAGGACATGATAAAACTTACTGTAGAATTCTAAATCCTGAATTAGTGAGAAAGAATTATAATGATAAGGCAAGGGGGGAAATTAGCTCACTTATAATGATAAGGCTAGGGAGGAAATTAGCTCACGAGAGATAGTTACCAATAGTTTCAAGCAATATCAACAAGGAAATGCAAGGATCTTCTCCAGTGGTAAAGTAGTAGAAGACTCAGGCACCTGGCATGTTGTACGAGATAGGAGAGTCTTTAAAAAAAACCTCAACTAGAAGTAAAGGGGACGATTGGGGAGATGAGGGTTGAAAACAAATATGATTCCTTAATGGAGGATGACACAAAGGAGCATAATGCAGACGATATCAATCACAACAACAAGGTGAAGGAGAATCAGAATACTCATATTGCTAGCACAAGCAACAAGGAAACAAAACAACAAGGCCTAATTGATACAAAGTAGAAGATAGGGGAAAATAAGACAACAAATGATAAAATTGTGCAACCAGAATATGCCAAGGCATGGATTGAAAGCTCTTTTGGTAAGGTTTTATACACTATTGCAACGACTACTGATAGGGGTAAGCATCAGTCAGAAAAAAGGTAGAAACAAGGGAAGGGACTATGCATACATCTAATCATCCTCAACACGAAAACATTGTTGATAATTGCATCGTAACCAGCTCCAGGAGGAATTAGCAGATAACATAAAAGTGACTCAACATGGGAAATGAGAATATACCTTTTATTCTAATTGATGCAGCAGCAGACCACAGTAAAGCAGCCCAAGTGGTGTCATCTCCAGCAAAGCAATAACTAAAAGAGGATGATACTGAATCAATGAGAAATTTAGTTCCAGTAGGTCATAGGAATATGGGATTTGCTGATTTAAATACACAAAGGGATATAATTGTCACATCTACCAATCAGCAACAAGAGTGGGCATCAGAAAAGAATAATAGGGAGGCAACAAGTCCATCTGATGGACAATTTTTTAAAGAAAAGGATCTAATGAATGTGGACAAGCATGAAAAGAATTTTGACAACAAGCAAGAAAGTCCCAAAATTATAATTTCTAGGGGGAGAACAAAAAGATGCAGATATGGAAGCAAATGAGAAGGACAATCAGACCAAAAGCAGAAATCCACTAGCTATTGTAGAAGTGCCAACAATTGTTCAAACAGATGAAACAAAAATAGTGGTCCAACATGTGCAGTCTCCTAACCAAATTTTGCATGAAATAATTACACATACCATGGAGGAAGTGAAGGATGAAGATACCAACAAGAATAAGGAGAAGAAAGGAATGGAATATTACAATGTGGAGCTTCTTATAGACAAGGCAGCTAAGGGTGCAGATTTATCTCCAAAGATAATCAAAGCTATTAAAAGGGGGAAGAAACAAAGTAACTCAGAAGGTATTCAACCTACCAGAAATTACCAAAGAGAGGTAACAATACAATGTATCTCAATGACCATGAAATCCTTTATTTGAAATATCAGGCCTGTAAAGACTCAGAAAGCTTTTCAAAAGGTTCAAATATTGCATAAACATCACAATTTACTTTTATTGCTTTACTAGAACCCTTTCAAAATGCTAGACAAATAACAAATACAGGAGAAGAATAGGGATGCCATTTGCCAAAGCAAATTGTAATGGAAAAAATTGGTATTTCATTAATGAGGAGCTGGATGTAGAAGTTGTTATGGATACTGTACAATAAGTCACTTTGAAGTTGCATAATCTATCCTTGGACAAGTAGTTCTATGTTACTATTGTATATGCTAAATGTGACCCAACACAAAGACTATCTCTTTGGGAAGACATTTAGCAATTATCCAATTAGATTCAAAAATCGTGGATCATTGGAGGGGATTTTAAGATGGTACTGAATGAGGAAGAGAAAATAGAGGGGTTCCCAGTTCATGATGATGACTATGAAGAATTTACATGTTGTATTGACTCATGTGACATTTCTGAAGTCAATTTAAGAGGCAATCCTTTTGTCACCCCCCGAGGTTACCCCCTAGATGTAACACGGGACTCGGAACCACAAGGATCGCAAGCTAACTCTTGGTCGTAGTATTCTCAAGCATAACAAAGAAATAAGCGGAAGCATAATACGGAAATCCAATAAGGAAACATCAATAAGGGTCTAAGGGTCACATACATACAATATCCAACGAAAGAAACTCGAATACAAACTATGTCTGAGAGCCTCTAGTCATAACAACAAGAGTTGCTAGGACAAGACCCTAGCTAACTCAGAATATATAAGTGAAGCTAACATAAGGAAAATCATAACTAGTCCTCGAACCATGAGGACTCACCACGGCTGACGAAGGATGTGGCCTGAGACTCTAGCCACGAAGCTGTGAAGGAGTACCTGAGTCTGCATCATAAAAAGATGCAGCGCAATATGCGTTAGTACTATGGAATGTACTAAGTATGTGAGCGATGCATAGGTAAGGAAAACATGCCTTAAAAATGTACTTCGAACATAATTCGAGCATAATGAAATATCATGAAAAGATATCAATATGAAAAGCTAAATCATAAGGCAAAAGCCAACTTCAAGGTGATAGTTCATGAAAAGTTCATAAAGCTTAGAAAACTTGAAATTATGACATACGGGAGTTTCTTATAACCAACATGAGACCACGTGAGCTACGTGGAATCTAACTATATAACCTCAGTTAGAAAATCTTACTTTGAACCCTGCCAAGGAACAAGCCACCATATCCAACTATATAACCCTAGTTGGCAAAGTTGTCCTATGCCCCGCTAAGGCAAGGACACCATACATAAAGACGTGGATCCACTCTCATAAGCCTTTAAATCACATATCATATCATATCATGACCTATGCTGACAATGTAGTTTATGCGACTAAGGGTACTCTCACCCCTATCATCTCGGTGCTAAATACTACTCCCAAAACATGCACGTGTAGCTCATAATCATAAAGGCATACTCTCATGCCAAATCTTATTCATAAGCATGAAAACACATCGGGTATCATGCAACTTTCTTATCATAGTTCGTAAAGCTTAGCATAGCCATAATTCAAATACATGCTTTTCTTTCTAAATTCATACTTAAAGAATTAGGCATGCATATTTCATAAATACATAAAGGTCATGATATCTAATCATGCCAAGTTTCTCTTGAAAACATGCAAATTCATGGGTTCATGCTAGAAATCCACTTTCATGCTTGGGCTTTCAAAATCAATAAGGAAATCATAATCAAATCATGAGAAATCAATAAGAAACCATGAATTTAAACATAGGAACTGATTTCATAAACTTTCCCCAATTTAGATCAAAACCCTAATTTCATAAGCTCATATATCAACATAAGAATTGGGGATTTTGGGCACAAGGGTCGAAGGAACCCATTGCTAAAGACCCACATACCTTGGTGAAAGATTACCCACTTGATTGGAAAAGATTTTGGAGACTTGACTTGGAGCTTGAGACTTGAGCTTGAGAGAAGAATTTCCATTTTGGGTGAAGAATGAGATGCTTAGGATAGACTTAGGGTAATATGGGTGAAAACCCTTCTAAAAGTAGTCAAAATGACTTCACTTAATTCATAATAGGGTGGGAAATGACCAAAGTACCCCTAGGATTTAATTAAAAGAAAGCTGGAAATTTGGTCAACTTCAGTGACCACGAGTGGAGTCTACGATCGTAGACTTTTCCACGACTCGTAGACTGCTAGTCGTGGAAGCTGCACAAAATTTAACCTGCAGGGAACTTTCTACAGTTCAACAAGATGACTCGTGAAAACTTCCACGAGTCGTAGAACCTAATCGTGGAACTCAAGGGAGTTTGACTGATCTCTGATCGACTTTCATGAGTCAATAGTATGACTCGTAGAAACTTCTATGAGTTGTGGAAGTGACTCGTGGTGGTCAGTACTAAGGTTGGTCTGAAGGACTGGGATCACGAGTCACTCCCACGACTCGTGGAACCTTCCACGAGTCATGAACTTGACCCGTGGTTCCTGGAACTTGGATTTTGTGAAGTTTTCATCTTGGATAGCTGGATATGTGAACGGGGTATTACAATATCCCCCCTTGCGATCATTCATCTTGGAATGAAGGCTAGACAAGGGAAACTAAGGGGAAAACAGCCCAACCAAATATCAAAACATAGAAATCAAGGGGTAATCATAAAACCAAAACTTTTCAACTTGAAAACATGATAAACTAACTTCATAAACTTGGATGCATGCTAAAATCATGATCGGGACTGACGGAGTAGAATCGGAGGGACACACTAAGGAGAAAACTAGCACCTCAAGCTGGAATTGAGTCGGAATTAAAGAGATGAGGATATTTGGCCTTCATGGCCTCTTTCGCTTCCCAAGTAGCACCTTCAACAAGCTGATTCCTCCAAAGGACCTTTACCAAAGCGACTTCTTTGTTCCGTAACCTCTGAATCTGACGATCAATAAGGAAACATGGAAAACTGGATGAACCGCTTCCAACTCCGTTGGCAACTCCAACTCATAAGCAACACTACCAACTCTCCTCGAAATCTGATAAGGACCTACAAAACGGGGACTAAGTTTTCCTTTCTTGCCAAACCTTATTACACCCTTCATGGGTGACACCTTAAGGAAAACCCAATCATCAACTTCAAATTCTAACTCCCTTCTTCGCACATCCGCATAAGATTTTTGTCGACTCTAAGCGGTCTTCAACCTTTCCCGAATAATCTGAACTTTCTCCATAGTCTCATGAATCGAATTTGGACTAATCAAGGCTGCCTCACCAACCTCGAACCAATCAATAGGAGATCTACACCTCCGGCCATAAAGTGCCTCATATGGAGCCATTTGGATGCTAGAGTGAAAGTTGTTGTTGTAGGCAAATTCGATAAGAGGTAAGTGATCGTCCTAATTTCCTTTGAAGTCAATAACACAAGCCCTCAACATATCCTCCAAAGTCTGAATAGTGCGCTCGGCCTGGCCATCCGTTTGAGGGTGAAAAGTTGTGCTAAGCTTCACCTTAGTACAAAGACCTTTCTGAAATGACCTCCAAAACTGAGATGTAAATTGAGGATCTCTATCCGAAATGATAGACAAGGGAACACCATGCAATCTTACTATCTCCCGAATGTAGAGTCTAGCATAATCATCCGCTGTATTCGCAGTTTTAACAGCCAAGAAATGGGATGACTTGGTCATCCGGTCGACAATCACCCAAATGGAATCATGTTGCCTTCGAGTACGAGGCAAACCCGTAATAAAGTCTATATTGATTGCTTCCCATTTCCAAGTGGGAAGGTCAATATCCTGAAGCATACCACCTGGTCTTTGATGTTTCACCTTTACCTGTTGATAGTTGGGACACTTAGCCACAAACCCGGCTATGTCCTTCTTCATACCATTCCACCAAAAGACTTCCCGCAGATCACGGTATATCTTAGTGGCACCTGGATGATTAGAGTATCTAGAACTGTGAGCCTCGAACAAAATCTGCTGTCTCAACCCATCAACATCTGGAACACACAAGCGACCCTGATAACGAAGCACACCATCTCCCCCTTGGGAGAAAACCTTTACCCTTTGTTGACGAACTGCACCCTTAAGCTGAAGTAGAACGGGATCTTGGTCTTGCTTGACTTTCACCTCAGCCACTAGGGATGATTCAGCACCATTAGTCACAATCACATCACCTTCGGTCGATTCCATAAGGCGAACTCCCAACCGAGCAAGCCTATGAACTTCTTTAACCAATTCCTTCCTTTCACCTTCGATGGAAGCTACACTTCCCATGGAAAATCTACTCAAAGCATCTGCCACAACGTTGGACTTACCCTGATGGTAAAGCACACTCATATCATAATCCTTAAGGATCTCAAGCCATCTTCTTTGTCGCAAATTCAATTTTTTTTTTGTGAACACATATTGAAGACTCTTATGATCGGTGAAAGCATCCACATGCATACCATACAAGTAATGTCTCCAAATTTTCAAAGCAAAAACCACGGCTGCTAGCTCAAGATCATGAGTGGGATAGTTCTTCTCATGTACCTTAAGCTATCTCGAGGCATAAACAATCACCTTGCCCCGTTGCATCAAAACACAACCCAAACCAATTCTGGAGGCATCACAATACACAACAAAATCATCAAGGCCCTCGGGTAGGGCCATCACTGTAGCTGTAGTCAATCGAGCCTTCAATTCCTGAAAACTTTTCTCACAAGAGTCGGACCACTGAAACTTCACTTTTTTCTGAGTCAATCGGGTCAATGGGGAAGCAAGGGAAGAAAACCCTTCCACAAACCTCCTATAGTAACCAGCCAAACCCAAGAAGCTTCTAATATCGGATGGGGAAGTGGTTCTAGGCCAGTTCTTTACCACCTCAATCTTTTGAGAGTCAACCCGAATACCATCTTTAGTCACAATATGACCCAGAAAAGCAACAGACTGCATCCAAAACTCGCACTTGCTAAACTTAGCAAACAATTGTCTATCCTTGAGAGTTTGCAACACAACTCTCAAGTGATCCACATGCTCCTCTTCACTCCGAGAGTAGATGAGGATATCATCAATGAAAACAATCACAAACATATCCAAATACTATTTGAACACACGGTTCAATCCATAAATGCTGCAGGAGCATTAGTTAGACCAAAAGACATAACAACAAACTCATAATGACCATACCGAGTCCTGAAGGCTGTCTTTGGGATATCACACTCCCGAACTCAAAGCTGATGATAACCAGATCTAAGGTTGATTTTAGAGAAGAAACTAGCACCCTGAAGTTGATCGAACAAGTCATCAATCTAGGAATGGGATACTTATTCTTGATTATGACCTTGTTCAATTGACGATGATCAATACACATTCTAAGAGATCCATCTTTACCCCAAGGTGAAATACTAGGCCTGATAAAACCCTTATCAAGCAAGTCTTTCAGCTGATCTTTCTACTCCTTGAGTTCTACGGGGGCCATTCTATAAGGAGGAATAGAGATAGGATTCGTATCTAGAAGAAGATCTATCCCAAAGTCAATTTCTCGCTCGGGAGGAACTCCGAGCAAATCATCAGGGAACACTTCTAGGAATTCATTCACAACAAAAACAGACTGAATAGTCGGGGTCTCGGACTCCGTGTCCATAACTCAAACTATATGATAGACATAACCCTTAGAAACTATCTTCCTAGCCTTAAGATAAGATATGAAATGACCCTTCGAAGAAGAGGGACTACCTTGCCATTCTAGGACAGGTTCATTAGGAAACTTGAAACTAACCACACGATTGCGGCAATCAACTGAGGCATAACAAGCATACAACCAATACATACCAAGAATGATATCGAAATCAGTCATCTCCAACTCTAATAAATCCGCTGAAGTGACTCTATTAAGGACTGAGATAGGGCAATTTCGATAGACTCTTTCGGCTAGGACTGACTCACCAACAGGAGTATAAACATAAAAGGGTTCTAAAAGCAATTCAGGACGAACCTCAAACTTACAAGCCACATAAAAGGTTACAAAAGATAAGGATGCACTGGGATCCAATAAGGCATACACATCAAGAGAGAAGACTTTCAACATACCAGTAACCACATATGGAGAACTCTAATAATCTTGGCGGGAGGACATGGCATAAAGACGGTTCTGGCGCTGACCACAAAAACTAGAAGTTGTGCCCTGCGGGGCTGGTCTACCACCTGAAGCTGCTGGGGTAGACTGAGTCCTACCACCTCCCTGCCCCTTTCTAGCTGAAGGGAAATCCTTGATACGATGCCCAGTCTGACCACAACCAAAGCAACCATTTGAACTGGCCAAACACTCGCCAACATGATTCTTCCCACACTTAGCACAAGATTGGTAGGAGGGTCCCTTAGCAATACTACCCTAAGACTGGGAATAAGAACCGTGCCCCCTACCACTCTGATCATAGCGAGGCTTCTGAGCCTGGGTAGGAGCACTAGCAGAAGAGTGAACAGGATCTGATGACTTCTTCTAGAAAGAAGAGTGATGTAGACCTCTGGACCTATGATAACCAAAACCCGATCCCTCGGATCTACCCCTCTTGTTCTCCCTAGCCATCTCCTTTAGTTTATCACCCTCAATATGATGGGCATGAGTCATGACATGAGAAATGTTCATGTCACTCAACAACAAACTAGACCTACACTCCTTCTTCACCATATCAGAAACACCATATATGAATTTTCTCATTTGATCATGCGGGTCCGCTACCATGGAGGGAGCATACCTAGACAACTGAGTGAACTTCAAACTATACTCTTTCACCGACATCGAACCTTGTCTCAAGTTCACAAATTTCTCCACTTTCACTTGCCTCAACTCACGGGGAAAGAACCTATCAAGAAAGGCCCTCCTCAAAACACTCTCAAGTCATGGGGACCGCATCTCTCACTCTAGCCTCCTTCCATTGCGTGAACCAAATATAAGCCACATCCTTGGATTGATAGGATGCAATCTCAACACAATCAACACCCGCTACTTACATAACCTCAAAGATCTTCTTTACTTCATCAATAAAGTTGTGCGGGTCCTCTCCCACTTTCAAACCCCAAAACTTTGGTGGGTTCATATGGATAAAGTCATGAACTCGAGCCGCTACCTCACCTTGAGGATGAGCAGGGGCAGGAGCCTGTTGGTTTGCCAAAGCCTGAGCTAGTAGATGAATAGCATTCCTAAACTCATCATTCATGACATCGGGAACCAGAACTTGAGGAGAGGAATTTTGAGAGGCTCGGGGAGGCATAGCATGTCGAGAAGGCATAATCTGAAACGCATAAGATACGGATTAGAGGAATATTACACTTAAGCTCTTTCGCACGATGTGATCATGAAAGAAGTGAAGTTTCTTTTCTAAGACACCTCATAGCTTCCCTTTCATATGTGTGGCACGCTTCACACACATGAAAGAGACTCTAATCGATGTGGCTTTCAAACATCCTAGGACTCTTGAACCTGAGGCTCTGATACCAAGTTTGTCATGCCCCGAGGTTACCCCCTAGACGTAACACCAGACTCGGGACCACAAGGATCCCATGTTAATCCTTGGTCATAGCATTCTCAAGCATAACAAAGAAATAAGCGGAAGCATAATACGGAAATCCAATAAGGAAATATCAATAAGGGTCTAAGGGCTACATACATATAATATCCAACGAAAGAAACTCGAATACAAACTATGTCTGAGAGCCTCTAGTCATAACAACAAGAGTTGCTAGGATAAGACCCTAGATAACTCGGAGTATATAAGTGAAGCTAACATAAGGAAAATCATAACTAGTCCTTGAACCATGAGGACTCACCACGGCTGACCAAGGACGTGGCCTGAGACTCTAACCACGAAGCTGTGAAGGAGTATCTGAGTCTGCATCATAAAAGGATACAGCGCAATATGCGTTAGTACTATGGAATGTACTAAGTATGTGAGTGATGCATAGGTAAGGAAAACATGCCTTAAAAATGTACTTCGAACATAATTCGTGCATAATGAAATATCATGAAAAGATATCAATATGAAAAGCTAAATCATAAGGCAAAAGCCAACTTAAAGGTGATAGTTCATGAAAAGTTCATAAAGCTTAGAAAACTTGAAATCAAGACATACGGAAGTTTCTTATAACCGACATGAGACCACGTGAGCTACGTGGAATCTAACTATATAACCCCAGATAGCAAAGTTAACTTTGAACCCTGCCAAGGAACAAGCCACCATATCCAACTATAAAACCCAAGTTGGCAAAGCTGTCCTATGCCCTGCTAAGGCAAGGACACCATATATAAAGACGTGGATCCACTCTCATAAGCCTTTAAGGCACATATCATATCATATCATATCATGACCTACGCTAGCAACGTAGTTTATGGGACTAAGGGTACTCTCACCCCGTTCTCTCGATGCTAAATACTACTCCCAAAATATGCACATGTAGCTCATAATCATAAAGGCATACTCTCATGCCAAATCTTATTCATAAGCATGAAAACACATCGGGTATCATGCAACTTTCTTATCATAGTTCGTAAAGCTTAGCATAGCCATAATTCAAAAATATAATTTTCTTTCTAAATTCATACTTAAAGAATTAGGCATGCAATTTCATAAATACATAAAGGCCATGATATCTAATCATGCCAAGTTTCTCTTGAAAATATGCAAATTCATGGGTTCATGTTAGAAATCCACTTTTATGCTTGGGCTTTCAAAATCAATAAGGAAATCATAATCAAATCATGATAAATCAATAAGAAACCATGAATTTAAACATAGGAACTGATTCATAAACTTTCCCCAATTTAGATCAAAATCCTAATTTCATAAGCTCATATTTCAACATAAGAATTGGGGATTTTGGGCACAAGGGTAGAAGGAAGCCATTGCTAAAGACACACATACCTTGGTGGAAGATTACCCACTTGATTGGAAAAGATTTTGGAGACTTGACTTGGAGCTTGAGACTTGAGCTTGAGAGAAGAATTTCCCTTTTGGGTGAAGAATGAGATGCTTAGGATAGACTTAGGGTAATATGGGTGAAAACCCTTCTAAAAGTAGTCAAAACAACTTCACTTAATTCATAATAGGGTGGGAAATGACCAAAGTACCCCTAGGATTTAATTAAAAGAAAGCTGGAAATTTGGTCAACTTTAGTGACCACGAGTGGAGTCTACGAATCGTAGACTTTTCCATGACTCGTGGACTGCTAGTCATGGAAGATGCCCGAAATTCAACCTGCAGGGAACTTTCTACTGTTCAATAGGATGACTCGTGAAAACTTCCACGAGTCGTAGAACCTAATCGTGGAACTCAAGGGAGTTTGACTAATCTCTGATCGACTTCCACGAGTCAACAGTACGACTCGTAGAAACTGCTACGAGTCGTGAAAGTGACTCGTGGTGGTCAGTACTAAAGTTTGTCTGAAGGACTGGGATCACGAGTCACTCCCACAACTCGTGGAACCTTCAACGACTCATGGACTTGACCCGTGGTTCTTGAAACTTGGATTTTTGTGAAGTTTCCATCTTGGATAGCTCGATACGTGTACGGGGTGTTACACCTTTCACATGGTGGAATGGTAGGGCGAGCGATAACTGTATATTTGAAAGAATTGACTGAATCTTTGTAAACCAGAAAATGCAGACTTAGCTTAACAAAATAGAGGTGGAACACTTAGCTAGAACAGGGCCAGATCATGCCCCTTTGTTATTCACTTGTGAGGAGATTGCAACCACTTTTACGAAGCCTTTCAAGTTTCTGATGTTTTGTACAAAACATGACACTTTTGTAGATGTGTTATCTCATAATTGGATAACAACTGTTTCTGACAATCCTTTTATTGAGTTCAAAGGGAAACTGAAAAGAATGAAGTCTACTTTATCAAAATGGAGCAAAGAGACCTATGGTGAAATTTTTAAACAGTTGACTATCAGGGAAGAAATTATCAAGATCAAATAACAACTCTTTCAGGAGGATCGAACCGTGAAGAATATAATGTTTATGCACAAAGCACAGGCAGAATACAAGAGATATCTACACTTTGAAGAAGAAGAATATTGGAAGCAGAATGCTGGCATTGATTGGTTTGTAGAATTAGATAAAAATATCAGGTGTTTCCATAGCTTGGTAAATGGGATAAGATGAAGATTACAACTAAAGAAAATCCAAAATGAACATGGAGACTAGTTAGAAGAAAAAGATCAGATTGCAGCTCAAGCTATAAGTTTCTATCAAAAATAGTTTACTCAAGAAAGAGATGCAATTATATTTTCTTTATTGAGGAACATTCCTAATGTCCGAAAAACTTACTTATGCTCCATTCCAAATGCAAACGAATTTAGAAATGATTTTTCAACTTAAATAGAGATAGTTCAAGTGATCCAGATGATTTTACAGGAAGTTTCTACCAAGTGTGTTGGGACATAGTAGGTGGAGATATAGTAAAACTGGTACAATCTTTTTTCTCTAGAAATACTATTTCTAAATCAATAACTCATACTAATTTGGTCCTCCTTCCTAAAAAGAATGAGATCCTAACATTTTCTAATATGAGGCTAATTAGTCTGAGCAACTTTATTAATAAGGTTATGTCGAGAGTGTACATGATAGATTGGAGTCAGTCCTTTCTAGACTGATATCGTCCAACCAATCTGGTTTTGTGAAGGGAAGAAACATCATTGAGAATGTCCTTTGACCCAAGAGATTGTTACAAGTATCATAAAGAGAGGTAAGCCTGCAAATGTCATAATTAAGCTGGACATGTCAAAAGCTTATGACAGAGTTTTTTGGTTCTTCTTGACTAAGGTATTGAGGAGAATGGGTTTCTCAAATGAGTTTTTAGATATCATCTAGAGACTGGTTGTTCATAACTGGTACTCAATCTTAATTAATGGTCAGGCTCGTAGCTTTTTTACTCAACTAGGAGAGTGAAACAAGGAGATCCATTATCCCCAGCTTTGTTCATTTTAGCTGCATAGGTTCTTTCCAGAGCTCTGGATGCTCTTTTTGATCACAACCAGTATGTTGGATATGTTTACCTAAGTGGAGTGCCCAATTGAATCATCTTGCTTATTATCATATTTGCATCAGCTCATAGAGAGTCCTTGGAATTGATTATGCAAACTCTTCAGGACTATGAGACTCAATCAGGACAGAAGATCAATAAGCAGAAGAATTCATTTTTTATGCATCAAAATGTTGATAATAATATTAAAGAAATGGTGGAACAGTGTACTGGAATGACCAGAGGTAAGTTTTCCATAATCTATTTAGGTTGTCCTATCACTATGCAAGAAAGAGAAAATTCCACTATTCTGAGCCTATCAAGAAGGTTAAAGACAAACTGCAAGCATGGAAGGGTACAATGCTTTCCTATGATGGGAAAGAGGTCTTTATTACCAGTGTTTTACAGAGTATACCTATTCATGTGCTTGCTGCTATTGTACCTCCTAAGTGTGTGATCAAAAAACTCCACAAAATCTTTGCAAAGTTCTTTTGGAGCAATAAGAAATCTGGTAGAAGCAAGCACTGGGCTGCTTGGGACAAGGTTTGTTTACCTAAACAAGAGGGTGGCTTAGGATTTAGATCCTTATTTGATGTTTTACATGCTATGTATGCTAAATTGTGGTGGAAATTTAGAACAGGCAGATCTCTGTAAACCAACTATATGTGGAACAAATACTATGAAAAAAATCATTCCCACCCTGGTGGAATGGAGAGGTGGATCACAACTGTGAAAAATGATGCTTACTAATAGGGAGAAGCTTGAAAAGAATATATGGTGGGAACCAAGAGATGAATCTTCTAGTATCTGGTTTGATAATTGGTCTAAGTTAGGACCTCTTCATCTCTTTTAGGAAGGCGTTCAGATGCATCACTCTATGGTAGATATTGTAGAATTTATAGGAGAAGGGGGCTGGAATTTTGACATAATGCATCAGTATCTCCCAGTTAATGTTATTGAGTATGTCAGACAGTCCATGGGTCAAATTCCATTTCTGACAATTATGATAAACCCTGGTGGCTATTAACAAGCACATGTAAATTTACAGTGACCAGTGCTTGGGATTTACTAAGAAGCAGAAATGATAGATCAGATTACTACAAGAATAATTGGGTTAAAGGCTTACCGTTTAAGATTTCCTTTTTTCACATAGAGATTATGGAGAGCTAAAGTTTCAGTTGGTGCTGTTCTAACAAACTGGAATCCCAAAATTGATCTGAATTGCTTATATTATACAGTCCCGTTGCTTGAGACTGTTGAACGTCTTTTCCTAAAGGGAGAAGTGGCCACAAAGATCTGGGATTATTACAATAGGGCAACAGGTCTGTAAAGCCCATAGATTCAAGTGAAGCAATTTGTTTTGAAATAGTAGGAGGCTCCGGAAATGCCAAAGTCAAAACAGTTTTCTTTGTTATTCCTATAATCATTCTGTGGTGCATATGAAAATGGAGGAATACTACTCTTCATGGGGGTCCTACTCTACTGGAAAGGTTATTTATGATATTAATTCCATTATTCTTAAGTTTTTCAGACCTAGATACCCATGAATTCAGAACTTCCCTACCTCTTGGCCTCTAATGGTAAAGATCTTGGAGGAGTACAAACCTATGTTTCACTATAAGATTGTTAGATGGTTAACTTATGTTTCACTATAATATTGTTAGATGGTTACCCCCTCTTACTCCCTGGTTTAAATGCAATACTTATGGGGCTTCCAGGGAAAACTCGGGTCCCATCTTTTCAGCTTTTTATGTAAAGAACAAGGATGGGGACATAATGGGTGCTAAGGTTTTAGTATTCCTGACACCACCAATATTGTGGCTAAATCTTTTGCTATCAGAGAAGGTCTAATTTATTGTGTGGAGAGACAGTGGTTACCACTCATAATTGAAACAAACTCTCTGAATGATACACACTCTGGATAGTAGTTGGGAAGTCCCTCAGAGTGTGATCTTGGAGGTCAACTCCATTAACAGACTAAGGGAAGGATTTCAAGTCCAATTCTAGCACATCCTAAAGAAGGGACACACGTTGGTTGATTCTATTGCTAACCTAGCTTTTAATTTTGCAGGCACAATCCATATGGACTCTTTCCAGGATATACCAATAACAGGGAGTAAAATACTCAACTTGGACGAAAAAAGTACTCCACAAGTTTGAATCAGACAAGGCAAAAGAAGCACAACATGAGTCATACACAACAAAGGAAGTATCCCCATCAGAATAACAACTGTGTTAAAACATTTCAAGACAAGACAAGGCAAAAGAAGTACTACTGCATCTTTTTAATCAAATTTCAACTCATTACAGCTAATTACATAATTCAGGAAGACAGTAATGCATTTCAAATTGCATAAATATTAAGGGGGGGGGGCAATAACAGATTGTTTAGTGCCTGAAGAATTTTCTACTGATTTGACATACCATACACCTGGTGAGAGCTCTGAGGTGTCCATAATGGTATCAAATCAAGGCATAAGGACATCCTACTCAACCCCCCTTTATTCTACTATAATCTGATCTTTACCGTCTTTCGTCCTACAATAAGTTCGATACATGGTCAATCACAACTAGTATTACTCTAAGATTTGACATTTTTTTCTTGCTTTCTTCCTGATGGTGGTATTAACCTCCTAAGAGGTTTAACCCATCGAAAATAGCAGAAATGAAGTGTTCGAGATCTAGGTTATACAAAACATCTGACTTGTAAAGTATCTATTGCTTCTTGTCTTTGAAGAGGGTGATCTGGACATCGATTCTTAGACAAAGAGACTGGTTTCATCTCCAACACCAGATCTAGTTCTGCTTCATTCTTCTGCTCCTCCCAGTGAAGATATAATTTCTCACGAGGCCATCAATGTTAGAACTAAACACCTGCAGACCCATCTTTGACGATTTCGGCTCCATTGGGCTTCTCCTCCAACGACCGTCACCACCAGAGCTCTGCTAGCTCTATCGGCGAATCTCAGAGCTTAGATGCCTAATTGATGCTTTATCTTCTAGCTGATATTTTGTTGTTGTCCGAAGTTCGACCAGTTTGTCTATTGTAATATTGGGCTTCTATGCCCAATTACATTCGTTTTTATGATTATAAAAATCTAGCCAGTTAGGCCTTTTGATTAAAAAAAAATCTTTAATTTTGTAGTCTTAAATATGTCATGTGGAAAGTTAGAATTAAAGAGTTGGTAAAAAGGAAAAAATTATTTTTTTTGAAACGGATTAAAAAGGAAAACAAGTCAATCAAATTGAAACGGATATATTATTTTAATTTTTTTTAAAAATCTTTTGATTGGAAGTCTTTTCATCTTTCATTACCTTTCTACTTTAATTTAGAAATAAATTTAAAAAGTACAAATTAAGGAGAAGAAAAAGCAAAAAATGAAGAAAAATAATTGAAACTTTAAACAAGGTTTTAATTTATTTAAGGAATGTCAATAATTTTCTTGCCAATATTAGAATGTTTGTTAGAATGTTTATAAATGGAGAGGAACGGCGCATTTTGCAGAGTACCATGGAAAAGTCACTTTATTCCCCACAAGTTGTGTGCCTTAAATGTTGTTCAACTCAAAAGTCACTTCATCTTCCTATATACCCTTTTCTATTTTGTTTCAACAACGCCAAGAGAAATAGCTATGGCGTTGGAGTATCCATCCCCTGATCAACCACCTTCAACTTCAACGGGTACACACCATCAGATTTCAGGCTCCACTCAACTAACCATCCCTGCAGGTTTGTCTTTAAAAATAAAAAAGAAAATTCAGTTTCTATGCGTGCAAAAGTGTATTTATATACGATCTCTCTCTCTCTCTCTTTTTAGTTGGTTTCATTGCCCCACATATTGGTCAGTCATTCAACCGTTTTCAAGATTCTAGAAATGTGTATGAGACAATGAGGAAAGCGATTGAAAAGGAGCGTATTAGGAAAGAGATCATCGCAGAAGAGGTTGCTCAAAGGCGTATGTTGGACTTGGAAGTAAGAAGAGAGCTTATGATGGAAAGAGAAGTAGCAATGTGTGGAGGAGATAGTTTTGCTTTATTCTTGAAGAAACAGTCTGAGGGAATGGAGCAGATTTCAGAGGTGCCTTTTCCGCACCGTGCTGAGGAACCAAAAATTTCAACAGTTTCAAAGAACCCAAGTGAGATTTTCCAAGTGCAGTCCTCTGGCTATAGCGGAATCTTGCTGGTTCGTGTTCTTCTTTGTTGTCTGTATATTAACTGTTGAATTTCTGATTTTCAGAGTAGATGAATTTTTTCTCATATGTCAGGGAATTACTGCACAGGTCTCTCTTTCTTGCTTTTTGAGTGGTTTTGTAACTTGTGTAAAATTTTCAGACATGGTTATTATGTGCATAGCCTCTTTCAAGTTTTCTATATATTGAAGTATGAAGAATGTTTTACTTTAAAATTTTAGAAATAGTTGCTACATTGAAATCAGTGAAAAGCTTTGGTTCCCTTTTTGGTTTGGTGAAAGTTTGAAACCAGTGATATTACTTTTTTATTTGGTTTTCTAGTTTTGTGGATGGATGGAGTGAGTTAGAATGTTTAAGTCTCTTCTTTATTCAATTCAAAGTAGGCTGCAAGTTAAGCTGGTGATGCATATCAAATCTATTTTCTATTTACTTTCATCTCCGTGTGTAGTTGTTATATTAGCTTTATGCCGTTAGCACCAAAGCTGTCCACTTTTGCAAACATAATGGATGTTTTTCTTTTCAGTAGTATATATAAGGGACCAAGAAATTTTTACACTTTCTTAAGGGACTGTTGGCTTTTTCCACTTTCTTTGGTAAACCCACACTTCCTTCCCATGGTGTCTTTCTTTTCATAATGCCACCCTTTTGCTCATATTGTTGATAAAATTTCATTCAGTTGCTATTTAGTCATGGCTGGAATTATCCGTGTGACCTCTCGCTGGAATTAATAAAATTCGACCAAGAGAAGTGAGGGAGAAAAACCTTAATTGATAGAGAAAGGGTGTAGGAGGAGTATATTTGTTAGGGATTAGGGAGAATACGGGGGTAGATGATATTTGGGGGTATTTTTAATTATGGGTCGGGGCGGGCGGGCGGGTTATAATTAGGATTTGTTTTTTAAAAAAAAAATTGGGTTATTTTTGTTGATTTGGGTATTTCCATCCATTGAGGGGTATAAGTGATAACTTTGGTGACGGGAGGGCTATATTTAGCCCAATGGTATGACGGAGGGTAAATTTAACCAATTTTTTGAAAGTAGAAGGGTATTTTTGACCCTTTTCCCTATTTTCAACATTGTTTGAGGTTCATCTAAGAGATAGACACGTTGAACGACTTGGCAATCTTCCTTTTTTTTCAATATGTATATCAGACAAAGGGCCTTTCAACTACTGAATCCTGAATTTACACAGACCAATCTCTAGTTGTTCAATAGGCCCTTGCAGTTGGTGGCCATATTACTTATGAACCAATTGGTGAAGTCAGCTGTGACATGGGCAAACAGTTATTGACCTGCAAGAGTCAAGATTATTTGTTTGGGTTGCCAAACCATCACTTAATTCCTGGTGTGGTCTTCCCAACATCGGAAAAAATAGATTATAGTAATTGACATCTGCATCTATCTTCAGTCCTTGATTTTCGTGTGTGGGTTCATCTCGAGTAGGCCATCTTGTTTGAGTGCACCAGCCATTTGCTTTATCTACGTAGGGACATTTCCCCTCTGTCTGCTTAAGTGGTCAAAGCATTAAGCTTCTTATGCACATCTAATATAACTAGCCTGTCTTTTGTAAAGTACACACATTTTTTATCAAACAATTGTTATCGCCGTATAATAGTTGTAAAATCTCTTCAAATTCTTCTTTAGCTCTTCGAGTGACATCTCTCCAACACTTTAGTAGTACTTATTAGCTTAAGCTTGCTGTTAAACTTCTCTTCTATGTGGTTTTGAACTAAGAAGATTTTCTCTAGTGTAATTTTTTAATGTAATTTCTTGGAAAGCAGGACACTCAATCTCCTCTTTCTTTACACTGTAACTTAAGGGAGGTAGCGGATGTAGAGGCTAATATAGTTATACTGGAGAAAGTATATCTGTTTTGATTCTTGAAAAGATGCCTAGATTCCCAGATTTTCTTCCTTTAGGTACTGTCACGTACTTGGTTTTCTGTTGACTAGTTTACTTAACCAGAATGCTATTTAAAATCCTAATGAAGTACTTGTCAAATGTAATATTTCACATAACTGCTTTCTACTGAATTTAGCTTTCCATGTTGCAGAGGATAATGACATTCTGGACATAATAAAAACTAAAGGGACTGTAATTGAATTTATATTGTTGTAATTGGAGATTTAGATGCTGCTGATGTTGTATCACTCTTACAGCAAAGGATTTATTATCAGGAGTTGAATCACTTTTCTTTTAAGAAGCTATTAGTTAGAAGATCAGACAGAATAATCATGTATCCATTTAACCTGTTTATACAATTGCCAGGTAAGTCATCTCTAATTGAGCAACCAAACCTAGGAAATAATTTCCTGGACTAGATAACAGTCAGAAATGAAACGTTATCAATGGCAACGAAGTTCATTCTTATTCTACTGAGTATTGGCCCCGTTGAGCCAAATTAGGAGAGATGATGCTTTGATGTTAATGTCCTCCAAAACATGTTTTGGGGCCCTCAATGAACAATTGCAGGTTCCTTTCCCAGGCCCTTGTTTCTTGCTTTAGTACAAGCTACTATTGCTTTAATGCATTCATTTTATGTTTGTGAAATTGTCAGTAGGCTTTCAGATCCATAAACCATTTATGAGGTGTTTAAATTTCTGAGAACTGCTTCTTTTGGCGTTGATACAGGCTAAGCCTGACATGATTTTCGCTGGAGCAAAACGGAAAGTTATAACACCAACTGAAGAGGTTGCTGACAAGCCTTCATTATGCAGTTCTCTAGTGAAAAATGTTAAGGAGTGGAGTTGTGCACTTTGTCAGGTAAGCACTACAAATCAAGGTGGCCTGAATGTCCACTTCCAAGGAAAAAAGCACAAACGCAAGGAGGCTGCTTTTAGAGAACAGAAGGACGACAAAAACTGTAGCATTGGTCTTTTCCCAAAGAAACCTAAATTCATCCAGCTTGTGGAACAACGTCCTTGCGATGATCTGATATCAGGGAAGACATCAGAGGAAGGATCATCAGGTTGTCCAAACGATAATGATCCACCATCCTTGTTGATTGATGACAGTGCAGATGACTTGAGAAAGAACGCATATAATACAGCTCATGAAAAGCAAATTAGTAAGGAGCATGAGAATACAAAGTTCAAGTTTTGGTGTGAGACATGCAGGATTGGGACCTTCTCTGAAAAGGTGATGGAGACACATAAGATAGGAAAGAAGCATGCTCGGCATCTTCAACAACTTATTGGCAAGGACAAGCAGTGTTAATAACAAATGACGAGGAGAGATTATTATTGTGTCAAAGATGCAGAGGGATGATTGTGTTGAACAAAGTCATGTCAACCAACTAGTAGCTTATTTTTGTTTTTAAGGAAATCAGATGTTATCAATATTACCTTTGGATCCATGTTGTGTGATTTGTCTCTATATCTATTTAATTAGTTGGTCCTGTCAACCAACTAGTAGCTTATTTATGTTGTTTATCTGATGTTATCAATATTACCTTTTGATCCATGTGATGTGATTTGTCTTTATATCTATTAATGCAAAATGTTCAAGTCTATTGTAAATCGAAGTTAGTTTTGGTACATCACTGATTATACAATTTCGATGCTAAAAGTATCCATGAATTCACCAAGGCTACTCTGCCGCAGAGAGCAGAAATACCCACCATTTTCCAGCTGTATGTTTTGAGAATATCCGTATATATCTATGATCTTGGTTAGATGTTTCACTGTAACAATCCTCATAGTGATTTTTTATTTTTAGTATGTTTTGACCGTTTTACCCCTTCCCATAGTTGCTTTATGATATTCGTGGTTGAGAATTATGTAAGTTTTTTATTTTGGAAGGTTGAAAAGCTGATATGGTTGACTTTAGTCAACATCCGTAGAAGTTGAGCTCGTATCAGAATTTTGTCTGCGCCATCAACTTTGCAACATGATTTTTGGGTTAGTAGGACTATTAGTTCGAGTCCTGAGACATTTAGATGAGTTTTGAAAGAGTTTTTGAGTTTTGGAAGTTGAAACTTAAGAGAGTTGACCAAAGTCAACATTCGAGGTTAGAAAGGTCTTTTCCGAGTTTCGATGATTCCACTGGGTTCGGAGGGCAATTTTTGGTCTAGTTGATGGTCTTGTTCAGTCCCTGAAGGTTTTGAATGAGTTTTGAGTCATTGTTTAGAAATTTGGAGATTTTTAAGTTAATAGTTGACTTCGGTCAAGACGACCTCGTTTGGGTGTTTTGATGATTCCATCAGGTCCGAAATGTGTTTTACAAGTGGTTTGCACTATTGGTTTGTGTTCGAAAGGTTTCAGGTGAGTTTTGGGTACTTTTTCAGAGTTTGGAGTTTTCGTCGTTGATTTTAATAGTATCACCTGAACTAAATGAGCTCTATTTAGTATTTGAAAGGAATCATTAGATCTGTATCAAAATTTTGGAACTAACGCAAAAAGAATCGCCGCATCTAGAGTTTGTATGAGAAAGATATGATCGTTTAAGTACGAACAACAGTTACTGGTTTTCTGGTGCAGAGTTTGTTCTTCGCAAACGCGATTAGTGTGACACCCAATTTTGGCCTGATATTTTTTAAATTAATATTTTAAGTCTTTTATTCGTTAATTGCACATAATGTAATTTTTTCAATGCTAACACAATTTATTTGATAATTATTCTTATTTTTAAAAATATTAAAATTTTTATTAATTTTTTATTATTTTAATTAATTTTAATTATCATTAATTTTTTCACAATTGTTTGCACATAAATAAATATTGTTTCAATTTTATTAAATCATCAATTGGGTTTAACTCAAATCACATTTTTACATGTCATTAGATACATTTTCTATTATTTTTAGCACAGTCTATTAATACATGAAAGTCAGAGGAGATTTTTCTTTATACAGATAAATTAAATAGCCCATGATTTTGGGCATATGGTTTTAGATAAAGAATTTTTACATAGATAATAGAGTATTAAACCTTTATTACACCTTTTAAGGGTAATTTATAATTATTACCATTTATAGCCTATTTATTACTTTTAATAGCTGATAGGTGGGCCAAAGTATATTCTCTCCTTTCACACGTTGCTTACCTGATTCCCTTTTATTCACTAGTATATATTCTCTCTCTTTCTCTCTTCGCTTTTCATTCTCTCTCTTTCTCTATTCACTTTTCATTCCCAATTTTCTTCGTCTCTGCTTTGTGTTCTCTATCTCAACCTCAGGTACTTGATTATGCTTCTTAATCTCCGTTAAATCGTTATTTTCCTTCTGTATTATCAACGAATTTGTATTGCATTTGTTTTTTAATGGCTAATTTTTGATATTTTAACTAATTTTTGATCTCTGCGTTGTCTTCTCCACCGCAAACTCAATTTTTAGTTATTTTTGCTTCTTCATCTCCATAAATCGTTGTTTCCTTTCTTTGACATTAACGATTTTTGTTTTTAATGTTTAATTTTTGCTGTTTTTTGATCTATTTGTTGTCTTCTCCACCTCAAACTTAGGTTACTTGCTTTTGCTCCTTTCATGTCCATAAATCGTTGTTTCCTTTGTTTAGCATTAATGATTTTATTTTGCATTTGTTTTTTTCTTCTAGGTTTTTGCATGAGTCTCAATTTCTCTTGAAATGGACGAGAAATTACCTAGGAGAAGTCCTAGGATTCCGAATCTGCATTCAACTGAATGTTCAGCTTCTGTTCCATCTTGTATTGTTCTGAATACAGATGACCCAGCAATTGAAAAAGTACCGAGAAAAAAAAGTCCTAGAACTATCATTCTTACGGACTCTGATGTTCGAAAATCTCCAGCGTCTATTCCTGGTGTTAAGGTAAATGCAGATGGTCCATCTTTTGATTTAGTAATTTCACAATTAACTTCTCAAAATTATACTGAAAATGTACAGCTTGATGAAGTGACATCTGTTGACGGTAAAACACATAAAAAAAAAGACCAAATCAGTGGTGAAAAAAGGAAAAGAAGCTGCAAATTCAATACCTAAAAGGAGAAAATTAGAAGTTGATAAGAAACTGAAACAAATTGTTGATGATGATGACGATTTTGTGTATGAGGTACCTATTTTAAAGTCAACATCTAAGGTACCTATTGCAAAGTCAACATCAAAGGTTACTCCAGACAAAAAGAAACACAGGAGGAGAAGACCGGGAAAGGATATGAACAATATTGTTGATATTGACAAGGTTAGTGTACTGGTTAATTAAAGAATTTTATGTATGTATTCTTTATTTGTATTGTATTATATATGTTTGTTAATGATTAGTTTAGTTGAGTTAAATATTGAGTTAGTGTGTTGCAATATGTTAGGAAGCTGTCTATATTGTTGACTTTGTATGTAAATGTGATGTTTCTTATGGAGTGTTATGTACTATGTTTAGATAATGTTGTAAATTTAGTAATTTTTAAGTTGATATTCATATACGATTTTTATTATCTTGTATGCAGAATCAAAAATTCTGGAAGTTGGCTAGTGAAAGTTATTTTGGTAGTCATTGGAAGGCGTATACAAACTATGGGGCAATAGAAAAAATTAAAGAAAAGTTATCTCTCGAATAGTTTAGCGTCTTTAAGAATACATATTTTGGTTACTTTGTTGATCTTTTGAAAGTGAATACTCAATTGCAGCTCATTCATTGTTTGATAAATAAGGAGCTTAATCTCACCCCAAAGGATATTTTTGTGATTGAAGCAAATGGAGAGAAGTTATTTTTTGGCTTAAGAAAGTTTGGCATTGTTACAGGATTAAAGTGTGTTGGTGCTAGCGATTGGGGGTATGATCCTGACGCTCCATCTCAGTTGATGATGGAGTACTTTCCAGGTCAATTATCTGTTGAAAAAAATCAGCTTAGAGCGATGTTTGTAAATACAGATTGGGTTGGTAATTCTAATGTTATTAAGTTTGCGGTGTTATTCTTTATTGAAGAATTCTTATTTTCTTATGAGAACAGTGAGTGGGAGATCAGTAAGAAACACTTTTATTTGGTTGAGACTGGACTGTTCAATGATTATCCCTGGGGTATAGATGTTTTTCAAGATTAGGTTGTTAGTGTGAGGCATTGTCTTAAGGTTACTAATCAATACTACAGAATAGCCGGTTTGCCTTTAGCTCTTCAAATATGGATTTATGAGTGCTGCTCACATGTTCATGAAACTGTTGCCGTTCGTGTTTCAAACTCAATTCCTAGGATAGTAAGGTGGAAAGTGATGTCTGAATCCCCACATCAAAAGAAGTTAGATAGGCTGATGTTCATGGCACAAACATGCAAGGTATACCTTTTATTTTTAAATGTTAATACATTTATAAATCAGAATTTTTTTACATATACTTAATTAGTTATTATACAAAAGTAATACATTATTATACAATTTTTTTTTTTTGAATTCAGTATACGAATATCACTGCCTCTGATGAGGAGATTTCAAAGCTAAACTTGCCGGATTCAAGGAATTACAACTTGGGGATGTTGAGTATTTTGAATAAAACTTCAATAAATGAATCCAATCAGGCTCAAGAAGAATTTATTAAAGAGTTGAGGGAATTGAAAATGAAACTTGTAAAGGTATTATAATCTTTATTTTTAAGTTGCACAGATTTTTTTTATTTGAGAATGATTCTTTTTTGTCATTTTTATTTACTTTATTGTAGGTAAACAGTAATCAACAAGCAATTGAAAAAAAGTTGAAGCACAATTGAAAACTTTTAAGCACTATATTGCTGATTGTAACTCCCAATTATTAAGTGACATCAAGTTATTGTTGAAAAAAGAAGATGACAAAACTACTGATCAAGTGTTTGAAGAACCATCAAATAGGAAAAAATATGATAGTTGTTCCAATGTTTGTAATACAAATGCATCTAAAGCAGAAATTTTAAAAAGAGATTTTCTAGTGGAACAAATTTACATGAAGGTATTGATATTACCAAAATTTTAAATCGAAAGTTATATTTACTGAAATCTATAATTTAGATACACTTTATATTAGCAGGTGCATCTTCTATTAAAGTTCGTGATATAGTTGAGTTTATTCCACCATGAGTAGTAGATGAAGATTTAACAGGTACTGATACAATTATTATATTTTTTATTGACATCAATTATTAACTACTTTTTGTTGATTATAGCTGTGAAAGTAGCAGTTATCTTTGTTGATGAGTGTTTATCTGGTGGAGAAAGAGGCAAAAGAGGTAACTTGTACTTAATAATACATTTTATATTCATTTGTAATTCTGCTTCAGCCTTTGTAATAATATTTTGATACATTTTGCATATGTTCCTAATACATCGTGCTTTACTTGTAAAACATTTTACAATACCTATCCAATACATATAATCTTGTAAGCATATTAATATAGTAGATATATATGACTTGTATATCAGATATTTCTAAGGAGGAAGACTCTGTTGAAGTTGTAATTGCTGAAGTATTAGTTGATGTGAATCTGACTATAAATGGTATTATTAATAATATAATTTATCATATTCTATTGTTAATGACATTTTTATTAATTTGATTGATTAATTTTTAGTGTGTAAATATAACGGTAAATTATTAATTTTTTCAGTTGATGATTCTGATCTTGGTGATGAAACTAAGGCTGAAAAAATAACTGCTAAAGATAAAGCAGGTTAATACATATTATTACTATGAGTAATAGTATGACTCACACAACATACACATCTAATACTTTCAATTTGATATTTAATATAACTTTCGAAGCAGATTTTTCAGTTGATGTGTCTGATTTGGGTGATAAAACTAAGATTGGGGAAGGAACAATTGTTGATTTTGAGCTGCCGAATAACTTGACCTAGTTAATGATGAGTGCAATGAATCATCAAAAATAGATCACACCTGAAGAATGTGCTAGAATTAAAAATCCAGGAATGCTTATCACATCTTTATACTTAGAGGAGTTTGAATCTGGTGCTAGTAATCCAAAACAGATTTTTCAAATAAAGCATCCCTTTTCTAGTCAAATTGATTCAGAAGTTCCCAACACTCTTACCAATGAGTGCCATCGCTTTGATATTGAGTGCCATCGCAAAAAATTTGAGACATTATTGTGGCAGTATGCAATAAAGAAGCAAGAACTTGATGCTATAAGTGATGATGAGAAGACACGCAAGGTTACTAAGAGAAAGATTTATGCACGTAAGAAGTAGTTAATGTGGGATAGAAATTTTTTGTACTTAATTGCTTATCTAGTCATTTTGAAGTAGAAAAAACACTGTAGCAGTGATGTAGACACTGAGTATAGCAACTTTGGTTGTTACCCGTTATGACTATAATGTGATTGTTACCCGTTATGACTATAATGTGTTTTTGATGTACATTTCTCCCTTTCTTGCTTAATATGCCATTTTAATACAGATTTATAATACTTATTGACATGCAATAGATTAATTATGCATAGGTGTTTTAATATATTTACAATTATATATATAATACAAGTACAATACAAATATAATACATCTTTTATTGACTACAATTTCTTGCTTATAATACCGTTTCAATATAGCATTTTATTTTAATATTTATATTATAATTGTATTATAAACGTATTGAGATCATTTAATGTCATTTCAATATAGCTTTATAATACGTATTGAGATCAGTTAATGTCGTTTCAATATCGCTCTCCAATACAACTCTAATGCATTGACAATATAAATATAATACGTATATTTACAATTACAATTATACATATAATACAAGTATAATTGTAATTCTTTTGCACTACAATTATAATAAGTATAATAGCTTTATAATATGTATTAATGATACGTAATAGACGAGCAGCACATATGTAATACTTTTGCAATACATTAAGCACAAACACAATATAAAAATATTATATATTTTTTTATTTGACTGCAACGCCTTGCTTATAATGCCATTTCAATATGGCTTTATAATACGTATCAATGATATGTAATAGACGAGAAACACAAGTACAATACAAATATAATACATCTTTTATTCAGTACAATTGCTTGCTTATAATACCGTTTCAATATAGGTTTTCAATATAGCATCTTATTTTCAGATTTATATTACAATTGTATTGTAAACGTATTGAGATCAGTTAATGTCATTTCAATATAGCTTTATAATACATATTGAGATCATTTAATGTCGTTTTAATATAGCTCTCCAATACAACTTGAATGCATTGACAATACAAATATAATACATAAATCTTTAACAATAGTACAAATCTAATGCATTATACCATTTCAATATAGGTTTATAATACGTATTGATATGTAATAGATTAATCATGCATAGATAATTTTAATAATTTATAATTATACGTATAATACAAGTATAATTGTAATTCTTTTGCTACAATTATAATACATATAATAGATTTATAATACGTATTAATGATACGTAATAGACGAGCAACACATATGTAATACTTTTGTAATACATTAAGCACAAACACAATACAAATATAATATTTTTTTTATTTGACTGCAACGCCTTTCTTATAATGTCGTTTCAATATAGCATTATAAACGTATCAATGATATGTAATATATGAGCAACAAGTACAATACAAATATAATACATTTTTTATTGACTACAATTGCTTGCTTATAATACCGTGTCAATATAGGTTTTCAATATAGCATTTTATTTTCAGATTTATATTACAATTGTATTGTAAACGTATTGAGATCATTTAATGTCATTTCAATATAGCTTTATAATACGCATTGAGATTAGTTAATGTCGTTTCAATATATATCTCCAATAGTATAGCTCTCCAATACAACATGAATGCATTGACAATACAAATATAATACATAAATCTTTAACAATAGTACAAATCTAATACATTATGCCATTTCAATATAGGTTTATAATACGTATTGATACGTAATTGTGATGACCCTTCTGGTCATCTTCGCGTTTATGCATTTATTACACTGTTAGAGCCTTCCTGTAGTGGCCCCAAGTCATTTATGGCTTGCTAGGACTAGTGGTTTGGTGCCCTGGTCATTTGTTTGGTCGTTTTGGTCGTTTGCCTGTTTTAGAGCTTAAATTTAGAATATCGTTGACTTTGGTCAATATTCTTAGCGTACTCAAAATTGAATTCTGACAGTTCCATTAGCTCCAGAGCGATGAGTTTGGTCTAGTTGAACCTTTAGTTGAGGCCTGAGAACAACCTGTGTGGGTTTTGTGTGGTTTTCTCAGTTTTCAGTCCATTTGGAGTGGAAAGTTCAACTTTGGGTGACTTTTGATGATCGGAGTGTCAGATTCGAAATTCAACAATTCCATCAGCTCCAGAATATTAAGTTTTGGCTAGGAAGGTGGTTGGTTCGAGTTCCGAGTGAGCCAAACTCATTTTGAGCCTTTGAGTTCCTTTTCGTTAGTGTTGACTTGGGTCAACATTTCTCCGAAATGACCTTGTATGGGAGTTTTGTTGATT
This sequence comes from Jaltomata sinuosa, assembly GCA_003996215.1. Classification (NCBI taxonomy): domain Eukaryota; kingdom Viridiplantae; phylum Streptophyta; class Magnoliopsida; order Solanales; family Solanaceae; genus Jaltomata; species Jaltomata sinuosa. The sequence goes on from QJPP01003528.1 coordinate 202,344, forward strand.
CCGTTGAGTCCAGAATGTTGTTTTTCACTCTGTTAGCATTATTGGTTTTTGAATATCGGTTTACGATCGTGCCCGAAATATCTTGTGGAGTGTTAGAGAAATTGCAGAAAAATAGTTGCAGGCCAGCCTTCAGCGCAATCGCGCTAAGGCCAGCGCAATCTCTCTTCAGCGCCTGCCAGCCTTCAGCGTGATCGTGCCCCTCCCAACATTATAGCGCTGAGGCGCCTGCCACACCCTTCAGCGCTTTTGGCGCTGGCCATTTTCCAGCAGCTATATAAAGCTGGGAGTTCGTTTTTCCAGCATTCTCTCTCACTTTTTCTCACTCTAAACTCTAAACTCTCTCCAACAATTTTCTCTATATTGATTCCAATTCTTGGGAAGTCTATTGTGGGTGGATTTTCCGTACTTCTTCGGCGTTTGGTAAGCTCCATCTTCTCTTGAAATTTCTTAAAACCTCCATTGATGCCCTTCTCTAAGCTTGAGTTCTTGCTTGTGAATTCTGGCCTCCCAGCTGGTGCATGCTCGTGGGAGTGGTAAATTATCCTTATTGACTCGGGTTTTCGCCTCTGTGGTATATAATCCTTGCCCAATTTCCGTTCTTTTTCATGAATTTCCACTCCTTAAACCCCAATCTTTGCGGGCTGATTTGGCGCCCTTCCTCTTGGCTAATTGTGCTCAAATTTGGAGCATGCCCTCTTGGCACCATTGGGGTCATCATGGCTCTTTTAATTTTTGATTTCGGGTTGTAGGACCCGCAGACCCGCTTTCAACCCGGCTATAATTGTAGCAATATGGGTACTGTTAGACTCATTTTAACGTTATATTTATGAATTTGATAGTTTGATTCTCGTTCGGAGCTTCTCGGAGCAGCTCGACCTCGGATATCATTGTTCCTGCAGCTTGTCATCGGACGACAGATAGGTTACGGCTTAACTCCCTAGACTTCACATATAAAAATTATACTAGTTGGCATCCTTGGGTTGGGTTATTAGGTTGGTACCACAGACCTTGACTGCTTTTTCATGATTCATCTTATTTCGTTCCTCCGTTGTGTGTAGTATTCCTATTAGTTGGTGTATTTATTACCCTTGTGACCCCGTGAGGTCTTGTTGACTCTGGAACATAGACGGTGGGATTATTGGGAATTTCCACAAGTCCCGGACATAGAAATATCCTTCTAGGCTGGTTATGCTTGCTGAGTAGCTTCGGAGCATGTGCAGGGCCGTTAGGTTGATTGTGAGCTGCCGGGCAACTATTTGTGATGATCATATCATTTCCATGCATATAAAGAGGTTTTCCACGTTTTATTATGGTTTTTGGCTTCGGGCATGCGAAAACCGATTTTCTAAACCTTGCATGGCCCCGGGGGCCCGTTTTTGATGAAATTATATTTGGAAATAATTTGACTTGCTACGTGGATCTTATTGGGGGTAAAAGAAGGTTAAAATATGGTTTTATCATGATTTACTACTATTGCTAGGCTCGACCGGGTCGGAGTGCTAGCTGAGTTTTCTCACTGATTTGAAATGGCTTTAGGCTCAGCTGGGTTGAGCATCTGAGAGATTTTACTACTGTTTTAGACCCGGTTGTGCCCGGGCACCCTTGGAAGTGTTTTGAGACATATTTCTCACGGTTTTAGTCCTAGAAAAGTCCTAGACATGCATATTTGAGACTTAGCCACTAGATTGAACCCGGACTCAATTTCAGAGGAAACATTTTGATTTCAAGATTTAGTATGGGGTATGGGACCTCCATGGACCTTGTCGCTCCGGGCCAGGTGCTTCGGGCCGCATATGCCGGGGGCAAGGGTATACAGTGGAGTAGAGGTATATGGGCAGAGTCCTTCCATGGAACCTGCCTGCTGGGCCCGATCGGCACGGGATGAGGTACATACAAAGATTCTATTTCACCTTGAGGTAATCATGCATCATATCATCCATTGTTTGAGATACCACCCTTGTTTGCTATTTGTTATTGTACGCTCCGGTAGTATGGGATGCCGGAGGGTTTGTATTCACTTGATTGTGTTCCTCGGTTGTATGGGTGGACAAGGGACTGTAGGTAGACTCTCTTTACTTAATTACAGATTTGTTCTCTACTACGATTATAAGTGTGGAATTGGACTTGCTAGACCGTTACTTATGGATTTGAGAATTGGCATGGTTTGGGTGTTTATTCACTCTATTTATCGAGCATGTCTACTTTATCCTTCCCTTCCATTCTATATACTTGAGATTACCGGTATACCATCCCTGCTAGAACTTATCTATATATACTATTTTTGCGAGAATCCCAGGTGCTTTATTCTCTTTTCACCTGTGTCTGCCATGTATATATTCTATTTGCTAGCGTTGCTTGTGCTTTCGGTTGCCTTTCCTCTGGGCTAGTTCTTGTGTACTTTATCGTTGATTTCTGTGACTGTTTGTTTATACTATGCCTGCTACTGTTTTTTTACTTTATATATGCCCAGTCGGCTTATGATACCTACTGGGTACCTTATGCTTCGTATTTGGTGCTCACCCTACCCCCTGCATCTTCATGTGCAGATCCTGGTGTGGGCTATTGTTGTTAGAGCGCCGTAGACTCGTGCGGGCAGCTGTTTTTGGATCATCCAGGCTGAGGGTGAGCTCTTGGCATTCAGAGCTTGACTTTAGTTTATCCTCGATGTATTTTGTACTCTTGTAGTTTCAGAGACATCATGTATATATTACTTTTGTACCTTTTGTACTCCTATTGTAGTTCGGCTCATATACACTATGATACCAAGTTTTCGGTTGGTTTAGCTTCCGTTTGTATTTATATTACTCTGGTTATCCAGTTTATTCATCTTGTTCCCTTGCTTCTGTTTATTTATTATTCTTCCGCTTAGACTGTTAGAAAGTAGCCCATTACTAACCGTTCTAGGCTACGAGGATTGGTTCGCCTACTGGGGGATTGTAGGTGCCATCATGACCGAGAGATCAGGTCGTGACAGTAATAGATTAATTATGCATAAATAATTTTAATACATTTACAATTATACGTATAATACAAGTAGAATTGTAATTCCTTTGCACTACAATTATAATACGTATAATAGCTTTATAATACATATTAATGATACGTAATAGACGAGAAACACATATGTAATATTTTTGCAATACATTAAGCACAAACACAATACAAATATAATATATTTTTTTATTTGACTGCAACTCCTTGCTTATAATGCCGTTTCAATATAGCTTTATAATATGTATCAATGATATGTAATAGACGAGCAACACAAGTACAATACAAATATAATACATCTTTTATTGACTACAATTGCTTGCTTATAATACCGTTTCAATATAGGTTTTCAATATAGCATTTTATTTTCAGATTTATATTACAATTGTATTGTAAACGATAATAATTGCTACCTCCTTCCACTCATATTTTTAATACTTATAATGCCGTTTCAATATAGCTTTATAATACGTATTGAGATCAGTCAATGTAATTTCAATATATCTTTATAATACGTATTGATATCAGTTAATGTCGTTTCAATATCTCTCTCTAATACATAAATCTTTAACAGTATTACAGATATAATACATAATTCCCACCACTGATTTTTACAACTGTAATATAATACATTCACAACACAATACAAGTATTCAATGAACATTAAGATTAAAATTTATCAAAAGTTTTCAACTAACAAAAGTTATCCAAAATAACACCTTGAAGTCAACAGAATGTATAGTTTTGAAAGCAAGTACACTTTTCAAACAGAATGTATTATTTGAAAGGTAAGTAAGCTATAAAACTGTCTTGATTATTTATTTCGAACATTTTTGTCAAACATTTATGCAAGTCTTTCGATTGTGACCCGCTTGCCCATAATTGTTGCATGAAATCTTAGATCGCTTGGATTTTTTGCCCTCACCTATTTTCATTCTCTCTTTTCGTGGTCTTCCAGCTGGTCTTTTTCCAATTGGTGGTAATACAAACTCTGTAGATATATGCAATGGTACCTCCCAGGTTCTTGAATCAAAAAGATTGTCTATTTAAAATTGGTATGTTTGCAATAATTTTTCTCTTGTATAATATGGGGAGCAGTATTTCTCATAACCAAGGTTCTATTTAGATAAAACTGCTAGAGCATGAGGGCATGGAAATTCATCCAACTGAAATCTCTCGCAACTACATTTTCTTTCTCGAAGGTTAACTGTGAAGTGTGTAATACCTTCAATAACTGTATGCAAAAACTCAGTCATTTCCCGTACCTACAATCAGTAAAAACTAATCATTTCACAGTTATATTATAATACATTATTTATTCAAGTAATAGTTGCATAACACAACGAAGAATTGCATTTTGTCTTACCTTCATTTTGTCTGCTTCCTCTTTGTAAAGTTTCAGAATGTCATGGTACTTTTCACCAAGGTGATAGGCTGAATATGTAGCCTTTGACCTATTCTTTATTCCATTTTTGAGGTAGCATTCACATGAAATCAAGGAGTGGCAGAACTGGCAGTTCTCTAGCTTCCTTATTCACTGAATTAATTGTCTCTGCAATATTGGAAGTCATCGTCCAATTTCTATTTACCGGGGCATGCACACGTGACCACTTCATGTACCCAATATCATGCAAGTAGTCTTTAACTCTTTTGTCTATCTCTTCAACCTTTTTCATATTTTGATTAAACCCCAATTGTGTGGAAGCCCTTGCCATTGAGTAGAACAACTCAGTTATCTTGTATTGACTCTTCTTGAAATTTTTTATTATGTTCTTCCACAAATGCCACATGCAAGCAAAGTGAGGAACTCCATTATAAACTGCTGTAGTTGCTTTAATAATGCTATCATGTCTATCCAAAACCACAATCACCATTGGTCTCTGACCATATGCAACTCTGAATTGCTCGAAAAACCAACGCCATGATGCATAATTTTCTGAATCCACAACTACATAAGCCAATGGCAGTATACTTCCTACACAGTACACGACTATTTGTTATTAATACAACATAAATACAAATCTAACACATAACTGGACTTTACTAAATAAACATACTGTTAAAATAATTAACCTGCTGCATCCAATGTGCTGGCTGTTAGCATTGTTCCCTTGTATGCGGCTTTAAGGAAACCCATCAACGACCACAACTAGCCTACAATACTCTCATCCCTTTATTGATGCATTTAGCGCCACAAATGCATAAAAAAATGATCATCATCTACCTTGTGCAATTTCACATGTGAACCTGGATAGGTTTTTTTCAACCTGAAAAAGTAGCTAGGCAGTCTAGCGTATGAATAACCAGGATCACCTCTCACTAATTCTAAAGCCTTTTCCTTAGCTCTCCAAGCCTGCATATACGTTAATGTTATACCATATTCATCTAACATCTGCGTTTATATCTCCCTTGGGGTATACTGTGTTTTTGTTTCAACAACTTTGCTCACTATAAGAGCCCCAACAACTGATGTTGTTGCTTCTCTTTCACAAGTGAAATTGACCCCTAGCAGACATGCGTGTTTACTGATATATCCTCTAACCTTAAATAATTTGGTCTTGTGCAAACTTGATGCTCGTAAACTCCAATCACAATTTTCACTCAAGCATTTAATTACATAACTATAATAAATACATTAGAACAAGTTCGCAATAACTTTTTAGAGGTACTGTTAGAACACAAAATGCCAAACTTGAATTGAAATATAGAATAGATGTTATACCTGTCTGCATTCGATCGTATAACCTTGAATTAAAATTTGTGCATAATAGCATGATGCTTCATTGCACTCACTAGAATATTCTTTCACTTATAGACTTGATTTTCTTCAATCAATTCCAGTTTAGGGTTAGTTATGATGGCACATCAAATGTATGAATACTCCTGAATTTTTTCACTTGTTCCCATACCAACATCCTCAATTGCATCAGTCATACAAATTATTGAATTAAAATGGTATGAATATAAAAATTCAGAGGAAGAATTTATATCAGATGCGCACAACAATAAAATCAAGCTTGATTCATTCTCCTCAACCATTAATTCTAGTGTTGTGATACACAAAAGACAGATTGTGATATCTCGTTTATCCTTTTTCAGTTCAACATACACTCGTACTCCCATATCATTCCGTATTTCCATTGGATCACACCAGTCATTGATTTTGTAATACTTACTTTTTTAACAGAAGTATCATTGATGATTGAGTCATAATTATTAAAATAAGAGTGTCGTAGCTTGAATCAGTACTTATAACTACATCATCTACTTTGTAATGCTCATAATTGTTGCTACTGTCCCATCTTCCATTGAAGTAAACCATAACAGCCAAACTATCCATTCTTTAATATGAATTGTGCCTATCAAAAATTATAAAATTTTGTATTATAGAAGATCTTATATACCAAAACCAAACCTAACTCATGTAGTATGAATACATTTACAATTCACCAATTACAGTTGTTTGGAAGTAGAAACAAATTAATTTTAACATAAATTGGCTAACATCAACCACATAAAACAAAGCATAAACCTAAATCATAAGCAGATATCGGCCTTACTATAAATTATCTGATAATAACAATCAACATACAGTTGTAATTTAATTATTACTATTTGAAATCAGTCACAAATCATCAAATCTATGTGAATAAATGGAAGTTCCATTCTAAATCCTAAATCACCTGAAATAAATCTAACAAAATCAAAAGCAAATGAATGAAATCAGAAGAACATTATCAATTCACAATCCTAAATCGCCTGAAATAAATCTAAAGAAATCAGAAGCAGATGAATGAAATCAGAAGAACATTATCAATTCACAATCCTAAATCGCTTGAAATAAATCTAACGAAATCAGAAGCAGATGAATGAAATCAGAAGAACATTATCAATTCACAATTCTAAATCTCCTGAAATAAATATAACGAAATCAGAAGCAGATGAAAAAAATTAGAAGAACATTATCAATTCACAATCCTAAATCGTCTGAAATAAATCTAACGAAATTAGAAGAAGATGAATGAAATCAGAAGAACATTATCAATCGGTTGAAATTAGTAAAAAAAAAGTCGATTAATTATTAAAATAAAGGACATGCAACTGCGATTCAACAATGTAATTCTGAATATTGTTAAAACAAAGCATATATGAATTTCAGCTAAAATTTACTGAAATCAACGATAATAACAGTCGACATACAACTACAATTCAATTATTATAGTGAATTTGAACCTAAATTGACTGAAATCAATGTTTAACTTACCAGTAATTTGAAGATTTTTATTAAAATCTCCAATAAATCGTCAGTTTATACTTGAATTAAGGCTGTATAAAAGGAAAGAGCCGTATATAATTGTTTTCTTTTATTATTGGTAAGAAAAATAAGGTTATAAATTGAAAGAGTAAAATCTATACTAAATTCTGTAATAAAAGTTTAATAGTCTATTATGTAAAAAGCCCCAACCATGGTTTTAAGTACACAGTTTTAATAGCCCATAGTTTTAAGCAAATGGTTTTGCGACATAGATAATTTTTTTTTGTGTATAAAGATTGCTCATGCACACCACACATTTTATAGTGGTCGAAATTCCAAAATTGACAAAATTTCCAGAAGAAAAATATCAATTCCCTTTCCTCCGTGTTTCCCTTTCCCGACCACCACTCCACCGATATCCGGCACTCTCCAAATAACTTCAGCAAAGTCAACTAGATCTACCACCCTTCTCCCTCACTCTCTATCCTTACTGGCCATTGGAGCTCCAACCACGAGCTCCACCACCACGAAACCTGACCCAAGCCGCAAGAATGCCAACTCCGGCGAAACCAACCTCCACGAACCACCAAACAACACCAACCTCCCACTTTTTCCATTTCTTCTCACTCACCACAACCAGCGACACCACTGCTCGAGTATCGTTATTAATGGCGAGCTCCGAGCTCCCACACAAACCAGAAACCTCAGCGAATCGAATACACCACCCATCACTGCTCCACTATATTTCTTTCACGCTGGAGCTCCGATGAACAGTTCCACCACCCAGATGCCCCCATCATTTCTCCCTCTTCTCCGTCCAACAACTCCAGCCACCAACACCCAAAACCAAGCACCCTTCCCTTGTTTTCAGACCCACATCAACAATGATGGTGTTAATTATCTCTTAAATATTTCCCTTGTATATTTTAGGAAACTCACAATTCCTATTGGTTTAGGATACTTTTTGTGCTAATGAATTTGGAAAAGGAACGTATAGTCCTTGTAGGATTGTGAGAACCTTTTTCTTATAGGTTTGGGACTATTTGGGATCAAGTTAGGGATTCTAAAAATAGTGTAAACTTCTCTTCTTTCATAGTGAAAAACCCTCTCTCCTTTTGCTTGGAGGATTAGGCCTAGATGAACCTGGTTAATTTCTTGTGTTATTTCTGTTTTCTATTTTCTTCATATGTGATTGTGTGCTAGTTAACCCACAATATTTTTACAATAATTTATATCAGAGCAAGGTTAAGATTTTCTACACATAGTCAAGGGTTAAGATGTCTCCATCATCTTTAACAAAGTATAAAGTAGGAAAATTCGATGGGGGATCCAATTTCAATCTATGGAAGATTAGAATGAAATCGTTCCTAGTATTATAAAGGTTATGAAAGGCAATTGAAGAAGCTTTTCCTGAGGAGATAAAAGAGTCAAAAAGGACAGACCTGAAAGAGAGGACTTTGAGTGCGATCTTCATGAGTGTTATAGATAGTGTTCTTCGAGAAATTGCTGAAGAAAAATCTGCAGCAATAGCATGAAAGAAGCTGAAAGATCTGTATTCTAAGAAATTGCTGACAGATCACTTCTACTTGAAAAAGTGATTGAACAATCTTCGAATGAATGATGGTACACCGGTTAAAACTCACCTTGATGAATTTAATTCAATTAAAATGGACTTGAAGAATGTTGATATCAAAATTGAGAGTGAGAATCAGACCTTGATCGTGTTATGTTCTTTACCATGATACTTTTGATGATACGTTATTATATGGAAAAGATAGTATTTCACTGGATGATGTTAGTAATGTACTAAAATCTAAAGAGTTGAAGAAGAGCTTTCCAGATAGCAGAATTGAGGGTGAAGGTCTCCTGAGTAGGGGAAGAACACAATACAAAGACTTTAATAAGAAAAATTCTAACACCTGATCAAAGTGTAGAGCAAGAAAGAAGAACTGCTATGAGTGCGGGGAGCAAGCTCACTACAAAAGATTGTCCTAAGCTAAAAGAGAAAAGAGGGAAGCAGAAAGTTAATTACTCAATAAATATTATTGACACTAGCAACATTTCTGATGATAATGACTATGTAGGGGAAGTTTATGCTGCAAGTTCTGATCATAAACATAATTCCTGGGTTCTTGATTCTGGTGTAACTTTTCACATGTGTTCACAGAGAAACTAGTTTGCAACTTAGAAGCAGACGAGTGAGACTGTCTATCTAGGTGATGATAATCCATTAGAGTTAGAGGGAATTAATAATATCAAATTGAGAATGTCCAATGGCGTTATCAGAAATATTGAATGTTGGCATGTTCCTCGAATGAAGAGGAATTTGATTCCTCTATCGACTTTGGATGATCAAAGATATAAGTTTCACTTAGAGATTGGAACATTTAAAGTTTGTAAAGGATCCATGATACTCATGAAGGGTAAGCTGCATTCTAGACTATATTATCTTCAAGCCAGTGTAGTTGAAGGGGAATCAATTGTAGCTTCTGGAAGTAGTGATTCGAATCAGTCTCAATTGTGGCACTTACGGCTTGGTCATATAAACGACAAGGGATTGTCTTTGTTGAGCAAGAAAAATTTATTGGATGGATACAAAAATTAAGCTTTAAATTTTTGTGAACATTGTGTGTTTGATAAGCAAACAAGGGTAAAGTTTAGTAAAAAAGTAGAGCACAAGACCAAAGACAAGTTAGATTATATACTTCAAACTTGTGGGGTCCAAACAGAGTTTCCTCCAAAAGTGGTGCCAGGTACTTTATGACTTTGATTGATGATTACTCAAAAATGGTATGAGTGTATTTTCTAAAAATAAAAAATAAGGCATTTCTGACATTTGTTAAATGGAAGACGATGGTTGAGAGGCAGACTGAAAAAGAAGTCAAGCATCTTCGAACTGACAATGAGTTGGAATTTTATAACTTAGAGTTCAATGAGTTCTGCAGCAGAGAGGGCATAGTGAGACACCACACTTGTGTTAGAACACCATAACAAAATGGTGTTATAGAATATATGAACAGAATACTTTGTGATAGGGCACGAAGTATGCTTTCACACTCATGTGTTAGCAAGAAATTTTGGGCTGAAGTAATCAATACAGCTTGCTATTTGGTCAATAGATCTCAATCCATAAATATTGAACTCAAAACTCCTTTTTAGGTTTGGTCTAATTCACATGCTAATTATTCAAATTTGAGAATATTTGGTTGTCCTGCTTATGCTCATGTGAGGGATGGAGAACTTGAACCGAGGGCAAAGAAGTGCATATTTCTAAGGTATCCAACCGGAGTGAAAGGTTACATCACGGTGCACAGATCAAAAGACTCCAGGGTTAATTATTAGTAGGGATGTGACATTCAATGAATCTGCCTCACTGGACAGTCAAAAGGAGAAGGCAATAGCAGAAACAGATCATGGTGTTAGTGAACGCATAGAGCTAGAAATTGAATCTCCACTAGCTCAGCCCAGTAGTTCAGAAGTGGAGGAGGTGCAAAACCTTAATCAAGATGATAATATTGATGCACCTATGCAACAATAATTGTATAGCATCGCAACAAGAAGAGAGAAGAGTGTGATCAATCGATCAAAAAAGTTTGCAAATGTAGTTGATGAAATTGTTTCTGGATATGCAAATTTTGTAGAATTTGCCTTGACAATTGCAGAGATCATTGACGTGCTTGATCCTAATAGCTATAAAGAAACTATTTATGGTTCAAAAGCAGATCGATGGTTTGATGCTATGGGTAAAGAGATTGAGTCACTTCACAAGTATCAAACATAAAAAATTGGTTCATTTCCAAAGGAACAAAAAGTAGTAGTCTGCAAAAGGATTGTTGATGAGAAGAAAGTGTCTACACATGATAATGAGGTAGATATGATGACCAAGACTATCCCGACCAATAAGTTTAGGCATTGCCTAGACTTGATTGATGTGTGTAATACTTAGTGAGCCGTCTGAGAGCAAGGCGAATAGATGTTGTTCCTATTGATGAAATGAATTCAAGACAAGGGAAAGATTTATTAATTATATCTTGATTTTTTACCTTGTATATTTTAGGAAACTCACAATCCCTATTGGTTTGGAAAACCCTTTGTCCTAATGGATTTGGGAAAGGAAAGTAGTCCTTGTAGGATTGGGAAAATATTTTACTTATAAATTTGAGACTACTTGAGATCTATATATAGGATTATAGTTGGAGATTCTAAAATCATTGTAGACTTCTCTTCTTTCATAGTGAAAAACTCTCTCTGCTTTTGGTTGGAGGATTAGGCCTAGACAAACCTCGTTAAATCCTTGTGTTATTTTTCTTCTCAATTTTCTTTGTGTGTGATTGTGTGCTAGTTAACCCATAATATTTCTGTAACAGATGGCCACTGCTCAATCTCTAGCGCACCACCATCTACGACCTCAAGATTTCAGATCTGGACGGAAAACATCATCCTCCGATAACCTTTTACCTTTTCAAATTTTTTGTCTATATTTATCTATATTTTTTTTAGGTCTGTTCTGTCATTTTGAATTATTTTACTTTCTTTTGTTGATTTATATTGATTTTGTTTGGAATTTCACTCCGGTGGGTCTCATTTTCTCCGGCAAGAGATAACAATAGCCCTTACTGTTTTGGTTCTGCTTAGGGTCATTTTTGCTCCTAGCTTCAATGTTATTTCTTCATTATTGCAATCATCTATGCTTATGTTAAAGTATTACTTAATACTTTGAATTGATCCGACATTTTTGAATTTTACCATAGTTTGTTTCTTTTTTCTTTAGCTACATGCTCTCTTTATTAAGTACTATTTTGTGATTGCTTTCAGATCGTTTTGACCATTTTTGATTGTTATCTCTTTGTTGTTTTCACTAACCATGAATCACAATAACATATAACATATTTCTTGGCCAATGAAAGAATTTCCGTCCTATTTTTGAGGCCTCCCCATAATAAATGATATATTTTATTTTGAGTTCGATTATTTTATATCAAATATCAATTTAATTGACCGATAAAGAGATTTTCATCGATTTCCAAGGCCTTCAGTGTACATAAGATAGATTTATTTTTAGATCTAATTTTTTAATAATTTTTTATTAGTATTCATTCATTACTAACAATTTTAATAAGTATTTTTTTTACAGGTACTCAGAGTTGCTTCTCAAAGAACACACTTGAATTAAAATTTGAAGATCTTATAAATTTAATTTTATATTCATTCATTTTGATTAACGATATGCAAATATTAGGCCATCTCTGAAAAGATTTTAGCTAATGATATGTAAATATTAGGCTATTTCTTAAAATTTTTTGGCTAACGATAGGCAAATATTAGACCATCTCTTAAAGTTTTTTTCCTTGGATTCCTATAGTTTTGGAGAGTCATTTTCTCTAACTCTGAAGAACCGGGGCACATGATTTTATCTCCTCCTCAATTAAAAAAATGAGTTCATCCAGGAGCCATCATTGTGGATTCTGAATGATGCTTAACTCCTTCTCTTTGAAATAACTTGAACCCATACCGAGAATTTAATTTATTTCATAGACTAAAAATATGTTCTTGAATTAATAGGTTAGGTGGCGACTCTCTAAACTTTTTCTTTTAATTTTTTTTTTGAGTCCTGAAGTTGTGTCCTTGGCACGATCCGATTTCTCGGTCATGATGACACCTACAACCCCCCAGTAGGCGAACCAATCTCCGTAGCCCAGAACGGTTAGTAATGGGCTACCTTCTAACAGTTTAAACGGAAGAGCAGGTAAAATAGCAGAAGCAAGGAAACAAGATAAAGAAATTAGATAACAAGGATAATATATATGAAAAGCGAAAACTAAACCAACCCCAAAACCTGGTGTCATAGCGTATAGAAGCCCGAAATACATAAGGAGCACAAAGGTACAAAAGTCATATATACACAATGTCTCCAAAACTATAAGAGTACAAAATACACCAAGGATAACTGAAGTCAATATCTGAACGCCAAGAGCTCACCCTCATCCTGGATGATCCAAAAACTGCACCCCGCACGAGTCTCCGACGAGCTAACGGCGATGGCCCACACTAGGATCTGCACCTGAAGATGCAGAGGGTAGGGTGAGCACCAAATGCGAAGCATAAGGTACCCAGTAGGTATCATAGGCCGACTGGGCACATATAAAGTAAAAGAGCAATAGCAGGCAGAGTAGGAACAAACAGTCATAGAATTCAACGATAAGCCCACACGAGTTAGCCCAGAGGGAAGACAACAGAAACAACATATAAGGCTAGCATATAGAATATACACACACAATATGCACAGGTGAAAGTAAGGACAACACACCTGTGATCCTTGCAAAAATAGTATATATAAGAATAAGTTCTAGAAATGGGCGGTATACTGGTACCCTCAACTATAAGGAAAAAGGGAGAGAAAAATAAAGGTAGACGTGCTCGACATACAGGAATTAATACCCAATCAAGTCATACAAAACTCAATCCAGGAACTCACCACCTCACAGTAACCATGCTCATACTCAACCGTAACAGGGAAAAATATCGGAATATAGTAACAAGAGTCTACCTACAGTCCCTCGGCCACCCATACAACCGAAGAACACAATCAAGTGAAAACAAACTCTCCGACATCCCATACAACCGGAGCGTACAATCAACAAACAACAAACAACAAACAACAAACAACAAACAACAAACAAGGGTGGTATCTCAAACAATGGATGATATGATGCATGAAAACCTCGGGGTGAAATAAAACCTCTATATGTACCTCCTCCGGTGCGGATCGGGCCGAGCAGGCAGGTTCCATGGAAGGACACAACTCGTATACCTCTACTCTACCGTATACCCTTCCCCTCGACACACGCAGCCCAAAGCCTCAGGCCCAGAGCGACAAAGTCCATGGAGGTCGCGGACCCCATACTAAAACTCAGAATCAAAATGTGTCCTCCGTAATCGAGTTCGGGTTCAAGCCAGTGACTCAGTCTCAAATATGCATGCCTAGACCCTGTCTAGGACTAAAACAGTAAAAAAGATGTCTCAAAAAACCTTCCAAGGGTTCTCGGGCACAACCGGGTCTAAAACAGTAGTAAAAACATCTCAGATGCTCGACCCAACCGAGCCTGATATCATTTCAAATCAGTAACAAAACTCAATTAGCATTCCGACCCGGTCGAGTCTAGCAATAGTGGTAAATCATGATAAAACCATATTTTAAACCTTTTTTTACCCCAAGAAGATCCACGTATCAAGTCAAATCATTTCCAACTCCAATTTCATCGAAAACAGGCCCCTGGAGCCAGGCAAGGTTTAAAAAATCAATTTTCATAGGCCCGAAGCCAAAACCCGTAATAAAATGTGGAAAAACCTCTTTATATGCATGAAAATGATATGATCAACCCAAATAGCTGCCCGGTAGCTCACAATCAACCTAACGGACCTGCAACGGCTCCGAAGCTACTCAGCAAGCATAACCAGCCTAAAAGGATATTTTTATGTACGGGACTCGCAGACATTCCCAATAATCCCACCTTCTATGTTACAGAGTCAACAAGACCTCACGGGGTCATAAAGGTAATAAATATATCAACTAATAGGAATACTACACACAATGGAGGAAAGTAATAGGACGAATACTTTTAAAGCGGTCAAGGTCTGTGGTACTAACCTAATAACCTAACTCAAGGATACCAACTAGTACAATTTTACCCGATATATGCACAGTCTAGGGAGTTAAGCTGTAACCTACCTGTCGTCCGATGACAAGCTACAGGAATGATGATATCTGAGGCTGAGCTACTCCGAGAAGCTCCGAACGAGAATCAAACTATCAAATTCATGAATAAAATGTTAAGACGAGGCTAATGATACCCATATTGCTACAATTGTAGCCGGGTCGATATCCGGGTCAAAAGCGGTCTCACAAGGCCCACAACCCGAAACAAAAAATGAAAAGAACCACGAAGACCCCAACGATGCCAAGAAGGCATGCTCCAAATTTGAGCACAATTGGACAAGGGAAGGGCACCAAAACATCCCGCCCAAGTTGAGGATTAAAGAATGGAAATTTCAAAAATAAAAATGGTAATTGGGCAAGAATTACATTCCAAAACGATGGAAAATCAGCCCAAGACGGATAAAACTTCACACCCACGAACATGCACAAGTTTAGGGGGCAGAATCTATCACAAAATCTAAGCTTTGGATGAGCATCAATGGAGGAATTAAGAGAAAAATCGAAGAAGGTAGGTTGGGGAAGATGACTTACCAAGAGGCGAAGAACTACGGATAATCGACGAACAAATAATTCCCCAAGGTTTAGAACTGAATTGGAGAAAAATGGTGGAGAGAATTGTGAGTTTTAGAGTGAGAAAAGTGAGGAGAAGGGCTGGAAAAAAAGAAATGATAGCAATAAATAGCTGCCGTCCGCAGCTGATTTTCTGCACTTTTTAGAAAATCCGATGGGGCATTCGGGGCATAATCGGGACCGATATTCAAAAACCAATAGTGTTAATAGAGTGGAAACGATGTTCCAGACTCAACGGAATCAACAAAACTTCTATACGAGGTCATTTCGGAGAAATGTTGACCCAAGTCAACACTAACGAAAAGAAACTCAAAAGCTTAAAATGAGTTCGACTCACCCGAAATCCGAACCAACCATCTTCCTAGCCCAAACTCAACATTCCGGAGCTGATGGAATCATCGAATTTGGAATCCGACACTCCAATCATCGAAAGTCACCCAAAGTTACACTTTCAACTCTAAATGGCCTAAAAACTGAGAAAACCACACAAAACCCACACCGAAAGTTCTCAGGCCTCAACTAAAGGTCTAGCTAGACCAAAATGATTGCTTCGGAGCTAACAGAACTGTCAGAATTCAATTCCGAGAACGTTAGCTAAGAATGTTGACTAAAGTCAACGATATTCTAAGTTAATGCTCTAAAATAGGCGAATGGCTAAAATGACCAAACGAACGACCAGAGCATCGAACTACCAGTCCAATCAAGCCATAAATGACTGGGGGCTGCTACAGGAAGGCTTTAACAGTGCAATAAATGTGAAAACGCGAAAATGACCGGAAGACGCAAAAATGACCGGAAGGGTTATCATAACATCCACTACTAAAAAGACTTTCGTCCTCGAAAGTCAAGAAGAAGGGAGTACCTGAAGGCTCGAACAACTACGGATACTGAGAACGCAACTCACTCTTGGTCTCCCAAGTAGCCTCCTCAATCAGACGATGTCTCCACTGAACTCTCACAACCAGAATCTCCCTAGATCTCAATCTCCTGACATCTCTTGCTAGAATAGCTATTGTCTCCTCAACAAATGATGACCTCTCATCCAACTGAACCGAATCCCAATGCAACACATGAGACTCATTTGGCACATACCGGTGCAACATTGAGAAACAGAAGACTGGGTGAACTGCTGAAAACATCTGAGGCAAGGCTAATATGTAGGCAACACTACCAATCGGCTGTAGAATCTCAAAAATGGCCCAATAAACCTGGGGCTAAGCTTGCCTCGCCGACCAAATCTCATCACGCCCTTCATGAGAAATACTCGGAGGAAAACCCGGTCACCAACACTGAACTCCAAGGCATGAAGCCTACGATCGACGTAGCTCTTATTCCTACTCTGGGCCGCTCAAATCTATACTGAATCAAATGGACTCGGTCTAAGGAATCTCTACATAAGTATGTACTCTGCGGTCTGGACTCCAACCCATCAAACCAACCAATCAGCGATCTGCAACGCCTACCATATAAAGCCTCGAAAGGTGCCATGCCAATGCTTGAATGAAAGCTATTATTATACGTGAACTCGGCCAATGGTACAAACTGATCCCATGAACCTTCAAAGTGAAGTACACAGGCCCGAAGCATGTCCTCCAGGACTTGAATAGTCCTCTCAGACTGGCCATCTGTATGAGGGTGGAAATCAGTACTAAGCTGAACCTTCGTACCTAAATCCCTCTATATAGCTCTCCAAAACTGAGATGTGAACTGAGTGCCGCAATTTGAAATGATAGAAGCTGGGACCCCGTGCAACCGTACAATCTCATGAATGTAGATCTGAGCTAACCTCTCCGCCCTGTAGGAAGTCTGAACCGGCATGACATATGCTGACTTAGTCAGCCTATCAACGCTCACCCAAATAGAGTCAAACCCCCGAGTAGTATAAGGCAAACAAACAACAAAGTCCATAGTAATACCTTTCCACTTCCACTCAGGAATGGGAAGTCGCTGCAACAAACTACCCGGTCTCATGTGCTCGAACTTCAACTGTTGATAGTTCAAGCACTGAGATACAAACTCTGCCACATCCCACTTTATACACCCTACCAGTAAAGCTGTCTCAGGTCTCTATACATCTTTGCTGTGCCAGGATGGATGGAGTATGTGGAACAATGTGCCTCATGGAGTATCAACTGTATCAAATCACCAACTCTCGAAACACAAAGTCGACCCTCAAACCTCAGAATCCCATAAAAACCCAAGGTAGCCTGGCTGGCCTCACCCCAAACCACCTGATCACGAAGGTCACACAAACTTTGATCCTCGAACTGTCGGCTCTGAATCTGATCAACTAGAGTAGAACGAACCTCAACACTGGCAAAAACTCTGCTGGGATTCGATAAGTCAAGCCTAACCAAACGGTTAGCCAAGGATTGGATGTCCAAGGCCAATAGTCACTCAGAAGCTGAAAGTGAAGCTAGGCTGCCCATACTCACCGCCTTCTGACTCAAGGAATCCGCTACCACATTTGCCTTGACTGGATGGTATAAAATAGTGAAATCATAGTCCTTTAGCAACTCAATCCATCTTCTCTGTCTCGAGTTTAGCTCACGCTGACTCGTAATGTATTGAAGACTATGATGGTCAGTGAATATCTCACAATGAACTCCATATAGATAGTGCCTCTAGATCTTGAGTGCGAAGACTACCACCGCCAACTCTAAGTCATGAGTGGGGTAGTTGCACTCGTGAACCTTCAGCTGCCTCAACTCATATGCTATCACTCGACCCTACTGCATCAATACACAACCAAGACTGACCCCTGAAGAATCATAATAAACGGAGAAACTCTGACCCTCAACCATCAAAGTCAAAACTAGAGCTGAAGTCAATAAGGCCTTAAGCCTCTGGAAGCTATCCTCGCACTGATCAGACCACTGAAATGGAACATCCTTCCTAGTTAGAATAGTCAAGGGTGCTGCTATGGAAGAAAACCCCTCAACGAACAGTCTGTTATACCCGGCTAACCCAACAAAGCTTCGAACCTCGGTAGGAGTAGTAGGTCTAGGTCAATCACGAACTGCAGAAATCTTACCCAGATCAACTGTAATCCCATCTTTAGACACCACGTGCCCTAGGAATGCAACTGACTCTAACCAAAACTCACACTTTGAGAACTTGGCGTATAGACGATGATCTCTCAAAGTCTGAAGTACAATCCTCAAGTGCTACTTATGCTCGTCTCTACTCTGGGAGTATCCAGAATGTCATCAATGAAGACTATCACGAATAGATCCAGGAATGGGCTAAACACCCTATGCATCAAGTCCATGAAGGCTGCGGGGGCATTAGTCAACCCAAAATACATAACCAGGAACTCATAGTGGCCGAAACATGTCCTGAATGCTGTCTTAGGGATGTAATCCGCCCTAATCCTCAACTGATGGTAGTCGGACCTCAAATCAATCTTAGAAAATACAGCGAAACCCTGAAGCTAATCCAATAAGTCATCAATCCTGGGCATCGGATACTTATTCTTCACTATCACCTTATTCAACTGCCGATAATCAATACATATCCGCATTGACCCATCCTTCTTCTTCATGAAGAGAACAGGAGCACCCAAGGAGACACACTCGGTCTAATAAACCCCTTAGCTAAGAAATCTTGGAGCTGCTCCTTAAGCTCTCTTAACTCAGCAGGATCCATACGGTAGGGAGGAATAGAAACGGTCCTGGTGCTTGGGTCTAACTAAATGGAGAAATCAATATCCCTCTCAGGTGGAAGTCCTGGCAGGTCGGTAGGAAACATATCTAGGAAGTCTCTAACCACAAGAACAGACTCAGGAGACGTAGGGTCAACACTAGAATCTCAGACATATGCTAGATAAGCTAAACACCCACGGGAAATCAACTTCCTATCGCACAGGCAAGAGATGATCCCAGACGGTGCATGGCTAACAGAACCCTGCCACACGGTCGAGGATACACCGGGCACGACTATGGTAACGGTCTTGGCATAGCAATCCAAAACCACATGGTGAGGGGATAACCAGTCCATGCCCAATATCACATCAAAATCCAACATATCAAGTATCATCAAGTCAGCCCAAGTGTCCAAATCACCAACAGATATCACACAGGATTACACAATCTGATCCACTACTAAAGAATCTCCTATTGGGGTCAAAACAGAAACATGAACAGACAATGGCTCACTATCCAACCCTAAACAAAGAAGAAAGTAGGCAGATATATATATATGAACAAGTGGATCCAGGATCAAACAAAGCATAAGCTGGCTGACGGTATACAAAAATCATACTTGTGATCACAACATCCGTGGCCTCTGCCTCCAGTCTCTCAGGGACCGCATAGAACTGACGGCGACCTCCACCTTACTGACCGCCATCCCTACCACCTGCTCTGCCACATGGGGCACCACCCCTAGCCTGACCACCACCCCCTCTAGACGGAGGCTGAACTGCTTGCAGTGGCTCGACTGGCTGAACTGTACCCTACTGGGGAAAATCTCTAGCAAAGTGACCAACCACATCACAAGTATAGCAAGCCCCTGACGACCTACTGGTCAGGATGAACCAGCAGAACCCGAATGGCCACCATGGCCTGATGCCCCAGAATCTGTACCTCTTAACGACTGACCACTGTGACCTCGCTGACTGCCATGACCCTGCTCAAACTGAGAACCAGAAGCCTGAAGTGACGCCTGTACCACTCAGGTAGACTGACCCTGATGCTGCTGCGACTGATAACCTTGTCCCTACTGGCCTGAACCTCTACCACTATGCCTAGAACCACTGTAACCATCCTGATGTCGAGGCCTCTTATCTATGGCCCCAGTTTCATGATTACATGAATTCTCAACTGTGCGGGCATAGTCTGCAATGGCTTGGAAGGACCGACCGCTAGCAACCAATATCTTTTCAGGCTCTCTAAACTCTCTCCGTAGCCTCCAAACAAATCTACGGACTCTATCGGCCTCAGTAGGCATAATCGTGGCTCCAAACGGAGCAAGATGATGGAACCGAGTCTCATACTCTGAGACGATCATGGTATCCTGAGAAAGTTTAGTGAACTCCTTCCTCCGACGCTCTCGGTCGCTCTGTGGCAAGAACTTGGCAATAAAGTCCTCATAAAACTCAGACCAGGTCAAGGAAGGTGATGTAGAAGGCTTGCAAGCAACCTGTGCTCTCCACTATAACTTCGCTGGACCCTCCAGCTGATATGCATTATATCTAACCCCGTGGGTCTCCAACAAGCCCAAATGATGCAGCATCTCCTCACAGGTGGTGATAAAGTCATGAGGGTCCTGACCTTGTGTACCAGCAAACCTCGGTGGTGCTAATCTCATAAACCTACCCAATGCCTTCTGCTCCATCTCTGTCATAGTGTGGCAGGGAGAAAGGGACTGGGAAACTGATGGAACTGGAACAACCTTAGTGCGGGGAGCCACAGTAGCAGGCTGCGCTCCTGAACTCTGAACACCTAGGGTTGCCCCCTGAGCGGATGTTTGGGCTATTTCATAAGGACGCTCCCCAATCATACCCCATAGCTGAAGTAACAAACCCCAAATATCTGAAGACTGAGCTGGGGCTGAAGCACAGAAACTGATGCTGGAACTGGTACTGGAGTTAGTGGTGCCTGGGCTGTCCCCGGGCCCACATACTGCTGCTCTAGAGCTAACTCTGGCTCGTAGTCATACTCAGGCTCTATATCCACTCAAGCAGCTCTAGCAGGTGTCGCTGCTCTGGGGTAACCTCGGCCCCTACCTCTACCCTAGTGACCACCCCGGCCCCTAGCTGGAGTCGAAGGTGCAGGGGAAGGAGGCTCTCCTCTGCCAGAAACTGAGGATCTCATACGAACCATCTGCGGAAGAGTAAACTAGAATAAGTGAGTTTTCTAGAAACTTTCAAGGATACTACGCACGAAAGAGGAACAAGAACAATCCATTTTCCTATGATGTCACTATAGCCTCCCAACGATTGAGTACGGACATCTCCGCCCCAAAACGTAGGACTCTACTAGACATTAGCTCCTATACCAATGACACCGGTGAACCTAGGGCTCTGATACCAAGCTGTCATGACCCGATTTCTTAATCATGATGGCACCTACAACCCCCCAGTAGGTGAACCAATCCCCGTAGCCTATAACGGTTAGTAATGGGCTACCTTCTAACAGTTTAAACGAAAGAGAAGGTAAAATAGCAGAAGCAAGGAAACAAGATAAAGAAATTAGATAACAAAGATAACATATATGAAAAGCGGAAACTAAACCAACCCCAAAATATGGTGTCAGAGAGTATAGAAGCTGGAACTACATAAGGAGCACAAAGGTCCAAAAGTCATATGTACACAATGTCTCCGAAACTATAAGAGTGCAAAATACACAAAGGATAACTGAAGTCAAGCTCTGAACGCCAAGTGCTCACCCTCAGCTTGGATGATCCAAAAATTGTACCCCGTATGAGTCTTCGACGCGCTAACGGTGATGACCCACGCTAGGATCAGCACCAGAAGATGCAGATAGTAGGGTGAGCACCAAATGCGAAGCATAAGGTACCCAGTAGGTATCATAGGCCGACTGGGCACATATAAAGTAAAAGAGCAATAACAAGCAGAGTAGGAAAAAACAGTCACAAAATTAAACGATAAGAACATAGGAGCTAGCCTAGAGGGAAGACAACAGAAACAACATATAAGGCTAGCATATAGAATATATACACACAACAGGCATAGGTGAAAGTAAGGACAACACACCTGGGATCCTTGCAAAAATTGTATATATAAGAATAAGTTCTAGGAATGGGCGGTATACTGGTACCCTCAAGTATAAGGAAAAAGGGAGAGAAGAATAAAGGTAGCGTGCTCGACATACAGGAATTAATACCCAATCAAGTCATACAAAACTCAATCTAGGAACTCACCACCTCACAGTAACCATGCTCATACTCAATCGTAACAGGGAACAATAGATGAATAAAGTAACAAGAGTCTACCTACAGTCCCTCGGCCACCCATACAATCGAGGAACACAATCAAGTGAAAACAAACCCTCCGACATCCTATACTACCAGAGCGTACATTCAACAAACAACAAACAAGGGTGGTATCTCAAACAATGGATGATATGATGCATGAAAACCTCGGGGTGAAATAGAACCTCTATATGTACCTCCTCCAGTGCCGATCAAGCCCAGCAGATAGGTTTCATGGAAGGAAACAACCCATATACATCTACTCCACCGTATACCCTTCCCCCCGGCACATGTAGCCCAAAGCCTCAGGCCTGGAGCGTCAAGGTCCATGGAGGTCCTGGACCCCATACTAAAACACAGAATCAAAACGTGTCCTTCGGAATTGAGTCTGGGTTCAAGCCAGTGGCTCCGTTTCAAATATGCATGCCTAGATCCTGTCTAGGACTAAAACAGTGAAAAAGATGTCTCAAAAACCCTTCCGAGGGTGCTCGGGAACAACCGAGTCTAAAACAGTAGTAAAAACATCTTAGATGCTCGACTCGGCCTAGCCTGATATCATTTCAAATTAGTAACAAAACTCAGCTAGCACTCCGACTCGGTCGAGTCTACCAATAGTGGTAAATCATGATAAAACCATATTTTTAACCTTATTTTACCCCAAGAAGATCCGCGTATCAAGTCAAATCATTTCCAAATCCAATTTAATCAAAAACGGGCCTCTGGGGCCATGCAAGGTTTAGAAAATCAGTTTCCATAGGCCCGAAGCCAAAAACCGTAATAAAACGTGGAAAAATCTATTTATATGCATGGAAATGATATGATCAACCCAAATAGCTTCCCGGCAGCTAACAATCAACCTAACGACCCTGCACAGGCTCCAAAGCTACTCAACAAGCATAACCAGCCTAGAAGGATATTTTTATGTACGAGACTCGTGGACATTCCCAATAATCCCACCTTCTATGTTCCAGAGTCAACAAGACTTCACGGGGTCACAAAAGTAATAAATATATCAACTAATAGGAATACTACACACAACGGAGGAAAGTAATAGGACGAATCATGAAAAAGCGGTCAAGGTCTGTGGTACCAACCTAATAACCCAACCCAAGGATGCCAACTAGTATAATTTTACCTGATATATGCAAAGTCTAGGGAGTTAAGCCGTAACCTACCTGTCCTCCGACGACAAGCTGCGGGAACGATGATATCCTCGACCGAGCTGCTCCGAGAAGATCCGAACGAGAATCAAACTATCAAATTGATGAATAAAATGTTAAGACAAGTCTAATGATACCCATATTGATACAATTGTAGCCGGGTCGATATCAAGGTCAAAAGAGGTCCCGTGAGGCCCACAATCCAAAACCAAAAATAAAAAGAACCACAATTACCCCAACGATGCCAAGAAGGCATGCTCCAAATTTAAGCACAATTGGACAAGGGAAGGGCACCAAAACATCCCGCCCAAGTTGGGGATTAAAGAATGAAAATTTCGAAAATAAAAATTTAAATTGGGCAAGAATTACTTACCAAAACGATGGAAAATCAGCCCAAGATGGATACAACTTCACACCAACGAACATGCACAAGCTTAGGGGGCAGAATCTATCACAATATCCAAGCTTTGGATGAGCATCAATGGAGGAATTAAGAGAAAAACCGAAGAAGGCAAGTTGAGGAAGATGACTTACCAAGAGGCAAAGAACTACGGATAATCGACGAACAAATAATTCCCCAAGGTTTAGAACTGAATTGGAGCAAAATGGTGGAGAGAATTTTGAGTTTTAGAGTGAGAAAAGTGAGGAGAAGGGCTGGAAAAAATGAAATGACAGCAATAAATAGCTGCTGTCCGCAACTGATTTTCTGTACTTTTTAGAAAACCCGATGGGGCATTCTGGGCACAATCAGAAACCGATACTCAAAAAACAATAGTGCTAATAGAGTGGAAACGACATTCCTGACTTAAGGGAATCAATGAAACTTCCATATAAGGTCATTTTGGAGAAATGTTGACCCAAGTCAACACTAACGAAAAGGAACTCAAAGGCTTGAAATGAGTATGACTCACTCGGAACCTGAACCAACTATCTTCCTAGCCTAAACTCAACATTCCAAAGCTAATGGAATCGTCGAATTTCAAATCCGACACTCCAATCATCGAAAGTCACCCGAAGTTACACTTTCAACTCCAAATGGCCTGAAAACTGAGAAAACCACACAAAACCCACACCAAAAGTTCTCAGGCCTCAACTAAAGGTCCAACTAGACCAAACTCATTGCTTTGGAGCTAACAGAACTATTAGAATTTAATTCCGAGCACGTTAGCTATGAATGTTGACTAAAGTCAATGATATTCTAAGTTTAAAGCTCTAAAATAGGCGAACGGCTAAAACGACCCAATGAATGACCAGGACACTGAACTACCGGTCCCAGCCAGCCATAAATGACTTGGGGCCGCTACAGGAAGGCTCTAATAGTGCAATAAATGCAAAAACACGAAAATGATCAAAAGGGTCATCACAGTCCTATCGTGAAAAAATAGGATGTAACAGAATGACGACTCTGCTGAGGAATTTAAAGATTCTAACCATTATGAATTTATTTTTTCAAATAAGGAGATTTTACATTTTTACAGTTCTTTGCTTACTACTTTAATTCTTTACTTGCATCTTGTATATTCGGTTGCTTATTTGTAAACTGTATGTTCTTTACATTACTTAATTATTCATTCATTATTTATTTTATCATATGTACACTGTCATTTCATTCATGGCATGAAATTATGCCAAATGGCTAAATTAGTATGAATTAGAATAAAAGTGATTACGCGTGTCTTTGCATTGCTTCTCCACTTTAAAAATCAAAGTTCTCGAAATAATAAGCAATTAGCTGATTCGAGGTTGGCTGACACTTGTTTATTGTCTCAGTCCGCAGTTGTCCACTCGAGTTTCTAGTCTTCTTTTTAAAACCCACTCTAGTAAACTAGCGTAGATCAAAGCCAAATTCCTTAATTAGGTATTGACCTAAGTTGACCCGATACTCAAGGGGTATCAAGCCCATTAGCAAGACTACATTGCATCTAATTGGCCCACGATCAATAAACGAAAATCATCCAACTATTTGATATATTTGAAGGATGTGTATGCTGAGTTGTACGAACTATCATCCCTGGAGTTGGAAATTTATTAGATAGTTTCGTTTAGTGTAAATTAAAGGAAGATCTTCATCAAAAGGGAATTTGGAAATATCAAGAAACTGAGGACTTCTACGGTGGTTTAGTTTAGGATTGTTCCCCTGTGTGGGACTGATATTACTTATTTCTCCTTTTTTCTTATTGTGTATCCTGATGATGTCCAAAACAACTCTTCCGAAGGAGGTGGCAACAGTTATCGAGCAAAATAATAAGTAACCTAACACAGAGTTGGGGTCGAATCCACGGAGATTGGTAGGGAGATTTATCACAAATGGTCAATTTGATTCACGAGAGCAAGAAAAGTATTCAAACAAGTAAATAAAAGTGAGGGAAATGGTTTGTGAACTAAAATTTTAATTGTGGCAAAACAACGATGCAAACACAAATATTTTTATCAAGATTGGAAGGCTAGGGGTATGCTTTCGATGAGGTCATGCAATGGAATATGAGTTGATTTTTCAAATTAATTCGCAATCAAAGTATGGGTAGCCTTGGTTACCATTATGCTTAGTTGTCTTTCAACCCACTAAACATATATACACTATGGTCTCTTTCAAACCCCATAGTTGAGCAATAAATCAACCAATTGGCTTAGGTGAGTTAGGTTATTTCTAGCCCCAACTCGTATTTGATAATTTCCTAAATCAAGCTATTACTAGCCTCAATTTATGATGGAAACCCCAAATTCCCACTATTAAATCCTTACCCAATTAATGAACTTCTTCTTCAAGCAAGCACACAATTAGTAAGCTAAATTAATATTTGCAACCATCAATTTTATAATGAAAACATAAAGCATTCAATAGACCCATACATAATAATCAATTATAAACCAAATAATCAATACACATTCCCAAGTTCAAACACCCATCATGCACTCACCCCTAGAATTGAATTTAGCTACTCATAATGAAGGAACAAGCTAATATACCAAGTGAGTTTTTAATAATTTCATTCATTCTTCAATAACTAGCTTCAAATTCCAAGCTCAACTTTCAACAATGGTGTTTTTCAATACAAAGAAGAAGAAAAACTTGTACTCTAAGGTGTACTCTACTCAATACTCAATTGGGGATTGAAAATGTAATGACCCTCCAAGTCATTTTCCTATTTTTCATACTTTTCTATGTTTCGAGCTTTCCTACAGTGGCTACAGGTCAGTTATGACTTGTTGGAACTGACAGTTCAGTGCTCGGGCCATTCGTTAGGTCATTATGGACTTTTTTCTATTTTAGAACTTGAAATTACAAAATCTTTAACTTTGGTCAACTTTCTTGGTAAACGCACTCAGAATCAAATTTTGATAGTTCCATTGGCTCCGAAACAGGGATTTTGGTGTAGTGAGACCCTTGGTCTGTGTCTGAGTACTTTTGGTTTGTCTTTGTATTATTTTCTGTGTTTTTAAGCTAGTTTGGCTTGTGGGGTTGACATTGGTCAACATATAAAGAAGACAACCTCGAATTGAACTTCCGTCAGCGCTATTAGCTCTGAAATGTCGACTTTGGGCTAGAGGGACCTTTGGTTTGGGTCCTGAGGCTTCTTGACTTATTTTGGGGTATTGAGTTCCAAGTTGGTTTTGGGCATGGGGACCACTTTTCATTAAAACAATCTCCGTTGGGAGTTTCGTCATTTTCGTTGAATCCGAAATGCTATTTCTAGTAGGGTAGCATGGTTGGTTTGTGTTCACGGGGTTTCGAATAAATCCCAAGGGTCCGTCGGGTGACTTTTTAGCCTTGGAAAATAGTTGGTTACTGCTGTGTGTTGCACACTAGTTTGGTCATCGTGACTGCGAGGTAGTTATCGCGTTCATGATGGTCTAGATATTTGGCCATCGCGATCACATGGGTTGATCCTCGCAACCACGATGAAGCATGATGGGACCTGATCCAGCTTGTTCTATGCCATCACGTGGCTGGACCGTCGCAACCATGATGGTCTGGACAGCTCATCATCGCGACTGTGTGGGGTCCTTCGCGATTGCAATAAAGGACCCCTGACAGCTATTTAAGCTGAAAACTTCATTTTCTCCTCCACAATTACAAAATTTCTCCATTGATAAGCTCTCAAGCTCTGGCGTCAACTCTATTGCTCAGTCTTCTTCATCTGTTAAGTCCCCTCTATCCCCCTTCCCTTCTCCATTGATTTAATTATCCTTAATCTCGAAAATTTCCGTTGGTTTTCCCATTGTGAATTCTCTTGAACTAGTTGGACTTCGGGGCTGTTTTGGGCCCTGAAATGAGTCCCTTTCGTGCCCAACTTTTGGGTATAGGTTCTTTAACCCGTTGCGAACATAATTGTGATTTTTACTTTCTATTTCATTGCGCAACCCCGAGGGTCATTTTCCAGCCAGATTTTTAGCCTAAATTTTAGTATAGAAATATGGGCATCATTCTTCTCGTCTTGACACTTGGACTATGTTTTTGATAGCGTGTGTCACGACCCGATTTCTCGGTCATGATGGCGCCTACAACCCCCCAGTAGGCGAACAAATCCCCGTAGCCCAGGACAGTTAGTAATGGGCTACTATCTAACAAACAAGCAAAAGAATGGATAACAGGAGTGTATACATATACATATGCGAAAATCAAATCAAACCCCAAGACCTGGTATCATAGTACAGAGCCAAACTACATACATGGAGTGCAAATAAACCAAAACTATATATACAGATGTCTCTGAATGGTAATAGAGTACATGAAGCAAAAGATAAACTAAAGCTAAGCTCCGATCGCCAAGAGCTCACCCTCAGCCTGAGGTAGTCTTCAACAGATCTCCAAGCACGAATCACAGCGATCTAACGGCGATGGCCCACGCTAGGATCTGCACTCAAAGATGCAGGGGGTAGGGGTGAGCACCAAATGCGAAGCATAAGGTACCCAGTAGGTATCATAGGCCGACTGGGCACATATAAGATAAAAGCGCAGTAATAGACAGAATAGAAGCAAGTAGTCACAGAAATCAACGAAAGGTACACAAGAACTAGCCCAGAGGGAAATCAACAGAACCACATATAAGGCTAGTAAGCAGAATATACACACCAAAGGCACAGGTGAAAGTAAGAAACAACGCACCTGGGGTCCTTGCAATAACAGTGTATATAAAATAAGTTTACGAAATGGACGGTATACCGGTAACCTCAAGTGTAATAAGAAGAGAGAAAGAGTGACAATAGGCAGGCTCAGAGACATGAATCAAACTCAACTAATCACACCAATCTCACACTTATCCATAATAGAGAACAATTCTATAAGTAAAAAGCAAAAGTCTACCTACAGTCCCCCGGCCGCCCATACAACCGAGGAACACAAACAAGTGAAAACAAACCCTCCGGCATCCCATACTACCGGAGCGTACAATCAGCAAACAGCAAACCAGGGTGGAACCTCGAACCATGAATGATATGATGCATGAAGATCTCAAGTGCCATAGTATCTCTGTATGTACCTCCTCCGGTGC
>QJPP01003529.1:0-255309 GCA_003996215.1 Jaltomata sinuosa
TAGGTAACAAAATTAAAAAAAAAAAAAAAACCGACCACTTGAGGTCGGTATTTTTAAAAAATAAAGTATTTTTTGATAAAACCGACCACTTGAGGTCGATTTTTTAAAAAAAACTAAAAGTAATTAATAAAAATTATTTAATCATCAACATATTTCATAAACTCGGATACATTATTAATTCGTTACATTACTCAACGATTATGCTACTATACAATGTATTTCATACTACTTGAATGGATTATCAATCGATTAATTAATTAGCTTTTGAATACGTACTATATATGTACATCATTACTAGACGAGACATATATTTAAGACGACAGACCAGTAATATATAGGACTTGGTTAATTATATTACTCAACGATCGTATATTACCTCGTGTGTACGTAATACAATGGTATTCCATTGCTTGGATGAATTATCGATTAGTTAATTAGCTTTTGGAATATGTACTATATATATAAACATGCATCACTAAAGACGAGACATATATATTCAAGATGATGGACCATTTAATATACAGGACTTGATTAATTATATTACTCTATGATCGTATATTACCTCATATATGTACGTAATACAATGTATTTCATACTACTTGGATGAATTATCGATTGGTTAATTAGCTTTTTAATACGTACTATATATATACGTACAATATCGCCACAAAAAAACATATATTCAAGACGACAGATCATTACTATATATATAGGACTTGCTTATTTACATTACTCAACAATCTTATATTACCTCGTGTGTACGTAATACAATGGTATTCCATTGCTTGGATGGATTATCGATTAGTTAATTAGCTTTTGAATACGTACTATATATATACGTACAATATCGCAACAAAAAAACATATATTCAAGACGACGGATCATTATAGTACATAGAATAACTTGGTTAATTATATTCAATGATCGTATATAATCAATATGTACTGTAAGTATAAACATATTCCATACTACTTGGTTATGGATTATATGATCCGACTTGGTTAATGTAGCTTGTTGAATAGCGTTACTATGTAGGATACGTACATGCACTAGCGAGACAGTATATTCAAGACGCAATGGAATCATTTTATAATACTAATATATAGGACTTGGTTAATTACATTTTCACATGATCGTATATTACTCATATGTTACGTAAATATTATTACGTTCCATACTACGTATTTAGATATGTATTATCGATCGGCTAATTAGCTTTTGAATACGTACTATATATATATATATATATATATACGTATATACATCACTAGACGAGACATATGTATATTCAAGACGATGTATAAGTTATGAGGGAATCTATGTATTATCTTATACAGGATATAGAATGTGGAATAAGTAATACTTGTATAATTAATACATGAATAACTAATCCTTGCATAACTAATACATGTATAAATAATATATAGATTCTCTCATAACTAATATCTACTTACTAGATACTATATAACTTTTTAACTAGGGCTACCAAACGCCTCTTAGTGTATACACACAATAGAAAATAGGTTGATATATTACAATAGGTTTTTTAAGGGTTGAATTATCGACATCAGCAGGAGGTCGATTTTATTCAAAAATAATTAAATAAAAGTTAAAGATTTACCGACCCTCCGGAGGTCGAGTATTAGCCTTTAGAATTTAGATGAAAATAACATTTTAGAATAACCGACCTCGAAGTCAGGTATTATCACCTTTTTAATTTTAATAAAATAAAAGTAAATACCGACCTCCGCAGGTCGGTATTACCTTTAAGTTTAATGAAAATAAAAGTAAAATACCGACCTCCGGAGGTCGGTATTGCCTTTAATTTTAATGAAAATACAATGTATTCCATACTATTTGGATGGATTATCGATTGGTTAATTAGCTTTTTAATACGTACTATATATATGCGTACAATATCACCACAAAAAAACATATATTCAAGACGACAGATCATTACTATATATATAGGACTTGCTTATTTACATTACTCAACAATCGTATATTACCTCGTGTGTACGTAATAAAATGGTATTCCATTGCTTGGATGGATTATCGATTAGTTAATTAGCTTTTGAATACATACTATATATATACGTACAATATCGCAACAAAAAAACATATATTCAAGACGACGGATCATTATAGTACATAGAATAACTTGGTTAATTATATTCAATGATCGTATATTAACTCATATTAACTCCGGAGGTCGATTTTCTTCAAAATAATTAAATAAAAGTAAAATACCGACCTCGGGAGGTCGGTATTACCTTTAAATTTAATGAAAATAACAGTAAAATACCGACCTCCGGAAGTCGGTATTACCTTTAATTTTAATGAAAATAAAAGTAAAATACCGACCTCCGGAGGTCGGTATTACCTTTAATTTTAATGAAAATAAAAGTAAAATACCGACCTCCGGAGGTCGGTATTGCCTTTAATTTTAATGAAAATACAATGTATTCCATACTACTTGGATGGATTATCGATTGGTTAATTAGCTTTTTAATACGTACTATATATATGCATACAATATCGCCACAAAAAAACATATATTCAAGACGACAGATCATTACTATATATATAGGACTTGCTTATTTACATTACTCAACAATCGTATATTACCTCGTGTGTACGTAATACAATGGTATTCCATTGCTTGGATGGATTATCGATTAGTTAATTAACTTTTGAATACGTACTATATATATACGTACAATATCGCAACAAAAAAACATATATTCAAGACGACGGATCATTATAGTACATAGAATAACTTGGTTAATTATATTCAATGATCGTATATTAACTCATATTAACTCCGGAGGTCGATTTTATTCAAAATAATTAAATAAAAGTAAAATACCGACCTCGGGAGGTCGGTATTACCTTTAAATTTAATAAAAATAACAGTAAAATACCGACCTCCGGAAGTCGGTATTACCTTTAATTTTAATGAAAATAAAAGTAAAATACCGACCTCTGGAGGTCGGTATTACCTTTAATTTTAATGAAAATAAAAGTAAAATACCGACCTCCGGATGTCGGTATTACCTTTAATTTTAACGAAAATAAAAGTAAAATACCGACCTCCGGAGGTCGGTATTGCTTTAATTTTAATGAAAATACAATGTATTCCATACTATTT
This sequence comes from Jaltomata sinuosa, assembly GCA_003996215.1. Classification (NCBI taxonomy): domain Eukaryota; kingdom Viridiplantae; phylum Streptophyta; class Magnoliopsida; order Solanales; family Solanaceae; genus Jaltomata; species Jaltomata sinuosa. The sequence goes on from QJPP01003529.1 coordinate 3,152, forward strand.
GGATGGATTATCGATTGGTTAATTAGCTTTTTAATACGTACTATATATATGCGTACAATATCGCCACAAAAAAACATATATTCAAGACGACAGATCATTACTATATATATAGGACTTGCTTATTTACATTACTCAACAATCGTATATTACCTCCGGAGGTCGGTATTACCTTTAAATTTAATGAAAATAAAAGTAAAATACCGACCTCCGGAGGTCGGTATTACCTTTAAATTTAATGAAAATAAAAGTAAAATACCGACCTCCGGAGGTCGGTATTACCTTTAATTTTAATGAAAATAAAATTAATTATGTTAAATAAACAATACCGACCTCGGAATGTCGGTATTAATATTATTTTTATTTTATAATATAAATAAAAAATAAATACCGACTTCGGGAAGTCACTATGAGAATAATTTAAGGTAAATAAAATCAATTATGTAGATTTAATATTACCGACATCAGGAAGTCGGTATTAATTTGTTTTTTTGTTTTTTATCTTTCAAAAAACCGACATCCGGAGGTCGGTTTATTTAAAAGTTATTAAAAATATTTCTTTTTTTCATTTTTTTATATTTAATTGAGATAAATTTAAATTTTATTTTTTATTTACTAATTCGATACCGACTACAAGAGGTCGGTTTTTCTTTATTTTATTTTTTCTGGGAAAGTTTCCGACCATCGGAGGTCGGTATTTGGTTTTCCCGCATTTTTTTTCCAAATAAACCGACATCTTGAAGTCGGTTTTCTTAAGAAAATAAAATAATTTTTTTTTTTAACAATACCGACTTCCGGAGGTCGGAAATTACCGACTTCCATAGGAGGTCGGTAATTTTGAGGTCGGTATTCGCAGTTTTTTTAGTAGTGTTGTTACGTATTAATACTAAAATACTACTTGATTTTGATGAAATTTTTTCAATTATTCAAGTGGCTCATACTCGAAGAAAGTCTAGAAATGGTGTTCTTGTTGTTGTGACATATAGAAACTACAAGTAGTGTGACTGTTCATCATCATTAATGAATAAAATGGAGTAGTAGGATGGTGATTTTTTCAATGCTTTGCATTTTTTGGGCTGCAATAGCTAGGAATATAAGTTAAAATTACTTTGGTTGGCAGAAAAAAGGAGATGGACAGATTCCAAAAAAGGGGAAGGGCAAAGAAAAAGTTGGTCAGACCTCAACTGGATCTCAACAATCTGGCCACACCTCGAGAAACAACTGTTATGAACCTGAATTTGGTACACAACAATCTCAACAGTCAGCCTTTGAAACTCAAGTTGATACTCAACAGTCAACAACTTATGGACCTGATATTGATGATGATGAAGACCCAGTATTGAAGCGAAAAAACATATCTGAAGCTGAAACATGGTTGGCCATGAGGAAGAGCAGAATGAGGCCACCAACTGGTGGTAGAAGAATCCAATTTGCTGGAGATGCAACTGGGGTGCCAACTCCAACAAACTTGCCTTATTCACCAACTAAGATGTCTTGGCGAGGAAAGGAAGTTGTTTGTCACGACCCAGTCCGTCGTGATTGGCACCCACCCAACCCCCGGATGAACGAACCAATAGAGTCTAACTCTTAGCATAGCCTAACAACTTAAAACCAGTGCAAAAAGTAAACTAGCAACAACATAATTAAATCAACTCTATTAAATATAACTTGCGGAAAATTCCTCCCTAGAATCTGAAAGTCATCATGCCAAAAACATCTACCAAAACTAGAGTACGGGGATGTAACCCCAAATAAAGGAATAGTCTAAGCCCGAAACAAGTGGGCTACAACTCAAATAGAGAAATCAAGGCATCTTGGTCGAACAACTCACCCTTGATATATCGAAGTGTCAGGCCTACAGGTGAGGTCGTTCATCAACCGCCGGAAGATTTTCTGTACTCACAAAAAGACAAGGAAGTGCAGTATCAGTACACAACCACCGTGTACTGGTAGAATTATCAGTCAGTTCCAAATAAACAGTGTATGAATAGTACAGAAGTCAAGTAAGAGTACAGAAACACGTAAACCAGTCAACAGATATTTCTAGACTACCAAGTCTCTCCCTAACTTATCCCCACATATAAATAACTTCCACAACCATGATCAATAATTCAAAAAATAGCAACAATTATACCTCGTTACATATTCCGGACCCACCATGGATCCCCTCTAGACAACATCTAAGTGCCAGACAAATAACCCGGTCTACACCAAGACCAAACTCATAAAGAAATGTAACAATCCGGCCTCTCAAGGGCCACAATACACAACCACAATTTATAAACACAACTCGGTCCACTCAGGGAACCATTAATAAAGATGCAACAATACAATAAAGTAAATTCGTACAAGGCGTGGTACCCGAGTCAATCGTTAGTATATCCCATACTAGGCATGATACCCGAGCCAACCATTATTCTCCATACTAGGCGTGGTACCCGAGCCAACCAAATGTCACATAAATCCACAGTCACAAACAATGAACAATCAACACTTGTAAACCAACAAACAATAACACCTAGTTCATTTCACAAGACTGAAAATAGGACTTTTGGACATTCCAAAATCATTTCCTAAACAATTCAAACCATACAAATACTTAGACATGAGTACACAAACATACAATGCATACATGAATCAATAACCATCACCTACCTCGAATAAGCAAGCTCTATAGTGCCGGAGCTTTCCTTTTTTCAGGATCCCTTGCTTGTTCTTGGTCTAGAAACAAATACACAATAACTAAAAATCAATACTTATGGCCTACAAATTATCCGGATAATGAAAAATTACAAACCCCAGGCCAACCATGATCATTCCACCCATTCCCGGGCTCTTCCACCATTAATTCACCTAAATTCATCATTTTTACAGATTCTTTTAGAGAATTATGGCTAAGTGATCATTACCCATTACCAAGAATCAAGACCCAAGAACTCTAGCACCCTAGAATCTCTTTTTTCCCCGGATTTTACCATTCCTAGGTCATCCCAACCTTTCCCCAAGTCCACCCATACCAATTCTATAGCATAGGAAAGATATCACGAAGTTCGGGGAGTAGAATCCTTACCTTTAGGATGAAAAATGGTGGAAAACGGAGGACAATCGCCCAAAATTACCCCCTTCTTCTCCCAAAATATTTTAAGAAAAACTGAACTATTTTGAGGAAATTTCTGCATTAAATCCCATCACGCTTTGTTATAGCGGTCTGCTCTGCTATAGCGGTACCACCGTAGCGGAGTCATCCACTATGGCAGAGGCTGACCATCGTTGACTTCCGCTGTAGCGTTAATTTCTCTGCTACAGCGGAGGTCGCCACGGCGGAGTGTCAACCACGTCGTAAAATCTCCAAAACTAGTCTATTTTACAACACACTTATTTTTCTGACGTCCCAGAACAACCCCTTCACGTCAACCTCTATTCTGCGAGTTCTACTTACCCGAATTCAATTCCGAAAAGTTCTTCGAACTCCTTTATGTGTTAGCTACAAGGAAAACTAGCTTAAAGCAAGACATCAAACTCAATTCTTACCCAAATTGCCCTAGACCATACCTCGCTCCAAATTCGACCGAGACTAGCCTAGCTCAGAATTTCAAACTCCGAAACTTGAAGTTTTCTAACTCTAAAAATTAGCACGAACGGTTTTAGCATAAGGATGGACCCATTCATTACAACAGATACCAATTTACCCATCGTTCATCCCCAAATGATAAAACCCAAAAACACGGTAAGTAAAGAGCGAAAAGAGTAGTACATGTATCCTCAAACAAGTAAGGTTACTTATCCCGCATGTCCCTCTCAGTTTCCCAAGTGGTCTCCTCAACCGGATGATGCTTTCATTGAACCTTTACCATACTGATCACTTTTGTCCTCAATTTCTGGACATCCCGATCAAGAATCAAAATTGGCTCCTCTTCATTGCGAAGATCCTTATCAAGTAACACCTCATCCCACCTGATGATGTAGTCCCTATCCCCATGGTATTGCTTTAGCATGGATACGTGAAATACCGAATGGATGACTGACAAACTGGGTGGCAGCGCCAATTTGTAAGCGACGGGCCCTATGATCTCAAGAACTTCAAACGGTCCGATGAATCGAGGGCTGAACTTTCTTCTCTTACCAAAACGCATAACTCCCTTTATTGGTGACATTTTCTACAATACCTGTTCACCAACATGAAATTCCATGTCCTGGACCTTGTGATCCGCATATTTCTTCTGCCTGCTTTGGGCAGCTAGTAACTTGATCTGAATGCCTCTTACCTTTTCTTGCGCTTCCCTTACCAAATCTACGCCCAAAGGCTTTACATCACCTTCCTCAAATCACCCAATCGGTGACCTAAAACTCCTTCCATACAGAGTCTCAAACGGTGCCATGTCTATACTGGAGTGGTAGCTATTATTGTATGAAAATTCACACAATGGTAGAAACTGATCCTAATGACCTTCGAAGTCAATCACACATGCTCTCAGCATGTCCTCCAATACCTGAATCATCCTATCCGACTGACCATCAGTCTGGGGATGGAAGGTTGTGCTAAAGGTGAGTTGAGTGCCCAACTCCTCATGCAACTTACCCCAAAACTTGGAAGTAAACTGTGTACCCCTATCTGAAATGATGGACATTGGCACTCCATGCAATCTCACAATCTCCTTCACGTAGATCTTAGCCAATTGCTTTAAATTATAATCCACCCTGACCGTGATGATGTGAGCTGATCTGGTCAGCCTGTCCATAATGACCCAAATAGATTCATACTTCCCCAAAGTCTTGGGGAGACCTACCACAAAATTCATGGCTATTCTCTCCCACTTTCACTCTGGAATGGGCATCCTCTAAAGTAGTCCTTCATGTCTCTGTTGCTCATACTTTACCTGCTGGCAATTCTGACACTTGGACACAAAATCCGCTATGTCCCTTTTCATCCCAAACAACCAATAAAGTTACCATAAATTCCTGTACATCTTGGTTACACCCGGATGAATTAAATACTGTGAACCATGAGCCTCTACCAACACCTTCTGAATCATGACATCAACCCGAGGAACACATATCCTTCCTCTAAATTTTAACACACCGCTGAAGTCCAACGTGGCATCCCCGGACTCTCCGGATATTACCTTACTCCGAAGCCTGCTCAACTGCGAATCCTGAAACTGTTTGGCCTTTATCTCTTCCATGAATGTGGATTTGACCTCAATACTGGCCAAAATTTCACCGTGTTCTGAAATACCCAAGTGCATGAACTTGGACTCCAATGCCTGAATTTCCCTTGCTAGTGGTCGTTTGGACACCCCCAAACAAGCCAAAGTGCCCATGCTAACTGTCTTCCGGCTCAGTGCATCTGCCACCACATTAGCCTTACTCGGATGGTACTGAATAGTCACATCATAATCCTTCAACAACTCAATCCACCTTCTCTGCCTCAGATTCAAGTCCTTCTGAGTGAAAACATGTTGCAGACTGCGATGATCAGTGAACACCTCACACTTGACACCATAAAGATAGTAACTTTAAATCTTGAGTGCAAAGACCATCGCTCCCAACTCTAAATCATAAGTCGGATAGTTTCCCTCATGCACCTTCAACTGCCTAGAAGCATAGACTATCACATTCCTATCCTACATCAACACCGCACCCAAACCAGAATATGAAGCATCACAGTAGACAATAAAGTTTCTACCTTCAATCGACAAGGACAAAATAGGAGCCATGATCAGACGTGTCTTGAGCTTTTGAAAGCTCTCCTCGCACTTGTCAGACCACACAAATGGTACATCTTTCTGTGTCAGCCTTGTCAGGTGAGTGGCAATGGATGAAAAATCCTTAACAAACCTCCAGTAAAAACCTGCGAGCCCAATAAAACTCCTCACCTCAGTCACAGAGCTAGGCCGGGCCCAACTCTTGACTGCCTCTATCTTTTGGAGATCTACCATCACCCCTTGTTCTGACATTATGTGCCCCAAGAATGCAATTGAAGTCAACCAGAATTCGCACTTGGAAAACTTTGCATAGAGATTTTGATGTCTCAAAGTGTCCAACACTATACGGAGATATTCAGCATGCTCTTCCCTACTCTTGGAGTAGATCAAAATGTCATCAATGAAAACGATGACAAACGAATCCAAGTAAGATTTAAACACCTCATTCATCAGACTCATGAATGCCACCGGTGCATTGGTCAAACCAAACGACATCACTAAGAACTCGTAATGCCCATACTGAGTCTGAAAAGCAGTCTTAGGAACATCCTCGGGCCTAATTTTCAACTGGTGATACCCTGACCTCAAGTCAATTTTCAAAAACACTGATGCACCCTGTAACTGGTCAAACAGATCATCAATACGAGGTAGAGGGTACTTATTTCGGATGTTAACCTTGTTCAATTGCCTGTAATCTATGCACATCCTCATACTACCATCCTTCTTCTTTACAAACAATATCGGAGCACCCCAAGGCAAAGCACTGGGATGGATAAATCCCTTATCTAGGAGTTCCTGAAACTGAGTCTTAAGTTCCCTTAACTCTGTTGGAGCCATACGATACGGAGGAATAGAAATGGGACGAGTACCCGGCTCCAAGTCAATACAAAAGTCAATATCCCTGTCTGGAGGCATGCGAGGCAAATCCGCTGGAAACACCTCACGAAACTCTGATACAACTGGAACTGACTCAATAGATGGAGACTCCACACTATCGTCCCGGAGATGAGCCAGAAAGGCTAAACACCCTCTCCCCACTAGATTCCTAGCCCGAATGAACGATATAATTTTGGTCAGCTTAGACCTATACACACCTTCCTACTCTAGCCTATCCTTACCTGGAATCTCTAGAGCCACAGTCTTGGTGTTATAGTTCAACACAGCATGATACGGAGATAACCAGGTCATGCCCAGAATAATATCAAAGTCTACCATATCCAGAATTACTAAGTCTACCTAAGTTTTCAACCCCACAAATACAATCGAGCAATTACGATAAACATGAGTCATGATCAACGACTCTTCAACCGAGGTAGAAACATGGATAGGGAAATCAAGGATATTACATATCAAGTCCGGACCCAATGCAAAACTCACAAACACATAAGAATATGTAGAACCTGGGTTAAATAATACCGAAGCCATTTTATCATAGACAAGAATGGTACCTGTGATCACCGCATCAGATGCCTCAACGTCGGTCTTCCCTGGAAATGCGTAACAGTGAGCTCGATCATCAATTCAGGCAACCTCCCTGGTCAGCTGCGCCGCACCCTTGCCCGCACCGCCATTCCCTATGTCTCTCTAGTTTCCCTGAAAGTTACCTCACCCACCCTGTGGACGACCTCTAGCATGACCACCTCTACCTGCTGGGACCACAACCTTGGGCTGCTGTTGAACCTGATTACCGGTCTGCTTGTAAGGGCACTCCCTCTTAAAGTGGCCCAGATCACCATAATGGAAACTACCGCGATCAAGTGCAGGCCTGCTAGCAAATGAATAAGAAGCTCCCTGGCTATTAGGAGCTGAAAACTGTTGATTAGCTCCCGGAAGACCACCTGTAGCAGCTGGCAGAGCTGACGGGCTGAGTATACCTGCTGATTCTGACCCCTGTAGTACGAACCACCGTAATTTCCCTCATTCCAGGGCTTTTTGGCTAACACCTCAGCCTGCCCCCCGCCTACCTGACTCCCTCAAGTTTCTTCACATAATCTACCACTTCGTTGAAGCCTTTCCCCGAAGAAATCATGTGCACAGACAATACCTGAAGCTCAGTATTCAAACTCTTGACAAACGACCGAACCCGCTCCTTCTCGCAACCCAACAACTGTGTAGGAAAACGAGACAAGGCATGAAATTTTGCCTCGTAAGCAGAGACTGACATGCTACCCTGCTCCAAATTCAAGAATTCATCCTTTTTTCGGTAGCTCAAGGTACGGGGTACGTACTTCTCTAAGAACAGAGAGTGGAACTGCTCCCAAGTCAGTGGAGGCAAAACAGACGACCGACACTCCACATGAGATCTCTACCACTGCTTGGCATCACCCTGCAGCTAAAATGTGACGAACTCAACCCCATACTGTTGCACAATGCCGGGCTTGTGTAACCTCTCATAACAATCCAGTATGAACTCATAAGCATCTTCCCTGTCCGTACCCTGAAACGTAAGAGGTTTCAGCTTGAGAAACTTGGTCTGCATCTCATGTTCATTTCCTATCATCACTGGGCCTAGCATTGGCCTGAAGAAATCACATGTGCCTGAAGCTGCATCCATCCTAGGAGCCGTAGGATCTGGTGATTGGGTGCCTAGACCTGGTTTGCAACACTCGCGAGTATGGCTCCAGCACCAACCAAACCACTCAAGAAGTTCCAAGCCTGCTGAAATGCTTCGGGCGTCATAGAGGGAAGTCCTTCACCTCCAACCGATTCCGCCTCTGCCTCCGCCCGCGCCTCTTCATCCTTCACAACAACTTTCATATCTTTGACAACCTGTTCCTAAGGTGGATGAGGGGTTGCCTCTCGTGCTCTTGCAGCAGCTTGAGCCTCACCCCTGGCGGGAATGGCTCTACCTCGTCCTCTGCCCCTTCCCCTACCTCTACCACGGACAACCGAGCCCGCTGCTGGGACCGCAGTCTAGCTCCATTGCTCCTTATGTTAACCATCTGCGGACAGAAGAGTGAAAGAGTCAGATACCAATTCGTATCACCAGATACCAATTGGGATCAAGTTATAGCATGATGGAAGAAAGAAGAGATAGTTTCCTAAAGTCCTATAGCCTCTCGAAGAAAAGTACGGTCGTCTCCGCACCATTCAGCAAGACATTACTAGACTTGTTTTAGTACGACGAGATCAACGAACCTAGGACTCTGATACCATCTTTGTCATGACCCAGACCACCATGAGTGGCACCCACCCAACCCCCAGATGAGAAAACCAATAGAGTCCAACTCTTAGCATAGCCTAACAGCTTAAAACCAGTGCAAAAAGTAAACTAGCAACAACATAATTAAATCAACTCTGTTAAATATAACCTGCGGAAAATCCTTCCTTAGAATCTGAAAGTCATTATACCAAAAACATCTACCAAAACTAGAGTACGGGATGCAACCCCAAATAAGGGAATAGTCTAAGCCCGAAACAAGTGGGCTACAACTCAAATAGATAGAAATCAAGGCAGCTTAGTCGAACAGCTCACTCTTGATATCTCGAAGTGTCAGGCCTACAGGTGAGGTCGTGCGTCAATCGCCGGAAGATTTCCTGTCCTCACAAAAAGACAAGCAAGTGCAGTATCAGTAAACAACCACCAGGTACTGGTAGTATCATCAGCCAGTTCAAAATAAATAGTGTACGAACAGTACAAAAGTCAAGTAAGAGTACAGAAACACGTAAACCAGTCAATATATATTTTTAGACTACATGTCTCTCCCTAACTTGTCCCCACATGTAAATCACTTCCACAACCATGATCAACAATTCACAATAGCAATAATTTTACCTCGTTACATATCCCAGACCCACCCTGGATCCCCTCTAGACAACACCTAAGTTCCAGAAAAATAACCCGGTCTACACTAAGACCAAACTCATAAAGCAATGTAACAACTCGGTCTCTCAAGGGCTACAATAAACAACTACAATTCATAAATACAACTCGATCCACTCAGGGAACCATTAATAAAGATGCAACAATACAATAAAGTAAACCCGTACCAGGCGTGGTACCCGAGCCAACGTTAGTGTTATTCCATACCAGGCGTGGTACCCGAGCCAACCGTTAGTATATCTCGTACCAGGCGTGGTACCCGAGCCAAACATTACTATATCCCATACCAGGCATGGTACCGAGTCAACCGAATGTCACATAAATCCACAGTCACAAACAATGAACAATCAACACTTGTAAACCAACAAGCAATAACACCTAGTTCATTTCACAAGACTGAAAACGGGTCTTTTTGATATTCCTAAATCATTCCCTAAGCAATGCAAACCATGCAAATACGTAGACATGAGTACACAAACATACAATGCATACAAGAATTAATAACCATCAGCTTCCTCGAATAAGCAAGCTCTATAGTATCGGAGCTTTCCCTTTTTCAGGATCCCTTGCTTGTTCTTGGTCTAGAAACAAATACACAGTAACCAAAAATCAATACTTATGGCCTACAAATTATCTGGATTATGAAAAATCTCAAACCCCAGGCCAACCATGATCATTCCACCCATTCCCGGGCTCTCCCATCATTAATTCACTTAAATTCATCATTTTTACGGATTTCCTTAGAGAGTTATGGCTAAGTGATCATTACTCATTACCAAGAATCAAGACCCAAGAACTCTAGCACCCTAGAATCCCCATTTTTCCCGGATTCTACCATTCCTAGGTCATCCCAACCTTTTCCCAAGTCCACCCCTAGCAATTCTATAGCATGGAAAAGATATCATGGAGTTTGGGAGTAGAATCCTTACCTTTAGGATGAAAAATGGTGGAAAACGGATGAAAATCACCCAAAATCGCTCCTTCTTCTCCCAAAACGTTTCAAGAAAAACTAAACTATTTTGGGAAAATTTCTGCATTAAATCCTGTCACGCTCCGGTATAGTGGTCCGCTCCGCTATAGCGGTACCACCGTAGCAGAGTCGTCCGCTATGACGGAGGCTGACCATCGTTGACTTACGCTGTAGCGGTAATTTCTCTGCTATAGCGGAGGTCTCCATGGTGGAGTGTCAACCACTGTAGCGGTTGATATGAGACAAAAAGTCGTAAAATCTTCAAAACTAGTCCATTTTACAATACATTTATTTTTCTGACGTCCCAGAATAACTCCTTCACGTCAACCTCGATTCCGGGAGTTCTACTTACCCGAATTCGATTCCGAAAAGTCCTCCAGATTCCTTTATGTATCAGCTACAAGGAAAACTAGCTCGAAGCAAGACATCAAACGCAATCCTTACCCAAATTTCTCTAGACCATATCTCACTCCAAATCCGTCCAAGACTGCCTAGCCAATATTTCAAACTCCCAAACCCGAAGTTTTCTAACTCTAAGAATTGACACAAATGATTTTCTCGTAATGACAGTCCCGCTCGTTACACTATTACAATAAGGCAGTTACAAAATGAAGCGAGGAAAATATGTATCAAGATGATGGCAAGAAAGGGGAAAGGAGAACCAGCCCCCGATGGTTGTGAAACATGAATGTTGTTTTTATTTTTATTCAGTAACAAATATGAATGTTGTCTTTAAATGATATATATTTTATAATAGGATGACAGTCGATGCTAGACTTGTTCAAATATTAAGTAATGTTTTGTATGTTGCTACTTATTCAGTAACAAACATGAATGTTGTCTTTAAATGACAACCTATTTTGTAATAGGATGACAATCGATGCTAGACTTGCTCAAATATTAAGTAATGTTATGTATGTTGCTATTGAAGCCTTATGTTATGGATTTGGTGTGATGTGGTATTGTGCTGATTAAGTGTGTGAACTTGAATGGTTTGCGTGAACTTAGAGAAAATGCATCAAGACCTCCCTAAAGTTGGTCGACATTTGGAAGTAGACACCTAAACTTTACGGGGGTCTTATTACCCCACTAAACAATTTTAAATGATACTATTACATCATTTTTAGGCCACCTGACATAGAGAGTGTATCCACTCTCTTAAAAGAGCGTGAAGACCCCACAAAAATGACTATAACTTTATTTTTATAATTTTTTTATATAAAATATATTTTTTTATTTTTCTTATTATTTTAACTTTGTTTCTTACTCTCTTTTTCTTTTTTTTCTTCTTTCTTCTTGGTAAATTTGATGGACCCCTAGCGCTTTCAATGCCACCATTTTCGTTATAACTTTACCTACTTTTTTTATCATTTTCATTTTACTCTGTTCAATTTCAAGTTCTTATCCCCATTTTTTTTACACTTCAAACAATTTTATAAAACCCGATAGATTTCAAGATGATTAGAAGTATCATTCAGTTATTTATTCGAGTTTCAATTCATCTATTTACGAATTTTAGAAAATTTATTGAGTCTCTACAAAACCTTCATTTTTAATATTATTGTTATCATTCTTTTCAAAACCTTAATTGCAAAAATAATATAAAAAGGAGATAAGTTAATTATTGATATCTCCGAGATTGTAAAATTTGTTCAGCGCATTTTTTTTATTTTTACTATCAATTATTTAATAAAAATTAAGAAAGTAGTAAAGAAAAAAAATTGAAAAGCTTTTATTGATTATAACAATGACAATAAAAGGGAAGGAGGTTAGGTGAAGAAGAACAAAAATCTATATAAGATGGAGGATTTGCTGGAGAAGAAATATGTGGAGAGAGAAATTAAGTAGAAAGAGAAAAAAAAAGTCAAAAAGAAAGAGAGAGAAAGGAGAAAGAGAGAAAAGGAAAAAATATAAAGAAAAAAAAGATTAAAAATGGAAAATATACATATTTAATGAAGTTAACACGTGTCAAATAATAATTGGTGCGTGATTAACACTTAAATTTTGAAAATTATGATTCATCCGGAAATGATGTAATAGTATCAATTTAAAATTGTTTAGTGGGGTAATAGGACCCCCGTAAAGTTTAAGTGTCTACTTACAAATGTTGACCAACTTTAAGGTGGTCTTGATGCATTTTCTCCATGAACATATTGTGGACATCTATCTCCAGCCTTTAAGTTAGAACATAGGAAGTACAGTTTATCTTATCAGTAGTGTTGGTTGTGTCCTGCTACTATTGTTAATCACCTGTGAGTTATTCTATTGTTATTAGTGGGTTGTGTTATGTATATTTGTGCGCGTAAAAATTCTTCTACCTCTTTTGAGAAAGAGAGAGCATGTATGACTTCCTCGAAGCTTGCACTAGTTCTGAAAGGTTCAAATAACACTATTTCATCTCACTACTAAAACAAAATAAAGGCAATGAGATGACATTCTAATACTACTTAGTTGTTATAATAAATTGACAAATAATAACTGAATGAAACTAAATTACTGCTACTTGTTACATATTTACTATTAAAATTGGAAAATTAAGAAAGTACCATATTTTTTGCAAAGTAAAATCAGCGGCTCAGATCCCACGAGCTCGAATTCAGAGTTGATATCGGCACTCAATTTCACCGTCAAGCAAATCCATTAGAATTAGACTTACCAAAACAATAAAATTACATTCTGAATTCACTTAAATGGTTGACAAAGTACTAAAATAACAAAATTACATTGGAAATTACTTTTCAATGGTTGACAAAGTACCTAAATAACAAAGCGCTAAACTATAGCTTAAACAAACAATATTATTATAGCATATGTCATTATAGCTACTAAACTTAAATATATGCCAAATGGAAAGTTAATTATTTGGTGCACTCTGGTAGTGATTATCAAATTCATCCTCCTGACCATCATCCCATCCAGCCCAGTCATCGTTCTTGTTGGATGTTGTTGCCCTCTTTGTAGGATGATTTACTTTGCTTTTGTCTTTGTTGTCCCAATCATCCCACGATCCAGAGCTGACAGAATTAACATTCCTCCCAGAGGACTGGGCTCCTCCAGAAGCATTCCATCCTTTAGAATCCTGATTAAAATCCTGATAAATAGTCGTTCTTTTCACTTTCACCTCGTTGTCAGCTATCATTCAAGAGCAAAAAGCTATGATGAATATATTGAAATCAGAAAACTACTGACAGTAAAATAATAAAGATAATCAAAGTAAAAGAAATAACGTAGTAATAAAATCGAAGGAGCTCAGCAACCTTATTGGAGATAAAAATTGAAGGAAAATCCTAGTGGATATTCACTCACAAAGACCAACTAAATCTGCACTAAATTACGACTCACTAAGTGAATCAGCATATGAAGAGCAACACAAATAAGTGAAGTTAAAGGATAAGCTGAACCTCTTTTAGTTACTCACTGACAAGATTGTGGAAGACGAGCAAAAAGGTCCTAAAGCGATTGCAAAAGCTCAAAAGCTTAACGGATTCACATTGCATTTGGACATACTAATTAAGTAATTTATAAGTTCACATATTTGAACTTCACAAAGCATAATCTCTTCAAAGCCTGAGTAAAAGAGGCTGATTATAGTGAGTACACGACCAACATAAAGCTTGTCTTACTATGGACTTAAATTGTGCAGATTGAATAGAAAATATACGTATAGAAACCCCAACTAATTCGTTGATTGAGTTGTAGTATGATTGAATTAAGCAGTATAATTTGTAGCAACAAAAGATGATTTTGGAATTTGCAAGTAAATTGACTCAGCATCAACTTGGTTGATCTAGTGTATATTATTCAACCTTGTCCTGACTTAATTCCAGTCTAACTATAGGGGGGTCACAGAAATATTTGTTCCTAGAAGAAATAATTTTACCCTACACTTCAGAAAAAGTAGAACACTTAAATTACTGATAAAGTTGTATTTTCTGAAAAAATCCTTTTACCCTACACTTCACAAAAAATAGAACACTTAACTACTGATAAAGTTGTATTTTCTAAAGGATATGCAGTTTTGAACCCATATACAAAATCTACAATGGAAGTGAAAATGTAAAACTCCCTTCGAAAAGGTCTAAAGGTTGCTACAACTATTGATTCAGCCTCCTCAACTTTCTTCTTCTTTTTTTCTTTTTGCTTTTTGAGACAATGGTAACAAACATCTCAGTAGTCCTTGAAATATTTTAAGGCTCACTGATTATAATAGCTATTTTGGCTTAGCAGGTGATATCCATAGCTCTTGGGGGTAATTGTTCATCATCCCAATCCCAAAAATTACATGATTAATTCTGCCCAAAATACAACAATATGACTATCACAATAATATTAAAATTCATTTAAAATAGGAGAAATAGAACTCAAACGTAAACTAACCTTGGGCATAGGACACTTGAAAAATGGTCTACCACCGTTATTCGGCGTCCACGCCGTAAAGCGATTGACTTCAAGTCCACAGTGGCACTTCTTCTTTGAACTAGTCGAGCCATTCGACCCTTCAGACATTGTTTAAAAATAGTTTAGTTTAGAGATTGGGTTTGGACGATTGGAGAAGATGAGAAAGGAAAATTTAAGATGAGAACCGACGACGTAAATCGACTTAGTTTTTTTTTTTGGATATTTTGGCTATTGAATCTGATCGATCTAATCTAAGTGAGAGAATAAAAAGGTATTGGGTTAGGGTGTGGGTCGGGTTAGGGAAATGGCACAGGTCGATTTTTAATGACGTGGACCTCTAATAAGAGGCCACGTGGTAAAAATGGTATTGCAAATCTACCGTTAAAAGATAATAGCATGAATGGGCCTGTTCTATAACGACAGTGACATAAATGAGCCAAACTTTTAATGGATAACATACGTGGGCCATTTTCAATAATTTAGCATATTTGAGCCTTTTAAAAAGTATGATAAAGTTAACGGAGAAGCTCTTTTCAAACAAAGAAAAGCCGATTTATATGCAATGAGTCACTCTTTTTCAACACATGGATGATCTGCAAATTAAAAAAAGTGGCATTAATTCAATGCACTACTAAGGGCAAGTAAATATCTAGTCTTAGTATTCAAGTATTAAGAGGCAACATGAGAAAGTTTGACATTAGCGAAATGAAATACCTAATAGAGGAGAAAACCGCAGAGCTCTACTATGGCGATCGAATGTCACGATCCCAAAATACGATGGGGTTGTGCGGACACCTACTCTAACCTATCCAGGTAGGAGAACCCTAAAATTACCCAACCTTTAATATGCGGAAGTCTTTTTAAGCAATTTCAAACGTACTAATATAGAAACAACTGCATCAATCTCAATAATCATTAGATAGTTAATAATACAAGGACTGCAAGTTATACAAGTTACTACAATTTCTGCCAAGATCTAGTCTAAGTATGTACAAGAGCTACTTCAGAAAGGACATGACAAAATATAAAAGACACAACTCCCGCCGAAAGGATAGAGAATGAAAGTTGATGGTGGAGACTCTTCAATCCAAGCTCGAACTTCAGCCAACCTATCACACATCTACACCAAAGGTATAGATTGAGTAGCATCAGTACAACCACACGTACTAGTAGGTATCATCGATCGACCAGGATTAGTTCACATAATCACATATATAGAAATCAAGGCTAAACAGATACAACCACTTCAACATATAATAAGATATTCGGCAAGTAGTCATTTATAAGTGCTCCTCATCCATCCCCGGTCATCTACTCTTCATTCCTGAACAAGGGTATCCTCTAACCCCAACTAACTTCCTTTCCTTTCACGTCTAGCATTTTCTACACAACTATGCTTAGTGGTGAGGCATTAACCACTACCTAAGTTCACTCAACAACTATCAACCTAACAGGTCATTCGATCTTAGGTACTCACAGTTTGCTCAATTGCATCTAAATTCAATAAAGGTTACTACAGACATTCATCAATGCATTCACGAGGAAACTAAGTTTATCTACTCCTCACTCATCAGTATATTCAATACTCACAGACCCTACTCATAACTACAAGACCACCTTATACAACTGATCACGGGGCAATATAATAGAGCATATAATGATGATACAATAATATACGCAGTGATATATGCAAGAATGTGTACACACAGGCTATGAGTCTTATTGCTGCCCACTAGCCCTGCCCTGCAGGGGACCCGAGGTGTCCATGTACCATACTGACGTGGTATCCGCTTCATAGTGATCTGCTGACCCTAATCAATGCAACTAGGCTCTAGGCATGTATATGATGAATGCATGCACATGTGTATATATAACCACAGTGTCCAAGATATTATTCATACTTAACCATTTCAGCTCACTTATCACTTCCTGTTCATTTAGCCTATTCATACAAGCACAACATGAAAAGCATATATAATACAATCATGTCCAAAGACCAATCACAAGTTATACAATTTTACTACAAACATGCAATAAAGTGAGTCTTAACTCCAATTCAACACAGTGCCTACAAGCCCTTACCAGGCTTACCCGCCATGTTGATCAGTTCTACACTTCTATTTAGGTCTGACCAACCATCCCCTCCCCATTACGACACTATCATTCGATTCGTATTTTGGAGCACACAGTCACAACTCGGCTTAGCTTCATTACTAACCCGTTTCTCATAACTATGGGGCCTCTACGTAAGCAATTTTTATTATTTCTTATTCAAATTCCAATCCCAAAATATAATCATTAAGTCAATCTATTAAGGGCTTCGAAGCTATTAAAATAGAGCTTCAACCACCCCAACTAGACATTCGAATTTGTCACAGTTTATTTAAGAATTGTTCTAAGTTTATTCTTCTTTACCAGTTAGATTCTTTATGGTTCAGGCATCACCCAGTTATTGAACATAAGTTTAAGTCTCAATCATTATATCATAGGCGCTATCTACACACATAACTTACCATGAACATAATTATTCATAAACCAGGATTATTAAATACATTCAGCCATTACCATCCAGACTCTGTGCTCGAAGGTCTAAGCATGTTGTCTTCATCAATTTTTATACAAGAAATATGCTTACTAATCAATTCTTGCTATTATTTAACCATAACCTACCTCGAATGTCGAGTTACTGCCATGATGCGTGCAACTTGCATGTTATTTCCGTCTCAAGAAATTTGAAGGAATGATCACCGCGATGGAGAGAGAAATCCAACCCTTTTTCTGAGAGCTCCCCCCCTCTCTTCTTGCTTTTCTAGGGTTGGGAGAGAACTGGGGCATTTTTAGGAGAAGGCCTCTTTTTGAAAAAGGGTTTGAAGGCTGAACATATTAGATTCTAAATTCTGTCCCGTGTCCTTCTCGCTACAAGGGATGCTCCATTGCGGCGGTCTGTCGCGATGAGACCTTTCATTGCAACGAATCGTTGTGACGAGCTCCGGCTCGTCCCGACAAAGGATGCTGACAGCTTGTCTTAGATCGCATTTCATGCCCGAGGTTTATTTAAACACCATTAAAATCAACTCCACGATTTTAACTCACACGATCTTGTTTCAAGAATATTAATCCGATAAATTTATCACGACTTTCTAATAATAACGGGATGGATCGTTACATCAAAGGTTAGATGCAAGTTGTGATTTTGGTGTATAAAAAGGGAAAGAGAAAACCTAAGCGACAATTAAAAGAGATAATTGGGGTAAACAAATTATAAACCTAATGAATTCTACTCTTAAAAGGATTATGTACTTAAAAGAAAAATTAATTATTCTCCTAATATTAAAAATAAACATCTAATTATCTTCCTACAAATTTAGACTTCTTCACATATATTTTAGGTTTAAAAGTCTATAAATTTATAAAGTCTACTGTACATCTAATGAATTCTACAAATTTAGATTATTTTCATATATTAATAATAATTTGAGAAAAATAGTAAATGATAATTTTATCTATTGTAAAGTTTTTTTAATGAAAGGCAAAAACTTTAATCATCATTTCTAAGTACTTTTATGCTTTTAATATAACTAGTTTCTACGAACGTGGGTTGCATGATAATACCATATCAATTATATTGTACAGTTGCATAAAAGAATTTTTTTAAATATAAACAGAGATGTAATAACATCAATAAAAGACCGTATTTTGAATCAAAGTTTATTTCTTAAAGCATCTGAACAACGGATAGTTAGGTTACAACTAAATTAAATATGCATAAAAAAGACTCCTAGAATCAAGCATATCTATTTTTGAAGACTTGTATGAATGGCTAGTGTTCAATTAAAATTTTATCCACACACAATAGTATTCAATTTTTAAAGAAATATGGTGTTGTTTCTAATACCACAACCAAAATAGCTTCTCCTCAGCTACACTAAGCACCATAACCAATTCCTGAATTGTTGTTGCATTTATAAAAAAAAATTAACAGTGGCACAATGTTATTCTTTATCAATATAGTAATAACAGTCCGAGATATAACATTATCATAACTTTAACTCTTTCTTAGGATCATGAAAAATTCAAACAATAGATTCACGTTTGATAAGAAATTATAAAGGTTAATACTAACTTTTTTGGTGTTTATTGAAAGATTCAAATTAATATTTGAACTTCAACTGTGAATATTGTGCAGAATGTACACACTTCAGGTCAATATATTTGAATATAACGGTAACCTAATATCTATATATAACATAATTAGATATTGTTAGAACCTTAAAAGATGAATTTCGCTCTTAGACTTCTTAATAATTTTTTAATTATGAGATCTTATTCAATATTTGAAAGATAGTTTGGCCAATCAATATTTATATTTCGTACTTTTATAATAACTAGTTTCTTTGTACGTGCTTTGCAGGTAGATATTTAGTAAATTTTGTATATGAAGGATTAAAAAATAGAATTTATGGATATCATTAAATACTTAGAATCAATATTATTACATTAATATGTTATTTCAATTCAAAATGATTGGATATCATCGCGAATCTATTACTAAATAGCTCTTAACTAATGATTTTTTGATAATCTATCGCGAATTCATCAATGATGGAACTGTGTAACTATATATTTATCCGTCGTTAATTTTTACTTTTAAGTAATGATTAGATTATACAAAAACTTGTAATATAGAAATATGCAGTGTGAATAGAAGGCGTAACCAATTCTATGTTAGAAATAAAGTTATTGAAATAATCTTTTACAAGGAGATTTTTTTAGTTAATCAATTCACTCCGTCTTCCACCTCCCATGGTGATGGATGGGTTAGCATAGACTTGAGCACCTATTTACTTCACCCAAATACTATAGTTTTGTATTAAAAATATGTAATAATATACAAAGATATTTACAAAGCACTCAATCTCAAGTAGTAATTAATTTTGAATTAAAGGTTGTTCGCTCACGATTTAAAGAACAAACTAGAAAGGACAATTCGGTGCACTAAAGCTCCTGCTATGCGCAGGGTCCGGGGAAGGGCTCGACCACAAGAGTCTATTGTACGCAGTCTTACCTTGCATTTTTGCAAGAGACTGTTTCCAAGGCTGCCATGTGACCAGGAGGTCACGGGTTCAAGCCGTGGAAACAGCCCTTTGCAGAAATGTAAGGTGAGGCTGCGTACAATAGACCCTTGTGGTCCGGCCCTTCCCCGGACCCCGCGCATAGCGGGAGCTTTAGTGCACCGGGCTGCCCCTTTTTTTTTTTTTTACTGTTTCCAAGGCTTGAACCATGGCAGCAATTTTACCAGTTACTCCAAGACTCCCCTTCGATTTAAAGAACAAATTAAGGTGAAGAAAAAAATTTAGAACTGGGATGGAATTGATACTTTTTTTTCTTGATAAGGGGAAGATAACTTAACAATCAAAGATTAGCACAGGATCACACTAAAAATAAACACCTTCCACGACTAAATTTTCCAACAAAAGCTAATATGAATCGGTGTAATTTGTAACCTGTAGGTATTACCAAACAGAGGTCAATTTAATCAGAATAATCAATATGAAAATAAAAAATTATACGTGAAGACATAAAAATCATCTTCCAAATATTTTAGCTGCTTTAATAAATATTTAATTAGTTGCCTTAACAATGCTCGTACAATCCATTATTGTTAAAATTTATATAGATGTACAAGTTTTTACATTATGAAAATACTCACAATCAGATACACCAGAAGATTTAGTGAATGATATACAATTTTCATTTTCTTTACTCTAATTTTCTTCTTGGGTTCCCTTCTATTTCCCCGACTCCTGCTTCACCTTCTCGAGCCTTTTGCTGCTCCTGAAAATTTTATTCAAGATGTTTTTTTCCCCTCAGGATTCAAGATCTCATCCATAGCAAGGATGGCATATCACTGCAAAATAAATATCAAATCAGATTGTGAAAAAATTGCACGTCTTCATCAATTAAAAAAGAACGAAAAACTAAATATTACGTATGTACATATAATAAATTTGAGTAGTCGGCACATGCTAGTCCCAATTTATACAAATCTATATTATTGAAACCAAAAAATATATTATTAGGCAAACCCATATACAACAAAGAACGAATTAGAAGTGTACGCAGACTCTTCATTCTCGCGTATTATCTAATTGGAATTAGTATGACATAGTAAATAATATCACAATTTTATCCTTTTGATTAAAAAGAATTATTTTAAGTTTAAAGGGTATAAAAGTCGTTCAATAGTTAAAGAATATTTTGATCAATCAACATTTATATTCATGTTTTTATAATAATATAGATATAAATATAGATAGATGAATATATAGTATCGATGTACGTGCTTTGCACATAATACACTAAAAAAACTTAGAACATAAAGATGAATAAGAAAAATCAACATACAAAGTAAATATTAGATGAGTGTATAATAATAAACGCATGACAAATAATTAATGCAATATATTAACTTTAGTCATTCTAAGATGAGGAGGTGTAGAAGGACTCTATAAAATTTGTGGGTTACGGTTATACCGTCAACCCATGTTCTATTCAATCCCATCACCTCACATTAATCCACATATGCAAGAATACTGAAAAAAAACAGGTAAGAGTTGGATAATGTTACCAAAGCAACATATTAATTGCAATCATGAATATAATGTCGAAAATTTGAAAACTTATAGATCCAGAATCTAAAATGCTTGCAAACTACTATTCAGCAAGGTGTTCATGGTTCGGATAAAAATCAATTTAAACCGAATCAAATCGATTAAATAAATAAATTTTTATTTGGTTTGGTTTTACATTTTTAAAAATCGATAATATTTGGTTTGGTTTTACTCAAAAAACTGAAGAAATAATCGAACCGAACCGATAAATTATATTACATATTTTTTATAATTATATATATATGATTTTTTTATGAATAATTTTAATTATCTTACATATGTTTTCATCAAAATTTATTTATAATTTAAATATCTTGTATTAGAGTACGTCATTTTATTGTTTTATGTGGTAATCTCACAATGTATTTTTTTTGAAAGAATTGTTGTCTTCTTTTCCGTTTGAACGATCGTTTCTTTTTATTTTTGTGTATGGTTAATAACCAAATAATCGAACTAAACCGAATCGAAACCGATAACAACCAAACCGATAAATGTACATTATATTTGGTTTGGTTTGGTTTGGTTTTAAGAATTTAAAAATCGATTATATTGGTTTGATTATGATTTTGATCAATAACCGACTCAAATTGACCCGTGAACTGTAATGACCCTTCCGGTCATTTACACGTTTTCGCCTTTCTTGTACCATTAGAGCTTACTTGTAGCGCCCAAGTCATTTATGGCTTGTCGGGACCGGTAGTTCGGTGCCCGGGCCATTTGTTTGGTCTGTATGGCCGTTCCTCGTTTTAGAGCTTCAACTTTGGAAAATCGTTGACTTCCGACAACATTCTTGGTAATATCAAAGAATTAAACCAAGGTTCTAGGTTAAAGGAATTCCTTACTCAAAAGTTTGAGTTAAAGAAATGCCTCGTGTAACACCTCGCCCGTTTGGAAGGTTTAAAGTAACCCGTGCCTTAGGGGTAAGACCAATAGTGTCTAATATACTAAGAAGGATGTGTTATGAGGTATTGTAATGGCAAAATGGTCGTATGATAAGTTTTGAAATCAAGCAAGTTGCGAAACAAAAGTCAAAAAGTTATTGTAAATTTCTTTAAGGAATTCTCTTCAAATTTGGGTTAAATGTCTTGGGGTGTTTCTCCCTATCTATAAAGAGTTAGTGGGTCCCCAATATACCAAATCGAAGGTATACGAGTCTAGTTTCCAATGCACTAAACCATTTGTCCATACGACTTCAGAATAGAGAGATATTCACGTTTTCATAAGACCGCGCAAGCAGATACGTCAACGTGGGGCCCGCATCCTAAGTCGGTTTTGCTTTATAAAAGGTGTTCCAGCTTCGTTTTAATTCATAAAAATCACCCAAAAACTTCATAAAATCAGAAGGAAGGTCCATAAATAATCCATGGACTTTGATCCTTTCAATTCGGAAGTTTAACAGAAGTTGCTCTACGTCGCGAGCTCGTCATTTTGGTATAGTTTTCCCCGTCGATTTCATGGCGTATCTTCGTGGGTGTTGATGCAGCGAGCTAGCAGGTGTTTTTTGAGTATTTGGCAGTAGCTATGGAGTTATTATTGTGAGGTATGGATCCCGTACACTTATATATTTGTTGGATCAAGATTTTAAGCTTCTAGTTATGAAAAGTTGTATTTTTCGATAACTTGTAGTAGTTTCTTGTTGGATTTGGATATGTTTGTTGTTCCTGCAAGGAGGCAGGTTGTTAATCTTGGGATATTGAATATTTTTGTCAAGGAAATCTCTCCCCTACGACCCTCCTTCGTTATTATATGTTCTAGTATTATTTTATGGATTTCTGAGCCACGAAGTGGTATTTTGGATTTGTGGCTTTGGACAGCCCCTTTATCTTGTTATGTTTGGTTATTGTTGTGGTGTTCTAGTTATGGTAAGGTGCTGGAGGGATTGGGAAATTGTGCGATTCTTTTTGGGATCACATACGATAGTGATTGGATTGGACAAACGTGAAGTATGCCTTGAAATAGTGCATCGGGAGCTCGTCGCTCCTTGGAGATGTGGTTAACGTATTGTTGTTGGATTTAGCTGCCATTTGTTATTGTTATTGGCCTCATTTTTATGCTTTGGAGTTGGCTGGTCGCAAGTGTGACATTAACACCTTATCAATTGGCTATGGCTCGTTCTTGCAGCCTTGTCGATTCTAGCAATTGTTCCATTACCTTGGTTGGTCAGGCTTCATAGAGACGTCTTTGGGGCTTCAGTTGAAAGTATTTGTTTTGTGTGATTCAGAGCTTCCTGGAGCTGTTCGAGTCTGGACGATGTCGTTCCCGCAGCTAGTCATCGGATGACAGGTAGGTTATGGTTTTCCCCTATCTAGACTCTGCGTATATAGGCTATAACTGCATTAATTAACATCCTTGGATGGGTTGTTATAGGTTGGTACCCCAGACCTTGTTCGCCTTTCGTCCGTCTATTTCATACGTTGTTTGTAGTATTCGCATAGTAATGTATATTACCTTTGTGGTCCTGTGTGGCCTTGTATTGACTCTGGAACATATATGGTGGGATATTTGGGAATGTCCGCGAGTCCCGGACATAGAGATTATCCTTTTAGGCTGGTTATGTCTGCTGAGTAGCTATTGGGCCTGTGCAGGGCTGATAGGAATTGTTGTGAGCTGTTGGGCTACTTTTATATTTGTGTGCGAGCATATCATCCATGAAAAAGGTTTTCCCCTGCATGTTTTACTACATTTTTGGCTGTGAGCCACTACTGACAGTTTTCCTAAATTTGCATGGCCCTAGGGGCCCGTTTTTGGTACTGTTGCTGATAGAAAAGGGGATTTTTGGATGTTTTCGCATTGATTTTATTACTGGTACTAGTCTCTGCGGGGCAGAGCACCAGACTTGATTTTATTACTGATACTAGTCTCTGTGGGGTGGAGCACTAGACTTGATTTACTACAGTTTTAGACCCGGTTACGCCCGGGCACCCTTGGAGGGGTTTTTGAGGCATTTTCTACTACTTTAGCGACGGGATCTGGGCATGCATACTTTAGACTGGGTCTCTATCTTGATCCCGGACTTGCTTCCGGATGACATATCTTGATACTGAGTTTTAGTATGGGGTCGGGGACCTCCATGGACCTTGCCGCTCTAGGCCTGGGGCTTCTGGCTGCGTGCGCCGGAGGGAAGGGTATACGGTGGAGTAGAGGTATACAGGCTGAGCCCTTCCATGGAACCTGCCTGCTGGGCCTGATTGGCACATGAGGAGGTACATACAGAGGTTCTATTTCACATCATATCATATCATGCATTGGATTCCACCCTTGTTTGTTGTGTGTTCAGTGTACACTCTGGTAGTATGGGATGCCGGAGGGTTTGTTTTCACTTGATTGTGTTCTTTGGTTGTATGGGCGGCCGTTGGGACTGTAGGTAGACTATATTTACTCCTGTTTTTGCTTAGAGCTTGTCTTGGCACCCGGTTCTTGAAAGATTAGTGATGGCTAGCCTGTTGAGGCTTTGGTTGTGGGATTTCTGATTATTGAGAGGGCTTTAGAGTCCTATCTTATTGAGGCACTTTTGTGTGGCCTTCTGAGCAGAGTGTGAGACTCTGGTTCTATTCTTGTGGGAAGCTGAGTGGTATCTCTCAGTTATTGTGGCCTAGTTATTTCATCCTAGGGTTGTACTTGTGAGGTGATTCCCTGGTTATGATATCATATGATTAGATGTGTTATGATTTCCTTATACTGGTTGATTCCATTTTGAGTATGTTAGACTGCTCTCCGTCTTTTCCTTCCACTTGAGGTTACCGGTATACCGCCATTTTCTCAACTCTCTCTCTACTTACTTATATTATTGTGCAAGGACTCCAGGTGCGTTTTCCTTTCCTTCACATGTGATTCTATGTAATTGTATCTTTGTGCTAGCATGTGCTACTTGAAGCTCTTGGTTATGGATGATCTGTGCTAGCTCCTTGTGCCTTGCTTATTGCTTCAGTGACTGCTTTCTTGCTATCTGTTACTTACTGCTTTTATATCTTAGATGCGCTCAGTCGGCCGATGATACCTACTGAGTACCCGTGGTTTTGGTGCTCATACCATACTTCTGCACTGTTTTTGGTGCAGATATTAGCTTAGCTTTTGCTGTTGAATGCATTGGAGACTCGTGTAACTTTTAGATCTTCGAGACTAGGGTGAGCGCCTGATGGTCGGGGCTTGTCTACATCTCATCTTTTGTAATGTTACTCTTTGTATATTCGGAGACAGTTGTACTTATCATTTTGTTACTTCTAGCACTTGTATTCTATTAGAAGCTTCTGTACTGTCGATACCAAGTCTTGGGGTTGGTGTAGTTTCCCTTATGTATTTATATTCGAGTTTTGCTTTCGCTTATTTCTGCTTGCTGGTGCGTTTTGGTTAGGTAGTAGCCCATTACTAACCGTTCTGGGCTACGGGAATTGGTTCGCCTACTGGGGGATTGTAGGTGCCATCATGACTTGAGAAATCGGGTCGTGACATGAACACCCCTACTATTCAGTTTTGGAGCCTGATAACGAAGTAAAAATAAAATAAAAAAGTCAAAAAATTATAATAATAATTTAATTATTAAAGTTTCAAGTCCTCATCTTGATCTTAAATGCTTAAATTCAATTGTTGTATTGCAAAGTAAAAGAATCACCTCCTGCCTGCAATCACATAAAATATGTTGGACAAATGATGAGAACTTTCAAAATTTGATAAGCAAGCAAAAAAACAGTACTCAATTAACTGCTAAAAAATAATTCTTAAGGATCATATGACAGATTTCTAGCATATCACTCTCATTTCACTCGTTAATTGCTAATTCTATGTAGTCTGTTCTTTAAAATTGACAAATTATTAGTATCAGAACTTCATAAAAAAAAGTATAAAACTCATACCTACACTTGTATAATTATCAGGATTGGTTATCAACTGAACATCTTGAATATAATCATTCCTACAAATAGATTTAAAAAGAAAAATTACTGTCAAATTCTATAATATAAAGAAATAGTACATTAATGGTTTAAATATGTAAGAGAATGCAATTATCATCGTTGGCATCACTGACAAACAATAGCTCAGACTTTAAAAGAATAAAACTGAAATACATAAATATTTCATGTGTATTAGTATTATTATATAACTGTACAAAACACTAAGAGAAGAAAACTCAATTGTTCTCGGTTGGGGTGTACAAAATTGAATCGCAAATCGAATCAAATCACAAATTGAATTAACCTGCAAAAATAACCCGATTAGTGATTTGGTTTGACTTGGTTTGGTATTGAAAAAAAAACCCGACTATAATTGATTTGGTTTGGTTTTAACTAAAAAAGTCAAACCGAACCGAACCAACCCGATATTACATTTATACTATTTTTAAAAATATTTTATCCATAAAAGTATTTATTGTGATGTAATTTATAAATATTTCTTCAACTTTTTCATAATTTTTTTCAATATATTATTTCAAGTTTAAACTTAGAATTTTAAATGGTCCAATAAATCTTTTTACAACCTGTAGATATTAGTAACTCAAATAAAGTCCAAATCAATACGAATGTTAACAAAAGATTATTCAATCCAACTCACGTTAGATATTTATTCTTTAATTTTACATAAATACATAACTAATTTATTTTTCTGTTTAATATTTAGTCATGTAGTTAACACTTATTAGACTTATTTTAGCATGACTTAATACTTTTAAATTATGATTATTTTTATTATGACTTATTAATATGCAATATTTATTCTATGCGATTTCATTATTTTTTTGGTTGAATATTTTATTGTCATCACTCACTTCATAAATTCCAAATAAAGTGAATATATTTTGTGTTATTTTTCTAAAAAATACCTTAGATAGTTGTATTTTGGTCAGACTAAAGAAATATTTGAAGCACAAGTTAATTATATATTTGTATGAAGACTTTACCGGGAAAAACCCGAAAAATCCGAAGAAATCGAAAAAATTCGAGGTTGGAAAATCCGACTTTTATTGATTTGGTTTGGTTTATAAATTTAAAAACTCAACACTAATGATTTAATTTGGTATTTAAAAAATCTAAACCAACCCGATCCATGTACACCCCTAGTTCTCGGTGAAATAATCTTATTATCTTAAGGAGGTGTTTTTCCCCCATATTGCTAAATTGTTTTATATATAGATATACTTTTTAAATTCTAATAAGAGTTTGTATATTAGGTGAGTTCTTTTAGTGTGTTATTTTAACACAAACAGGTAATTAGTTACTGATCCCTATTTAAACACCAAAATTAGAAGTAGTATTTACTTAAAATTCTATTTCTATTCTATTTTACCAAATAAATGTGTAACTTTATCTTGACTTAACTAAAATTTTAACGGAAAAGGGTCACATATACCCCCCGAACTATCGAAAATGGTTTGTATATACCCTTTGTTATATTTTTGGGCCACCTATACTCCTATCGTTATACTTTGGGTACATATATACCCTTATCACTAACGGTGAGCCACGTGTCACCCTCACATTCATTTAATCCATTCGCTCATTATTTACACCCGAATTAATAGATCCGCCCAGACCCGACCCGTATATCCGATATGAACCCACTAAAATCCCTCACCCTTAACCAATTTTACTCAGTTCAGTCCCTTTCTCTCTCACTTCTCTCACTTCGATTTACCCATTAAAATTTCTCACTATTGATGAATATATACCAGTAATTTACCCAAATTAAATTATCCACTCTCATCATCTTCTTCATCTCTTCAAATTTTTTCTTGCATTTGACATTGGAATTGTACCACAGGAAAAGGGGGTGTGGGGTTTGCTTTCTTCTATTTACTCCATTTTTTTTCCTTCTTGATTTTTTGCAATTGCATGTGAAACTTATTATGAACAAGAATCTCTATGTTTTTGATTAAGAACAAACAAATCTAGCAAACTTTCATAAAGCATTGAACTTTAATTTAATGGGTGTTCGATGAGAAAACAAGATTTTTTGTAAAAGAAATTTTTTTTGGTACTTTGTGTTTTACGTTCTTGCTGGCTTTTTTTTGTAGCTTGTTATCTTTGAAATTAAGAAATTATTGTGTTGCAAAGGATTGAGTGTTGTGGTCACATATTTTTCTTTTATCTTGGGGCTGAATGAATTTTAAACTTGAAATGCACTTGAGTTTTCCAACGGTGGAGAATTTTGGAGAAGATGATGAGGGTTGATGTGGGTCCCACATCTGTTGTGTTTGGTTGATTGTTTATTAATTTTATAAATTTTGGATGGAGCGGGTCGGGTAATGGGTTAAACTGAGGGGTGGGTTATAATTAAAATTGAATATTAAAATTGGGGATGAGTTGAAGTGTTCTAGTGATGCCACTTGCCTCTCTGTCAAGTATAAGGGTATATATGTACTCAAAGTATAACCGTAGGGACATAGATGACTCAAAAATATAATACATGGTATATATAAATCATTTCTGATAGTTCGAGGGTATATGTGACCTTTTTTCAAAATTTTAATGACATAAAAATTGATTAATATATTAAAAATATTTTGATCGATCAATATTTAGCCAAAATTATTCAGATAATAAAAGATGAAGGACATGTATGATATATTTTTAGTAAATGACATCTTTTTTTCAAGTAAACTTTTATTTAAAGGAGAATTACCGTAAACAATTTCAGATCATACCAATTCTTTCCGGCAAGGGAAAAAAAAAAAGAACAAAAGGAGAAAAAGGCCCTTTATATACATCCCCCTTCCAATACAAAACAAAATCTACCCTAGGGTTTTCTTCGCCTCAATTGAAAGAATCGAATAGCCACCCTCCCATCCATCCATCCATCGAATCACCATGACAGGTAAAGCAAAGCCAAAGAAGCACACGGCGAAAGAATTAGCTGCAAAGGCGGATGCAGCCTTGACCAACAGGGGCGGCGGCAAGGCTGGCTTAGCCGACAGGTCTGGTATTGAAAAAGGTGGACACGCGAAGCTCGAATGCCCTCTCTGCAAAGTGACTGCACCTGATATCAAGTCTATGCAGATCCATCATGATGCTAAACATCCAAAGATTCCTTTTGATGAGACCAAACTCAGTAATCTTCATTCCACTGTTGTTGCTGAATCCAGCAACAAGCCTAAACCTGGTATCCGTGGCAGTCTCAAGAAGTGAAGTCAATTGCTTTTAGGGATAATAGTCTTGTGGGCATGAATAATATCGAACCCACTTCTAGTTTCTGGTGATGTAATCCTTATCATATGTTTCTTGGTTTATATGCAAGTTACTTCTTCTCTGCTTGTTATTCTGGATATATTTCTCTTTCATATATATGATTATGTTTTGATGTTACCTTTCCTTGGATTCTATTTTGAAAAAAGAATAGGAAAAACAAGGCCAACTTTCGAGATAGGGATTAGGAAAGCTTTTATACTTGGACATAAGAATATGCACGATCCCAATGATTGGAATTTGCTGTTGATTTTGCTTGTATACAATGATTTCCTTTTGTGGGATTACACTGGGTTTGTTGTTCTTGTTGTACAATGATTTCCTTTTATGTTTGGTGCTATTTTCTTGCTAGTTTAATTAGCTGATGTATTATTGTTGTTGTGAGAGAGCTTTAGGGTCATGACATTTAGTGATTTTTGTGTAATTTGAGTGTATTTATGGTTGTGCTAATATTTTTAAGGGCGTGGAAGAGTTTGATCTTTTGATGGGCACCATGCTTAGCTTCTACTGCCGTAGTTATCTATGTGTCTTGATTTTTTGGAAGTTACTGCTGATGTTCTCCAGAGAGGGTTGTTGTTTTAGGAATAGTTTGCTTTCATATCTCTTCTCAAAAAGAATAAGTTTGTTTTCATATTTATTATTATGTTTGCTTGTATTTTAGTGTCTGATTCAATTTGAACAAAGGAAAAGAAAAAAAATGTTTTTTTATAGAGGAGATTTTGGAGAAGAGATTAGGAAATTTTTATACTTGATGCAAGAATTACAGATCTGGCTCTGTTATTTTTTGCTTATGTATGATGGTTTTTCTTCCTTTGTTTTTCTTCGATGGAATTTTAATCGTATTTACATTGTTGGGAGAGAGCTCTGGCATCATTATCTCTAGTGATTGTAGTGTAATTTGAGTTATTATCTGTTTGTGTGCTTATATTTTTGGGAGGGTAAACAGAGTTTGATGTATTGATTTGGATACTAGGGGAAAAGGGTGCCTTCTATTACAGTGAATGTTCTTGTTGATTCCACCTTTGCTCGTCTTTGCTTTCGTACTCAGATATGGTTTTTGATTTGGTAAAAATACTAAGGTGTTCATGCATAGTCGAAGAGAAAAAAAAGACAATAGCGATTGAGAGGAATTTGTGGAGGAAACATACATTAAGATTACACGATTAAGAGCTTTTTGTCGTCATGTGCCAGGATTATTATTGCTTTGAAGTTTTTTTCATCTTTTGTCATCTATTTGCCCACATATTACACCATTAACTCATACTCCCTCCGTTTCAATTTGTTTGTCCTACTTTCCTTTTTAGTCCGTTTCAAAATTAATGCCTCTTCCCTTTTTTGGTAACTCTTTAATTGTAAGTTGTAACTTTCTACATGGCATGTTTAAACCACAAGATTAAAGGGCATTTTAGTACATTCTACATAACTTTAATTTAAGACTACAAGATTCAAAAGTCTTCTTTGCTTTCTTAAACTCCGTGTCAAGTCAAAACAGGACAATCAAATTGAAACGGAGGGATTAATACATTCAAAGTAGTTTTGGGGACTGTCACTAAGCGGTACCGAGTTTGTTGGATTTGCTTGCCTAGTAAATTCCGGTGTGTTTTTACTTGGATGAAGTTAGGAGATTGTATTTGTCTATGTTGCAAAGCTGGATTAGAAGAACCACAGGCTCGCTTTGCCAGTACGTTTGCCCCGTTAATGTTAGTTTTTACTGCCAGTCGTGTGCCTTGTTTATGTTACTTTGCTCATGTTGCAAATTGTCAGTGTGTAAACTTATTGGATAAAATATGTATTTGACTTACAGTGCTTATGGATGAGCAAATTGGAATCTGTATAATAGTTTCATCCTGGTACTACAGAGGCTAGACTCTTCTATTGATGATCTTAGTCCTGTGGGTGCTCTCACATTTTGCTATGGAACATTGGTGGTATTTTTGCTGCTACTTATGGATAATGATGGAATGGTCAAATTTGTAAATCCTTGTGGTTGATTTTTGGTTATCAGAGGAGTTTGATTGTTGATATGAGTCCTTTAATCTGTCTTTTTTTCTTGGTGTTATACAATTGGTTTAAAAAAGGAGGCCCATGATATTGGTGGTTTCCATGTAAACATGGTGGTGCTAAAGACTGGCCTCTGTTTTGTTCAGGTAATCTGTTATCCACCTGTTGCAAGCTCTAAATCTTTTTACTTATTGCCCTCTTATACATGTGGTGCATGTGTTGTGGCTGCAACTTGTATTCTTATGTTTTTCCTTTTAGTGATGACATGAGTGGAATCAATATCCTATTTTATGTCCCGATCGCTGGGGTATTCTCAGTTTTCTTCTATCACATTATGTCCCTGCATACATTGAACCTTTTTTGTTTTTCGTGGTCTATTTGATCGTCTCTGAGTCCTTTGGTACATAACTGAATTGGGAGTGAGTGCTATGAAAGGTTGTAGTTGAAATATTGTTTGTCACCCCTTCTAACCAGCTGTTGAATGCCAAGGATACAATACTTATTCTCAAGGTACCAATATTTCTTTATTTATGTATTCCTCAGCAGTACAATACCCCTAGCAATTTAGCAAAGCAGAACAAATTACTACTAGAAAGGGAACTTGGGCTCACCTTGTTACTGTTATGTTAGCTATTTAGTTGAACCCTTGCTAGTTTCTTACGTCGCTGTAGAAAGACGTGGCGGCTTGGCATGTACAACAAATATTGTTTTCTGTCCGACCTGATTTATGTATCGCAAAGGCCAATGCCACAAGGGCCCCTTAAGTGGCTTTTGATTCGAAAAGCTAAAGATAAGTTTTTGCAGAAGTGTGTTAACTATTTTTCAAAACCTTACTTTTTAATCAATGAAAGAAGAGAAAAGTTCTCTACGACTTTTGCAACTTTTTTGAAGCGGACGCTACCTTAGATTCCAAATGGAAGTGTGCTTTGGTACGTGAGTGGTGATTGTTTTATCATCACATTATTCAAGGTCTATATTTCCTTGGACAATTTTTTTTGAGTGAAATATCAAACACTCCCCTAAACTATCCTTTTTTTTTTTAGGTTTCATACCTAAACTATTGGAAGTGTGAGTTTCATACCTAAACTACCACTCATTAGTTTGAGAAACACACCTCAACTAATAATTGATGGTGTGTGTACTATACTCTCTTTTTTATTTAAAAAATTCTGCCACACCATGTGATTTTTTTTTACCTTGATAATAATTAAACAAATTATTAGTATTAGATTAAAAATTAAATATTAAACGTGTTGAGAAATGATGAAGAAAAAGGGGAGAGTTTAGGGTAAAATCAATTGATTTTTTTTAAAAAAATGACGTGTCAGCTAAAAAAATAAAACAAATGCTAGATCATCAGAATATTTAATGGTCTGACGCACCTAAATGTGTTTGTATACAAACACTTGGTCCAGTCAACGTTGAGGTGTGTTTCTCAAACTAATGAATGATAGTTTAGGTATGAAACTCACAATTTCAATAGTTTAGGTATGAAACTAAAAAAAAGATAGTTTAGGTGTGTTTTTTATACTTCACTTTTTTGTTCTTTTTTTGGTTTTCTATACTGGTGAACATGGAAAATGAGTTTATTTAATTTTGGGAGAATATATAATTATCCTTTGATATAGTATCTGATTTCCAAAGAAATATTGAAATTTTTTGCATTATATTCAAAGGTGAATTTAAAATTTATACTCTATGACTTCAACCTTTTGGACTATGATTTTT
Source organism: Jaltomata sinuosa (assembly GCA_003996215.1). Lineage (NCBI taxonomy): Eukaryota > Viridiplantae > Streptophyta > Magnoliopsida > Solanales > Solanaceae > Jaltomata > Jaltomata sinuosa. The sequence continues at coordinate 36,619 of QJPP01003529.1, forward strand.
TACACATAAATTTATGTTTTGTAAGATAAATACTAAATCAGAAGAACTCGAAACGCTGCATCCGCTTCGGGTCCCAATAAATTTGAAAATGATATTAATAGCTTCTCCAACTTGCGTGGAGAGTGCTTTTATGCTCCAAAGGATAGGCTGATTTTTTTTTTAAAAAGAATAATTTTTATTTTTAAGCATTCTTGTATGGGAAAATTGTTCTTTACTTCTTTCATAGCCCTTTGTTGTGAAATAATAACAAAATACACAGTAACAAGAGATGTCTCCAAAGAATTTGGAGAGAGGTTATCTCTGTTTAATTTTTTTCTTACGAAATGAATTGAGTTAGTTTTCTACTTACAGAAGAATAGAAGCTTCTTGAAAAGCTGCTTGCAAGTTATTTGTAGGCTATTTTAGAAAGATGCTTGTAAGCTGCTTTCAAATTGCTTATAGGCTTCTTCGATAAGTTACTTGTAAGCTATTTACAAGTTATTATTTCATAAAGTTGTGAGGGTACTAAATGAACATTCACAATTTAATGTATTCATAATACTTTTCCCTCAAATGTTTATTAACAAAAAATGTGCTTGGTAAAAATTTTACTAAAAAAAACTCTATAAGAAAAAGAATACACATATTTGGTAATATGCATTTTTAAGTGTCTCATTAAAAATCTTACCAGAAAAATTCAATTGAAACAAAATTTTGATCTTATAAAAGAATATAACGCGTATTTACTCTCCTTGATGAACCCTTCACTTGATATCTCAGAGGTGATTTAATATTGTATATCAACATTCTATTGAAGATAATGCGTGAATAAGTAACCTTGACGAAGTGTACTTTCTTCTGTCTTCTTGGATGCATCAATTTCTTGGTTGGCCTACGCTAGCAACATTTTCTTCATATAATATCATTTGAAAGAAATGTCATACATCTTCTACCTTTTTTGAGTCATTGATCTCAGTAAAGCAATCTGGTCCTTATGTCACGATTGCTTTTTGAATAACTAGAAATAATTTACTACCTTATGATGCGGTACCAACCCCATATTCAAACATATAATTTGGGTGAGATCAGATTTTATGTAGATAAATAAATGTCTTGTATTTCATAACCATCAAATTTTGACAATATTTGTTAGGATAAATAAATTTATATTAATAACTTTTTTTAGAATAAATATATTATTGATCTCATTTCAATATCTTTACATGGGATAAAAACTATATTTTGCTAGCATATTATTATACTCGTGGTTTTATAACAAGATATTTAAGTGCATGCAATTTAAGACATGGTATTTCAGAATAAAAAATTATCCCTCAATTTTCATGAGAGCTAAATGGATCTCTATTTATATCAAGCGACTTCATAATTATTGGGGTATTTAATGGGATTACTTTAACATTTTCTATGATTTTGAATATTTTCAAAATCATTCATTTCAAATTCATACCGTAATCCACTGCTTTTGAAAATTCCTCAAGAGATCTAATAATATTTAAGTAATCAAGACACATAAAATTATAGCATATGTAGATTCAAGTCTCTTATAAGCTTCCTCTTTCCATATATATGAAGATTGTCAAACGTCATCAACCAAGAGACATATTACGACAAAAATGATTCATGAAGATAGATAAAAGGATAAAGGGTCTTTTGTGTATGAGTCCGGAACCTAAATAGGGGTCAAAATCTCATAAATGGCGGATGTATGTGCCCTTTTGAAAAAGTAACAAAAATAGCAATAGCGCACTAAATTAGTGCGCTATACCTCAATTCATAGACGGAATAATATTAACTGATGTTAAGTGTTATTGGGGATATAGCGCACTAATTTAGTGTGCTATATCCCTAAAACTTCATCTTCTCCAAATCGCCAGAAGGAGCATCTTCTCCAAATCGCCAGAAGGAGCATCTTCTCCATGCTATTACTACATATAAGGTGCTCAACCTATGAAAGCATTAACCGTTACTGATTATCAATTCCTTTTTTTCTAATGACATTTCTGTAGACACATAAATTTTATTGGATTAAGTTCATACAAAATTTGAATTTAATTCATGTTCATTTTGGGTTGAATGATTAATTTGGGCTTTACAAATAAATAAGTCTATTTTATTAAATTCAAGTCCAAGGTCCATTTCACCTTGGAGCCCAAACTCATGCCACGTGTCAAGATGACTTGGCATCCTAGTCAAATTCAAGACCAATAGGGTGGTGCCACGTGTTCAAATGAGGTGGTAATCCAAGCCATTTGCAATAACCAGTCGAAAGCCGTCAAGTGTCCAAATGACATGCTTTGGCCAATCACAAGCAGCTTGACTTATTCCCTACAACTATAAATAGGGGAGTTACATAAAATTCAAGGGGGCCTGGAAGCATTGACCTTCGGCAAGCATTAGAGAAAGACAACATCAACTACATAGTTCTTTGAAGGAGTGGTCAACGAAGTTCTTCCCGGAGATCAACCCAAAGCGATGAAGTGCTGCCCGACATTTTCGGAGATCAAATATATCTCAAGGAAGTCTGGATCATCCTATATTCGAGAAACACGCTACTGAAGGCCCTCGAATCACGGAGAAATCTTAGGAGAGAAGAATCAAGAGAACAACAGAATTGTACTCGCAAGATTCATTAATAAAATTGCTTTTTTTCATTATTTATTTTGATTGCAGTTAATTTTCAGCACTACAAAAATTTATTTGCGAACAAATTTGGCACATCCAGTGGGACCAATTCTGCTCTTCATCTCTTCCTCATATAAATCGGATCCTGTATACTTCAATAAATCAATTTTCATGATGGCCTTTGGAAAGAGCAACGATGATTCATGCAACAACATTTACGCTGATGCGTCTGCTGAACGTCATCAAATTGGTCTAATGACCTGCAACATGTTCAAGGCTAGCGACATGAATAAACTAGAGTACTTCATTTCTTTGAGGATGGTGGAGAAAAGCAAATCTCATACTACGGCTAAAATCTCTGGGGGTAAAATCCACTTCTTTCCATCAGATAAAGTTTCTCAAACTAGCTCTAACTTGGAAGACTTTAAAGATTCGGCAGATTCATCTATCTCAACAAAGGTTAACACCTTCATGACCGATGCAGTCAACATCGATGAACAACTAGCCGTGATGACGCAAACCATTGAGGCATTGAAGAAATCAATTGAAGATAAATATCTGCAAATCGCTCAACTTATGAGCAAGTTTGAGCTCTATTGCCCTGAAGAGTCAATTCACAACCCAACACTGCAAGAAAAAGTTGATGTTGGATTTCCTACCAAGCTAGTTGAATCTTAATGTGCAAAGCAATCTGCTTCAGTGGCTACTTTAACGGTTCAACAACTGCAAGATATGATTGCAAACAACATCAAAGCACAATATGGTGGTTCACCACAAAGTTCATTAGGATACTCAAAGCCGTATTCTAAGCGAATTGAGGGCTTGCCGATGCCGATTGGATATCAACCACCAAAGTTGCAACAGTTTGATGGAAAAGGAAATCCAAGGCAACATATCGCACATTTCATCGAGACTTGTAGCAGTGCTGGTACACATGGTGATCTTCTTGTCAAGAAATTTGTTCATTCTTTGAAAGCTAACGCCTTTGAGTGGTACATGGACTTGGAGCCTGAATCAATTAATTGTTGGGAGCAACTTGAAAGTCAATTCCTCAATCGTTTTTATAGCACCCGTCGTATAGTGAGCATGTTGGAGTTGACAAACACAAAACAAAGAAAGGAGGAGCCCGTAGTGGAATACATCAATCGTTGGCGAATGCTGAGCTTAGATTGCAAGGATCAACTTTCTGAAACTTCTGCGGTTGAAATTTGTATCCAGAAAATGCATTGGGGCCTTGTGTATATCCTCTAAGGGATTAAGCCTCGAACTTTTGAAGAATTAGCTACTGATCTTGGGCATATTTATATGCCCGTTTATCATATTTTACCCATGTGTACCTTATGTTTTAAGAGCATTACTTACTATCTATTATGTGTTTTGAGTTGAATTTCTATATATTGTACTAAGACACATGATTAGGTGTTTGTAAGTGAAATGACATGGGAAAGTGACCATTGGAAGATGATTCAGATATAGAAAGCATGGATGCAAGGTAGCGGAAGGTTCGAGAGCACGTAAAGAGAGAAAAATGGACTTGGAGCAGCGAGGGGCAGCCTGGCGCACTGCAGGCGCGCCGCCCCAAGGCCCAAACTACTGGAGGGACAGCCAGGCGCACTACAGGCATGCCTCCCCAGAGGTGAAATTGCTGGGCGCCTATTTTGGCGCATCCCAGGCGCGCCGACCCAGAGGTAAAACTGTTGGGCGCCTGTTTTGGCGCATCCCAGGCGCGCCGCGCTAGGCGCTATCCCTATAGAAAATTCAGCTTTTCTCTAGTCCGATTTCAAGAAGGAAAATGGGTTATTTCCCAAACCCTATAAATAGAACCTTGTGCATTTTTTAAAGGGTTCCATCATATTTTTGGAGAGCAAAAGGCAAAAATAGATTTCACCATTAGGTTTATTTTCTTCTTCCTTTTCTTAGTCATAACTTTGGATGAAAACAATATTATCTTTGTTTTTGAGTAGTATGAGTGGCTAAGAACCCTTGTTCTGGGGTTACGGCTACAAACACATGAATATTTAGTATAAAGTTGGATTGATTATTCGTTTGCCATTATTAGTTGTTCTGATATTCTTGTGTTTAGTATTTTGATGCTTGGCCGCCATTAAGATAAATTTATAACCTTGTTGTGAACTCGAGAGAAGAATCAACAAGCTAGATCGAGGAATATAAGGAGGAAGACCTCTCTTTTGTAACGTAAAGGGTAGGTTAGCGACTAGGATAGAGATATACCTAGAACGCCTTGCTTGTTCATACGGGAAGAAATATAAATGCTTTTAAAGTAAGATGTCACATCCTCGCTCAACGATGTAGTTGTGATGCTATTTTGAATAGGCAACTAGAGGTTCGAGAGACCTTAATTGTAATATCAACCCCGGAATCAACAACTAGGTGAACGAACAAGTCGATTAAAGTGATTCCAACTTAGGATTGCGTAATAAAGCTGTAACCCTGGAATTCTCTCTAAACTTGGAACCAACAAAATCATTACTTATTTGCAATTCATTTTGTCAATTTACTTTCATTCGTCAATTACTACAAAATCATATTTTAGTTACTTTCATACTTGTTTATTTTAGCTGTATACGAATGAAGTGGAACATTTTCTAAGTCATAAGTCTCTTGGGCACGATATCCGGACTAACCAGTCTCTATTACTTGGATGATCACGTACACTTGCGTGTGAGTGGAAAATTGCCTAACAAGTTTTTGGCGCCGTTGCCGGGGACTTAGAAATTAGCAAATTTCTAACTTTTCTTATACGAATTTATTATTAAAGTATTGACAACTTGATCTTAGCGTTTGGTAAAATCTGCAGGTACAAACTTTGAACTATCAACAAGCTGGAAAGGAAGAAAGACTTGGTAGAGCCACACCCTGAACCTGAACGACTATTTCATCAACGGAGAAGGGAAGCAACACTTTATCCTATCAAGTTTCAGGAGGTGGCTGAGAAGACAATCTAGTTAGTTGAACAACCAGAAGTTGTTCTCACAGAAATGGCAACACCAAGGCCAGTGCGCGATGTGGCAATCCCACTTGTGACTAATGTTACCAATAGCATCTGGAAACCCGCACTGGGCGGTCATTTTGAGCTTAAACAGAGTATGATGCAACTCTTGCACACCAATGGTGAGTTCACGGGCTTATCACATGAGGACCCGCAGCAGCATATCCAGAATATTCTGGAAATCAGTTATACATTCATACCAACTGGGGTCGACTACGTGAGGCTGACATTGTTTCCATTCTCTCTACTTGGGGAAGCAAGGAGATGGTTGAAAGCGGAACCACTGAACTCCATCACCTCATGGGATGATTTGGCCCGGAAATTCTTGACGCGTTTCTTTCCATCTAGGAAGACAGCCAAGCTGAGGAGCGAGATTTTGGGTATCAGGCAAAAAGATGGTGAAAATCTCTACACGGCTTGGGAGAGATTCAAGGCCCTCCTTATGGCATGCCCTCATCATCAATAGACCAATGAGGTATTGGTACACATATTCATTGAAGGGCTTGAGCCTCATTCGAAGATTCTACTAGATTGTGCAGCAGACGGACAAGCATTTGAGAAGACATATGATCAGTTGTATACTCTTCTGCAGAGGATGGCACAAAGTAATTCGGAATGGAATGGTGATGTTAGCAGAGCCACACCTAAGAAGGTAGCCGGAATGCTTGAAGTAGATTCCAACACGACTTTATTTGCCAAGGTGGAGTCTATGGCTAATCAGATGAGAAACATAGCTACGATTCTCAACAAGTTAGCTCTTGGGAATAGTCAGGCACAGATTAATGCAGTACAACCGGCAAATCTTCAGTTTTGTGATACTTGTGGGGGAGACCATCTATCGGAAGATTGCGCAGCAAATCCGGATTCTGTGAACTTTGTTAGGTATGCTCAGAGAGGTGGAAATCAGAATTCTGGTAATGCATACAATGCAAACTTGCGAAACAATTTGTCAAATGGGAACATCCAAGTCCAGAATCAATTCATGCCACAAGGACAGAATCAACAGTTTGCCGTAAACAACAAGCCTGCGGCCATGCCTAGCAACATAGAGGACATGCTGAAGTCGATCATAGAGAGCCAACCTAAGTATAAAGCAACTGCCAAAGATCAGCAAACTACCATCCAGAATTTAGAAAAGCAAATGGGGCAGCTAGCTGGAGCACAAAATACGCGACCACAGGGTAGTATTCCAGGTGATACTGACCGAAATCCAAAGAAGCTGAATGCAGTCACTACTAGAAGTGGGTTGGAGCTGAAAGAGTTGGCACCGAAGCAAGCAGACCCCAAGGTAGTTGAGGTTGCATCCGGAAAGGCTAAAGCGACACCATAGACATAGGTGAAAGACGATGAAGTTATTGTGAAGCCTCGTCCACCGTTCCCACAGAAGTTGATCAAACAGAGATAGGAGGCTGGATTCAAGAAATTTCTTGACCTCTTGAGGCAGGTACACATAAATCTCCCCCTCATAGATGTTCTTCAGGAACTGCCGAAGTATGCAAAGTATATCAAAGACATTGTGGCAAACAAAAATAGGTTGACCGAATACGCCACAGTCTCTCTCACAGAGGTATGTACATCTCAGATTCATAATAGGTTGCCAAGCAAATTGAAGGATCCGAGGAGTTTCACCATTGGCCAGAAATTTATAGCTCGAGCACTATGCGATCTTGGGGAAAGTATCAACCTAATGCCATCTTCATTCTACAAGAAGATGGGGTTGGGTAGTCCTCTCCCCATTACAATAGTTCTGCAGCTGGCAGAAAGATCTTTGGCTAGACCTGAGGGCATTATAGAGGATGTGTTGGTGCAGATTGGTTCGTTGATCTTTTCGGTGGATTTTATGATCTTGGATTTTGAATCAGACTCGGAAGTTCCATTTATTTTGGGATGTCTGCTATTGGCTACAGGGAGAGCATTAATAGATGTGGCAGCAGGGCAGCTCACCATGAGAGCACATGACAAGGTGGAAGTCTTCAATGTGTACAAGGCAATGAAGTTGCCTGCATTATATGAGGACTTGTCAGCTATCACTGTGGTGGATATAGAGTCAAGGACACCCCTTATCACCTCCACAGATCCATTGGAGATGGCAATCATAGGGATAAATATGTATGGAGATGGAGCGGCACATGAAATGATCCAATGCTTGGAGGCAGCTTGTGCATTGTATAGCACTATTGAGTTCAAGCCTCTTAATAGACCGTTGGGGTCCCCTCCCAAGCCATCTATTGAAGAAGCCCCAAAGCTAGAGATGAAACCACTCTCTTCTCATTTGAAGTATGCTTATTTGGGTGATGATGATACGCTTCCGGTAATCCTAGTAGCCAGGTTGAATGAGGCACAGGTAAAAGAGGCCCTAGCAGTGTTGAGGAAAAGGAAGAGAGCAATTGGGTGGCAGATGTCTGATATTCATGGGATCAATCTATCATTTTGCATGCACAAGATATATATAGAGGAGGGGTACAAGACCATGGCATAGCATCAGAGAAGATTGAATCCTCCTTTGAAGGATGTTGTGAGAAAGGAGGTGATTAAGTGGCTAGACACATGTATTATTTTTCCCATCTCAGATAGCAAGTGGGTCAGCCCTGTGCAATGTGTCCCCAAGAAAGGAGGGATGACTGTGATAAAAAATGAGAAGGATGAGCTGATTTTGACATGTGCAGTCACTGGGTGGTGAATTGCATGGACTACCAAAAATTGAATGAAGCCACCTGGAAAGATCACTATCCCATCCCATTCAATGATCAAATGTTGGACCGGTTAGCTGGCCAGGAGTACTTTTGCTTCTTAGATGGATATTCTGGTTACAATCAAGAGGATCAAGAGAAGATGACGTTTACTTATCCTTATGGCACATATGCTTTCAAGCGTATGCCCTTTGGGCTCTGTAATGCACCGACTACATTTCAGAGATGTATGATGACTATTTTTTCTGACATGGTGGAAGAGATTGTTGAAATATTCATGGATGACTTCTCAGTGTTTGGGAAGTGGTTTGACACTTGTCTGTGGAATCTGGATAGGGTATTGGCGAGGTGCGAAGAGACGAATCTGGTGCTTCACTGGGAGAAGTGTCAGTTTTTAGTCACGGAAGACATTTTACTTGGACATAAAGTGTCGAAGATGGGGCTTGAAGTGGACCGCGCGAAGATAGAGGTTATTGAGAAACTACCACCTCTAGTCTCTGTGAGAAGTGTTCGTAGTTTTCTTGGACATGCAGGCTTCTACAGACGCTTCATTAAAGACTTCTCCAAGATATCCAGGCCAATGTGCAAGTTGCTCGAGAAAGAGGTGAAGTATGAATTCAGTGATGACTGTGTGAAGGTGTTTGAAAATCTGAAGAAGCGCTTGATTGAAGCTCCTATATTGATTGCTTCGAATTGGGAGCTGCCCTTCGAGCTTATGTGTGATGCTAGTGATGTTGTAGTTGGAGCTGTGCTGGGTCAGAGAGTCGACAAGGTATTTCATTCTATCTACTATGCGAGTAAGACACTTGATTCAGCTCAGAAGAACTACACAGTCACTGAGAAAGAGATGCTAGCACTAGTCTTTGCTTTTAACAAGTTTCACTCCTATCTTGTAGGAACGAAAGTGATTGTATACACGGATCATGCTGCTATCCAGTATTTATTCAGCAAGAAGGATGTGAAGACAAGACTTATTCGGTGGATTTTGTTATTGCAAGAGTTCGACTTGGAGATAAGGGACCGAAAGGGCACAGAGAATCAAGTAGCGGATCATCTGTCTAGGCTTGAGGGTTGGTCTCATGTGCCCAATGAAGGCCATATCAGGGAGGAGATTCCAGATGAACAACTCCTAGCCCTGAGTATTACTAAGCTTTCATGGTATGTTGATCTTGTCAATCTAGTGGTGAGTGGGGTCTACCCTCCGGAAGCCACTACACAACAAAAGAAGAAGCTGTATCACGACTCTCGATTCTATCTATGGGATGAGCCTTATTTGTTCAAGCAAGGTCCGAATCAAATAATTATAAGATGCATTCCGGAAAGTCATGTGAGGGAGATCTTAGAGAGTTGGCATTTTTCTCCTTATGGGGGACATCATGGAGGGGAGCGCACCACACATAAACTATTACAGTCGGGCTTCTATTGGCCTACTATATTCAAAGATGCAGCAGCTTTTGTCAAGGGTTGTGATCAATGCCAGAGGACTGGAGCTATATCGAGAAGGCATGAGATGCCTTTGAAGAATATCCTTGAGGTGGAGATTTTTGATGTATGGGGGATCAACTTTATGGGACCATTCCCACCTTCCTTCGGCAATAAGTATATACTTGTTGTAGTGGATTATGTGTCTAAGTGGGTAGAAGCGGTCGCCCTTTCAACTAATGATGCAAAGGTAGTATTGAAGTTTGTCAAGAAGAACATACTCACAAGATTCGGTACTCCACGATCTATAATCAGTGATGGTGGGACGCATTTCATCATTAATTGGTTCATCAAATTGTTGGCTAAGTATAGGGTGCGTCACAAGGTAGCTACTGCATATCATCCCCAAACGAGCGGGCAAGGTCGTTTGATGATGCACTATAAAGAAGGCAAGGCTTGTCCGAATCGGCTTGTAAATGGTAAGGCTTGTCATCTGCCAGTCGAGTTGGAACACCAAGCCTACTGGGCTATAAAAAAGCTAAATCTGGATGACGAACTGGCTGGGCAGAAGAGGCAAATGCAGCTTAACGAGATTGATGAGTTTAGATTGCAAGCACATAGAATGCCAAGCTCTACAAGGAGAAGACGAAGAGGTGGCATGACAAGCATATCCTTCCGCGCTCGTTTGAACCTGGCCAAAGGGTCCTCCTATTCAACTCAAGGATGAAGATTTTCCCCGGAAAGCTTAAGTTTAAGTGGTCGGGACTATTTGAGGTAGTGCGAAAGACTCCGCATGGCGCAGTAGAACTCCGGAAGGACAGCGAAATAAGTACATTCTTGGTAAATGGTAAACGGGTGAAGCACTATTGGTCTGAGGATGTAGACAGGGAGAAAACCTCAGTCACCCTATCGAACGAGTGATTTTTGAGGTTGCGTCTTGCTGCGATGTTAAATCAGGCGTTGCGTGGGAGACAACCCACGAATGTAATGTAATAGTTAGGACACAAATATAAAAAAAAATAAAAAAAAATATGAGTCGTGACACGACCAAAACTAAGGCGCTAGGTGGGAGGCAACCCACCATTTTTCTAATGGTTTGTTGTTTTTGTAGGGAGAAAAAGGAAAATGCTAGCCAAGAACAACATTTACACACACACGGGGCAAGTTCTAGATGCTATTCTATGCAAGAAACAAATCAAAAACTCACACACACATGGCACCATGATACATGTATAGGACTATCACACTTGCATGCTCATACACAAACATATTGAGTGCATTTACACAATTAAGCCCATTTTCTTCATCTTTTGAGTCTAGTTAAAGAGCCTATGTGTCTCTTGTGAGGTTCTCACTAACTTGCTTGGATTCGCATGAACTACTCATAACGTCTAGCTAAGGCTCCAAGTGGGATTTCTATGTTCCAAAGGAAAGACTTCTAATCCTACTTTCTATGACGTCATGTTTTCCCTTAAGATGGTCGTCATCCGTCCATCATCGGGACAAGTCATTACTACTATGATGAATCCTAAAAAAAATCTATCCTAAAAAAAAAATCTACCCGGTTCAAAGGGACTATCCTCAGGAAAAGAACCAAAAACAAAAGCCGAGGAACCCATCCTAAGAAATAAAAATCGACACAAATAAAACTAACTATCAGCTCAAACTCAAACTATCATCTTAAAACCAGTCACACGACGCTCATCACCCTCAAGATATAGCAATGAAAAACATAGGAAGTACTTCTTCACCAACTCTCCACCCCACACTTAAAACACGGCACTGTCCCCAGTGCTTCAAATAAATACAAAGGTGAAGAGTGAGAGAAGGAACTCCCTGGGCCTCTAGGCATCATCATCAGGAACAAATTCCTAATCCTGCTCAGCTATCTCATCATCTACCACCATCAGCGCGGTACCATCATCATCATCTTCATCCTCATCATCATGAGTGTCGTGTACAGTCGACTCGTCATCATCCAAGGGCTCCTGAAAAATTGGACCCATCTTGCACATATACATCGCACTCTCAGTCAATGGGTATCGATCACTTAATGCTAATATATCCTCCTCGGTCACAGGCCGACCACCAATTCTCAGCTGCAGATCTGCCATACCATACGTCCTCCCCATCTAACTCTCATCACGAGCCTGTCGGTCAGCATTGGAAAGTACCGACCCATGTGTAGCATCTTAGGGCTTTGTCTTTGTCACATCAACCAGTTGTCTCACAAGGTACGGGACTTGGGGAGGGACCGTATCATTAATTTCTTCCTCAATATCCTGCTGCCTTAGGAAATGGGTCACCAATCCTCCGTAACAAAAGCGCCATCTCTTATTATTGCGGAACTTCATCATATTGTGCCTTAGTATTGAAGCCACATTGACTGGCATGACCTTCATGAGCATGTACACCAACACTACCCTGTATTTGGTCACTTCACTGGTGTTCTTGTACTGTAGGAAAGTGCTACACACAATTTTTAACCAAACTCTGGCCTCCTAGCTGAAATAGGCATAATGCAAGGTGGCATGTCTCCCCGTATATGTGCTTCTTGCCCAACGAGCTGTTGAATTTACTCCACAATGTGTGTGGCGTATGTCTATATATGGAGGCTCTTCTCTCATTTCTATGTATGGTGCTCCATCAACGTGTGGTAAACCGGATGACCTTCCCTCGAATGGCTACTTTTTGGCTTTGTCCTTGACCTGTATGCCAGTTTGCGTAAAATTCCCTTACCATAGTAAGGTTGCACTCTCCTTGATCCTGGAAGATATACTGTATGCCCAATCTGTAGACCATTTCATGAATTTAGGGGAATTTCCTTTGCAACCGTGCCTCATCGACATGCTCCTCTCCATGATACTTTGCTTCTTTCTGGGATTCAAACCAGTCAAGCCCCCGAGAATCTACTGTTCTCTTCCAGAACTGTCGTGGGGGTGCCTGCGGATTTGAGGGAGCTCATGTCCTTGATGATTCCCCTTTGTGGGACCTTTTACTCCCCGTACCTTCGGTAGCCTGCTTCTTGCCTCTTGGAGGAATTGTACCTCTCCCTATGTCATTCTTGACTAGCATTTTCCTTTTTCTCCTTGCAAAAACAACAAACCATTAGAAAAATGGTGGGTTGCCTCCCACCTAGCACCTTAGGTTTGGTCGTGGCATGACTCAACTTTTTGTATTTTTTTTTGATAATTGTGTCCTAACTATTAATTACATTCGTGGGTTTCCTCTCACGCAGTTCCTGATTTAACATCGCGGCATGACGCAACCTCAAAAATCACTCGTCCGACAGGGTGACTAAGGTTTTCTCTCTTTCCACATCCTCAGACTAATAGTGCTTCACCCGTTGACCATTTACCAAGAATGTACTTGTTTCGCGGTCCTTCCAGAGTTCTACTGCGCTATACGGAGTCTTCCACACTACCTCAAATGGTCTCGACCACTTAGACTTAAGCTTTCCGGGGAAAAGTTTCATCCTTGAGTTGAATAGGAGGACCCTTTGGCCGGTTCAAACGAGCGCGGAAGTATATGGTTGTCATGCCACCTCTTCATCTTCTCCTTGTAGAGCTTGGCATTCTCATATGCTTGTAGCCTAAACTCATCAAGCTCGTTAAGCTGCATTTGCCTCTTCTGGCCAGCCAATTCGTTATCCAGATTTAGCTTCTTTATATCCCAGTAGGCTTGGTGTTCTAACTTGACTGGAAGATGACAAGCCTTACCATATACAAGCCGATATGGAGAAGCTCCAATAGGCGTTTATTAGGCAGTTCGGTACGCCCATAGTGCATCATCAAGCTTCTCAGCCCAATCCTTTCTTTGTGCATTCACCGTCTTTTCCAGAATCTTCTTCACTTCCCAATTTGATACCTCAACCTGCCCACTCGTTTGGGGATGATATGCAGTAGCTACCTTGTGATGCACCCCATACTTATCCAATAATTTGCTGAACCAATTATTGATGAAATACGTCCCACCATCACTGATTATAGCTTGTGGAGTACCGAATCTTGTGAATATGTTCTTCTTGACAAACTTCAATACTACCTTTGCATCATTGGTTGGAAGGGAGACCGCTTCTACCCACTTAGACACATAATCCACTACAACAAGTATATACTTATTGCCGAAGGAAGGTGGGAATGGTCCCATGAAGTCGATCCCCCATACATCAAAAATCTCCACCTCAAGGATATTCTTCAAAGGCATCTCGTGCCTTATCGATATAGCTCCAGTCCTCTGGCATTGATCACAACCCTTGACAAAAGCTGCTGTATCTTTGAATATAGTAGGCCAATAGAAGCCCGACTATAACACTTTATGTGCGGTGCACTCCTCTCTATGATGTCCCCCATAAGGAGAATAATGACAACTCTCTAAGATCTCCCTCACATGACTTTCCAGAATGCATCTTCTAATTATTTGATCCGGACCTTGCTTGAACAAATAAGGCTCATCCCACAGATAGAATCGAGAGTCATGATACAACTTCTTCTTCTGTTGTGTAGTGGCTTTCGAGGGGTAGACCCCACTCACCACTAGATTGACAAGATCAGCATACCATGGAATCTCAGTAATACTCAGGGCTAGGAGTTGTTCATCTGGAAACTCCTCCCTGATATGGCCTTCATTGGGCACATGAGACCAATTCTCAAGCCTAGACAAATGATCCGCTACTTGGTTCTCTATGCCCTTTCGGTCCCTTATCTCCCAGTCGAACTCTTGCAACAACAAAATCCACTGAATAAGTCTTGGCTTCGCATCCTTCTTGATGAATAAATACCGGATAGCAGCATGATCCGTGTATCCAATCACTTTCGTTCCCACAAGATAGGAGCGAAACTTGTCAACAGCAAAGACTAGTGCCAACATCTCTTTCTCAGTGACTGTGTAGTTCGTCTGAGCTGAATCAAGTGTCTTACTCGCATAGTAGATAGAATGAAATACCTTGTCGACTCTCTAACCCAGCACAGCTCCAACTACAACATCACTAGCATCACAAATAAGCTCGACGGGCAGCTCCCAATTCAAAGCAATCAATATAGGAGCTTCAATCAAGCGCTTCTTCAGATTTTCAAACACCTTCACACAGTCATCACTGAATTCATACTTCACCCCTTTCTCGAGCAACTTGCACATTGGCCTGGATATCTTGGAGAAGTCTCTAATGAAGCGTCTGTAGAAGCCTGCATGTCCAAGAAAACTACGGACACTTCTCACAGAGACTAGAGGTGGTAGTTTCTCAATAACCTCTATCTTCGCGCGGTCCACTTCAAGCCCCATCTTCGACACTTTATGGCCAAGAACAATTCCTTCCGTGACCCAAAAGTGACACTTCTCCCAGTTAAGCACCAAATTTGTCTCTTCGCACCTCACCAATACCCTATCCAGATTCTGCAGACAAGTGTCAAATGACTTCCCAAACACTGAGAAGTCATCCATGAATATTTCAACGATCTCTTCCACCATGTCAGAAAAAAATAGCCATCATACATCTCTGAAATGTAGCCGATGCATTACAGAGCCCAAAGGGCATACACTTGAAAGCATATGTGCCATAAGGACAAGTAAACATCGTCTTCTCTTGATCCTCTGGCGCTATGGCTATTTGATTGTAGCCAGAATATCCATCTAAAAAGCAAAAGTACTCCTGGCCAGCTAACCGATCCAACATCTGATCAATGAATGGGATGCGATAGTGATCTTTCTCGGTGGCTTCATTCAATTTTTGGTAGTCCATGCAAATTCGCCACCCAATGACTGTACGTGTCGAAATCAGCTCATCCTTCTCATTTTTTATTACAGTCATCCCCTCTTTCTTGGGGACACATTGCACAGGGCTGACCCACTTACTATCTAAGATGGGAAAAATAATACCTGCGTCTAGCCACTTGATCACCTCCTTTCTCACAACATCCTTCATAGGAGGATTCAATCTTCTCTGATGCTGTGCCATGGGCTTGTACCCCTCCTCCATGTATATCTTGTGCATGCAAAATGATGGATTGATCCCATGAATATCAGACATCTGCCACCCAATTTCTCTCTTCCTTTTCCTCAACACTGCTAGGGCCTCTTTTACCTGTGCCTCATTCAACCCGGCTGCTAGGATTACCGAAAGTGTATCATCATCACCCAAATAAGCATACTTCAGATGAGGAGAGAGTGGTTTCATCTCTAGCTTTGGGTCTTCTTCAATAAATGGCTTGGGAGGGGGCCCCAACGGTCTATTAAGAGGCTCGAACTCAATAGTGCTAGACAATGCACAAGCTGCCTCCAAGCATTGGATCATTTCATGTGCCGCTCCATCTCCATACACATCTGTCCCTGTGAGTGCCCACTCCAATGGATCTATTGAGGCGATGAGGGGTGTCCTTGACTCTATATCCACCACAGTAATAGCTGACAAGTCCTCATATAACGCAGGCAACTTCATTGCCTTGTACACATTGAAGACTTCCACTTTGTCCTGTGCTCTCATGGTGAGCTTCCCTACTGCCATATCTATCAATGCTCTCCATGTAGCCAATAGCGGACGTCCCAAAATAAATGGAACTTCCGGGTCTGGTTCAAAATCAAAGATCACAAAATCCACCGGAAAGATCAACAAAACAATCTGCACCAACATATCCTCTATAATGCCCTCAGGTCTAGCCAAAGATCTGTCTGGCAGCTGCAGAAAAATTGTAGTGGGGCGAGGACTACCCAACCCCATATTCTTAAAGACTGAAGATGACAGTAGGTTGATACTTTCCCCAAGATCGCATAGTGCTCGAGCTATAACTTTCTGGCCAATGGTGATCTCAATAGTGAAACTCCCCGTATCCTTCAATTTGGTTGGCAACCTGTTCTGAATCTCAGATATACATACCTCTGTGAGAGCGACTGTGGCGTATTTGGTCAGCCTGTTCTTGTTTGCCACAATGTATTTGATATAATTTGCATACTTTGGCACTTCCTGAAGAACATCTATGAGGGGGAGATTTATGTGTACCTACCTCAAGAGGTCAAGAAATTTCTTGAATCCAGCCTCCTCTCTCTGTTTGATCAACTTCTGTGGGAACGGTAGAGGAGGCTTCACAATTACTTCATCTTCTTTCACCTCTGTCTCTGGTCTCGCTTTAGCCTTTCCGGTTGTAACCTCAACTACCTTGAGGTCTGCTTGCTTCGGTGCTAACTCTTTCAGCTCTAACCCATTTCTAGTAGTGACTGCATTCACCTGCTTTGGATTTGGGTCAGTATCACCTGGAAGACTACCCTGTGGTCGCGTATTTTGTGCTCTAGCTAGCTGCCCCATTTGCTTTTCTAAATTCCGAATGGCAGTTTGCTGATCTTTGGCAGTTGCTTCATACTTATCTTGGCTCTCCATGATCGACTTCAGCATGTCCTCTATGTTTCTAGGCACGGCCGCCGGCTTGTTATTTCCGGCAAACTATTGATTTTGTCCTTGTAGCCTGAATTGATTCTGGCCTTGGTTGTTCCCATATGACAAATTGTTCCGCAAGTTTGCATTGTATGCATTACCATAATTCTGATTTCCACCTCTCTGAGCATACCCAACAAAGTTCACAGAATCCGGATTTGCTGCGCAATATTCCGATAGATGGTCTCCCCCACAAGTATCACAAAACTGAAGAGTTGTCGGTTGTACTGCATTAACTTGTGCCTGACTATTCCCAAGATCTAACTTGTTGAGAATCGTAGCTATGTTGCTCATCTGATTAGCCATAGACTCCACCTTGGCAAATAAAACCGTGTTGGAATCTACTTCAATCATTCCA
Organism: Jaltomata sinuosa; assembly: GCA_003996215.1. Lineage (NCBI taxonomy): Eukaryota > Viridiplantae > Streptophyta > Magnoliopsida > Solanales > Solanaceae > Jaltomata > Jaltomata sinuosa. The sequence continues at coordinate 54,141 of QJPP01003529.1, forward strand.
GTTACCTTCTTAGGTGTGGCTCTGCTAACATCACCGTTCCATTCCGAATTACTTTGTGCTATCCTCTGCAGAAGAGTATACAACTGATCATATGTCTTCTCAAGTGCTTGCCCGTCTGCTGCACAATCTAGTAGAATCTTCAAGTGAGGCTCAAGCCTTTCAATGAATGTGTGTACCAATACCTCATTGGTCTGTGGATGATGAGGGCATGCCACAAGGAGGGCCTTGAATCTCTCCCAAGCCGTGTAGAGATTATCACCTTCTTTCTGCCTGAAACTCAAAATCTAGCTCCTCAGCTTGGCTGTCTTCCCAGATGGAAAGAAACATGTCAAGAATTTCTGGGCTAAATCATCCCATGAGGTGATGGAGTTCGGTGGTTCCGCTTTCAACCATCTCCTTGCTTCCCCAAGTAGAGAGAACAGAAGTAATGTCAGCCTCAAGTAGTCCTCGTCGACCCCAGTTGGTATGAACGTATCACTAATTTCTAGAAAATTCTGGATATGCTGCTGTGGGTCCTCGTGTGATAAGCCCATGAACTGACCATTGGTGTGCAAGAGTTGCATCATACTTTGTTTGAGCTCAAAACAACCGCCAGGTGCGGGTTTACGGATGCTGTTGGTAACATTAGTCACGAGTGGGATTGCCACATCGCGCACTGGCCTTGGTGCTGCCATTTCTGCGAGAACAACTTCTGGTTGTTCAACTAACTGGATTGTCTCCTCCGCCACCTCCTGAAACTTGATAGGGTAAAGTGCTGCTGCCCTTCTTTGTTGATTAAATAGTCATTCAGGTTCAGGGTGTGGCTCTACCAAGTCTTTCTTCCTTTCCAGCTTGTTGACAGTTCAAAGTTTGTACCTGCAGATTTTACCAAACGCTAAGATCAAGTTGTCAATACTTGAATAATAAATTCGTATAAGAAAAGTTAGAAATTTTCTAATTTCTAAGTCCCCGGCAACGGCATGAGTAGTTCATGAGAATCCATGCGAATCCGGGGCATGCCTCAAGTGTACGTGGTCTTCCATTTTCTCGCGCTCATGACATAAAGTTGAGCATTGCAAGTCATGGAAAGGTATCACCTATCTTTGATCCAAGGAGAGAAGCTACAAAATTCAAGGAGTCGTCAGAGTGCCAAACTAAGGAATCCATGGCGGTAACCGTGACTTCTAAGAAGGCCTCTAGAAGAGAAAAGTTGAAAGTGAAATCCGCGAAGGAACAAATGCGAGAAGTTAAAAATCAACCCACCTTGAAAGAATTACAAGGAAAGGTGTATCCCTTTCCTGAAGTCGATGTTCCTGCAATTCTTGACGAGATGCTAACCAAGTAAGTCATTGAACTCCCTCAGTCAAAGCGACCCGAAGAATCCAACAAAGTCGATGATCTTAACTATTGTAAATTTCACCGCATCATTGGTAATCACATCACACAAAATGCTTCATCTTGAAAGAAAAGATCATGACATTAGTGCGAGAGGGAAAGATCATCATTGATGATGGCGAGAAAGCCGATGCAAACCATGCTAGTACCAAACTTGACCATACAAAAGGTTCAATCTCAGAAGCTTTACGACCTATGTGCTCTGTGGAGTCACCAAAAATTGAAAAAGAAATCGTCATGCTACAGTTTGGGAGCTTTGAACCAGCTGAAGTTCCCGCCTTGAAGAAAGCATCAAATAAGTCCAAGGTAGATGACTTCTCCAATGACGAGAATGGTGACACTTGGACTTTAGTTGATCGCAAAAGACAAAAGCATCAAGAGACTTTTTCGAAAGTCAACACAAGATCAAGTGAAAATAAGCTTCAACTATGCAAAAGCATAAAATTCAGTACCAAATTGAAGTACAAAAAATTTTCATCACAAAGGGTTAGAAGGACAGTAACATTGCTGGAATTCCTCCCTGAAATGCTCCTCAACGCACGAGCCTAAATTGCAAGTTGAAATGCTCCTCGACGCACGAGCTTAAACTGCAAGTTGAAATGCTCCTCGACGCATGAGCCTAAACTGCAAGTTGAAATGCTCCTCGACGCACGAGCCTAAACTGCAAGTTGAAATGCTCCTCGATGCATGAGCCTAAACTCCAAGTTGAAATGCTCCTTTCCTCGACGCACGAGCCTAAATTGCAAGTTGAAATGCTCCTCGACGCATGAGCCTAAACCGCAAGTTGAAATGCTCCTCGATGCACGAGCATAAATTGCAAGTTGAAAGGCTCCTCGACGCACGAGCCTAAACTGCAAGTTGAAATGCTCCTCGATGCACGAGCCTAAACTGCAAGTTGAAATGCTCCTTGACGGATGAGCCTAAACTGCATGTTTCTCCTGGTCTGCATGAGTTTAAATTGTGTACGGTTCAAAAAAAAAAAAAAAAAAAAGAGGGAGGGCGCGTCATTATTCAATCATCACAATAGCTCTTTGAAGTAGCATATATAGCACGTGAATTGAATATCCCTTCGCATGGGGGGTGTTGCTTATTGCCCGTGGATTGAAACATCAACCTATCTGCATCTTGTGTATTACCTCGAACTGATATTGAGACCCTTTGAGCTTCCTTGCAAATCTGAAAAAAGAAACAAAAAGGCAGTTGTGAAGCGTGATGGCTAAACGCGAGACTGAAGCTTCAAAAAGGTATAAACTGTACAAATACTGTTGGATTTAGGACTGAATTTTTATGTATGTTTTAGCATCGAAATTTTCCTGTCTGACGCCACAAACGGCTCGCGATTTGGATACTCCTAGCTTGAGATATGAAGTTCTCCGTGGGACTGCACCAAGCTGGGCAGCAAGCATGACTGACATCTGAGTCAACTTCAAAGAATTATCTGAACAAATCCAGAAAGCCTTTGGCCGTGATTTTTGTAAAGATTGTAGTTCTTGGAGTCCTCTTTCCAACAGAATAAGAAGCTCATGGTTTCGGTGCTCCTACTCCGAGTTAAGAATCTTCTCCCGCAGACGGGCAAAGCTGAAAAGGTGAGCGCCTCAGGCTGATTTTGGAAATGATATCTGTATAAATACGGAGATCGTCTGGCCGTGATTTTTTAACATGTTGTAGATCTGTAGGTTATCTTTCCTACGAAAAAAGGAATCTCATAATTTCAGCATTCCTACTCCAAGTTATGAATCTTCTCCCAAAGATGCGCATTAAAGCTGAAAAGTTGAGCGAGGCAGAATTCGAGCTGAGTTTGAAAACAACATCTGTACCAATCCGGAGATCGTCTGGCCGTGATTTTTACACATAGTGCAGTTCTTGGAATCCTCTTCGCAACGAAAAAAGAGGCTTTTGATTTAGAGGCCCATACACTGAGTTATGAATTTTCTACCACAGCCGGGCAAAGCTGCGAAACAGACATGGCAGATTTCGAAATTAACTTCAGAAATTGATTCCGGTCAATCCCGAAGGAATTTGTCCATGAAGTTTTGACATGTTGAAGATCTTTGAGTTTTGAAACTGTAGGATCAAGAAGTACGTGATTTTAATGCTCTTAACTCGAGATATGAATTTTTTTGACGGGAGCGCACAAAGCTGTGAAGCAAGCCTATCAGATTTGGAAGTTAACTTCAGAAATTGATTCCGATCAATACAAGAGGAATTTAGCTTTTAAGTTTTGATATGTTGAAGATATCCGAGTTCCGATACTGAAGGATAAAGAAGAACATGATCTGAACACTCTTAACTCGAGATATGATATTTTTCAATGAGAGTGCGTAAAGCTGTGAATGAGACATGTCAGATTTAGAAACTGCCTTCAGAAATTAATTCTGATCAATCTAGCAGAAATTTTGATCTGAAATTTTGATATATCGTAGGACATTGAGTTCCTTTTTTGTAGGATCAGGCTTCTCGCAATTCCATTGCTCCTACATCAGGAAATAAATATTCTTGCGAAGGTACACAAAGTTGAAAATCACGAAGTGTGAAGGACGAGACACTCCACGTACTTCTCGAGCCAAATCATGAAGGATGAAATTCTCCATGTATTCCTCCATCAAGCCGTGAGAAGGTCGTTCCAAGATCTTCTCCAAATTGAAAGGAAGAGATCATTCCACGCCAAATCTTGAAAGATGAGATTGTCCGCAAACTAGCTCGTCAAAGCTTTAAAGATGAGGTTGTCCACATACTTGTTCTCCAAGGATTGAATACAGTCGCTCCAAGAATCTTTCTCGCATAGCCGCAAGGATCATGAGATGGGCTACGGGCTTGATTGCTATGTATGAAATCTGATCGCTCCAAGCCTCTTTCTTGCCAAGTAGTAAGGAAGTGACGCACTAAAGGTTCAACGTCGATCATATGGACATCTGGTGGATCGCCTATCCGATTTCGAGATCGTTTGTGTTTCCTCATAAACCTGCAAAAAAAAACTGAAGAGAAAAGAATGGAGTCCACGGTGCCAATGACACGACGCTTCAGTTCGCCTTGATGAAAATCAGGGTGTTGGGGCAGGTATCTTTTGATTCGATAGTCAATATTGATTTTAGCACAGCGTGGCGGATATGGCTCCAGCAACGTGAAGCTATAGAAAAGCTTTTGGATAGAACCTTATAGACCCTTGGTGCTCCTCCTTAGCTCTAAAACCTTACAAGAACATAAATAGCAAGGCAAGTTAGGGAACAGAAAACAAAAGAGCAAAAGAAAGAAAAATATGAAGCTTGACTGCGTATTTAATTTGGAGTCCTTTGCTGATGTCGTCTTGAAATTAAAAGGGGTTCTTCACTATCTTCCAAGCTATAAAGTCTTCTCCACAAGGAAAAGACTTGTAGTACTTTGAATATTGCTTGAGTCCGGTCGTCAACAAATTGCAGAAATGATGCCGCCTGAAACTCAAAGAAGATCCAAGGTTTTGTTTATGGCTGGAAGCATCTGACAGCTTGAGAATGATGTATCGACCATACGGACTCCAACATCTCCATAGAACTGACCCCTTTGCTTGGATTGAGAGTTCGTCTCAGCTCTACTTATAGGCTTAGAACAAGGAAATTGGAAGAGTCTCAAGTTTGAAGTCCTGACGGAATTAGGATGGAAAATAGAAGGAACCCAAAGTTTTTGTGGTTCTAATGAAGTCCAGGGAATGCGAGTGTCCTACGAATCTGTGAAGAATGAACCTTGCCCAAAAGGAGTCAAATTGAGCAGTTTGAAGGAACGGGAAAGTTACTCCTTAATTCAAGGAAAATTGTTGCTAGAACTCGTTCTCATGATTTATCTTACTTGGAAGTAAATTGAAGGTTATTTTCAATTTGACAGTAGCTAAACGTGAGAGGAACATTATACATTATGCCGTGACATGCTTTTCATGTGGCTACAACTATAACATAGCCAGGTGCTTAAATGTGGCCTGCGACATTCCAAAAAAAAAAAAGGAACGGGCTAACCATAAGGAGTCAAAAAGAGGACTCTTCATATGTTTTTCCCGTCAAGCCGCAAGGAAACTACTTTCCATACATTCTTTGTTGAATGGCAAGAAAAAGGGCGCTCTACAAACTCCAAATTGTCAAGGCCACAAGATTCTGGACAGTGTTTATATAGCTTCTTAGCTTGCAATTTTTCGTGAACCTACGGAAAAAAAAGCAAAGAGGAGCGCTCACGAACATTCTACCCGGAGTCACAATGTGACAGATTACAGCGTCAACTTCAAGAATTTGTCTTGATCAATTCAGACTGATTTAATCTTCCATCTTTGGCATAGGTGTACTCCTTGAAGAGAAGTTACTTTAAGATCAAACGGCTCATGATTTGGACACTCCAAGCTCAAGATACGGACGTTTTGGCGAGGGTGCACAAACCTGTGAAATTAACAGGCCAGATCTGGAGCCAACTTCAAAAATCAATTCCCATCAACCCAGAAAGAGTTTGATGTTGATTTTTGGATATGTCGTAGTACTACGAGTCTAGTTTCTTTAGAACCAAGCCGCTTGTCATTTGGACGCGCCTACACCAAGAAAAGGACGTTTTGGTGAGACTGCACAAATTTGTGAGAAGAACTGCCAGATCTGGAGACAAACATCAAAAATCGATTCCCGTCAATCCAGAAGGAGTTTGATGTTGATTTTTTGATATGTCGCAGTATTATGAGTCTAGTTGGTTCAGAACTAAGCCGCTCGCAATTTGGACATTGCTACAGCAAGATATGATTTTTACTCTGCAAGTGTGCGGAGTTGAAAATCAACAAAGCTTGAAGATTGAGACCTCCGTGTACTTCTTCCAGACGGGATGCTTCGCGTGGCCTCTACTAATGCTGCCAAAAAGATGTGCCCCAGAAGTATTCGCCAAATACATGGTCACAAAGACGCCAAGGGATGTCTTTCCAACGGTTATGGTTTCCAAAAGGTTGTGGTTGATATGATTTCATAACATGTCCTTATATAGAGGCTATTATGAACAACTCTCATTCCTTGTACAAGGAAATTTATGGTAAATTGGAAGAAAGAGATCTGATTTGGTCTGATTGAAATTACTGCCCATTTCCGAAATCATATCAATATGGAAAAAAATTACCAACAACTTAAGGAAAGAAGAAGACCTTAATTTAGAACATATGAAGTGCTTACATATATGATCTAAATTTGGTTATGATTCCATGGTAATTGGAGAAAATCCCTGGCAGGATACCAAGTTCCAAGGAGCTGAAGGTCATTAGTTGAAAAACTACCATATTGAGGAAGATTACTTTGGTGAAGATTGTGATTTTTTTTTACCAAAAGAAAGTTAATATTTCTTGGTTCAAAAGTTTAAATCAAATCTTTCTTTTTTCTTAGCTACAAAAAAAAGGATTTGTTTTTTAACGTGCAAGGGGATAGCAAGTTAGGAGTTTACTCTATATGGTCCTTCCACTTCAAATCCATGTAGAGGGGTCTCAATGTTGTCCAGCGTGTAACGACTTAAACAAATATGAAGATGGTCATTGTTTTTTTCACGCTTGGCCAAGAGAAGCTACCAAGTTTATATATTAATTGTGAAAGAGAAATCAAGAATGTAACAAGAAGTCATTCATCACTTTAACGAAGTACTTTCATTCAGTGAAAATGTATAGAAGAAATTCTAATAGTAGACAACTCTCGAGTAGTGGTCTAGTTAGAGTACACCAGCAAGAACATGTACTTTTAAAGTCACAAAGATAAAAGTATTTTCATGAATACTTCAAGTCTCATCGCCATCAAGTTTCGGCAAGCCTACACCTCGACAAGACTCGAAATAGAGGGCATCTGTAGACACATAAATTTTATTGGATTAAGTTCATACAAAATTTGAATTTAATTCATGTTCATTTTGGGTTGAATGATTAATTTGGGCTTTACAAATAAATAAGTCCATTTTATTAAATTCAAGTCCAAGGTCCATTTCACCTTGGAGCCCAAACTCATGCCACGTGTCAAGATGACTTGGCATCCTAGTCAAATTCAAGACCAATAGGGTGGTGCCACATGTTCAAATGAGGTGGTAATCCAAGCCATTTGCAATTACCAGTCGAAAGCCGCCAAGTGTCCAAATGACATGCTTTGGCCAATCACAAGCAGCCTGACTTATTCCCTACAACTATAAATAGGGGAGTTACATAACATTCAAGAGGGGCTGGAAGCATTGACATTTGGCAAGCATTAGAGAAAGACAACATCAACTACATAGTTCATTGAAGGAGTGGTCAACGAAGTTCTTCCCGGAGATCAACCCAAAGCGACGAAGTGCTGCCCGACATTTTCGGAGATCAAATACATCTCAAGGAAGTCTGGATCATCCTACATTCGAGAAACACGCTACTGAAGGCCCTCGAATCACGGAGAAATCTTAGGAGAGAAGAATCAAGAGAACAACAGAATTGTACTCGCAAGATTCATTAGTAAAATCGCTTTTTTTCATTATTTATTTTGATTGCAGTTAATTTTCAGCACTACAAAAATTTATTGCGAACAATTTCTACCGTGCACAGTAAAGCTTCCTGGTTCTTTACGCTTCTTGAGCGATTCAAATCGTTGTTGGACCTGAGAATCAAGAAATTTGAAATTATTGAAGGAAAAAAATTGGAGTTGAAAATGAAATTTAGCGAGATATGTTTATCATCTAGAGTCAAACATTAAGCAAGGATATTCTGAATCTTTCAGAGTGCCCACTTATAGCACACCCAATACACAACCTTTTTCTGAAATTACTATCAAGTTTTCCTTTTGAATTACGTACTTCAGAAATTAGTTGGATTCACCTAAGAAGTGGATATCTCACGTATAAAATTAACTTACCACACAAGACAGATGAAGTTTTGGGGGTATAGCGCACTAATTTAGTGCGCTATAAATTAGTGCTATACCCCCAATAGCACTTAACGCAGTTAACATTGTTCCGTATGTGAATTGGGGTATAACACACTAAATTAGTGTGCTATTACTATTTTTGTTACCTTTTCAAAAGGGCACATATATCCGTCACTTATGAGATTTTAACCCCTATTTAGATTATGGACTCTTTGTGTATCCTTCTAGTCATTATTGAGGCATTTACATCATATATACCTTTGATTTCTTTTTTTGATGCTTTATTGAACAATTTTTTTGAAAAACTTTATATACTTGAGGACACTTAAATCTTTCCAGGATTTTCACTGTCTAACTAGCAATATGACAATAATTCGTTTTATCCATATCAAACTTTTCATTTGTAACTAGACCGATGGAGACATTTGAGCGTGATTTCATCCACAACAAGACAATATGTCTCCATATAATTAATATCAGGATATTTGCAAAAAGCCTTGTATCATAAGTTATGCTTTATATCTTGCGATTTTATTTTATTTTAGCACAAAACTCATTTATATCCCACTGACTTGATGCATTCAGGTGTTTGGACTATATGACTAAAACTTGACATTTTAAAGTAAAGGCAATTATACTTTTGCGTATTTTCATTGGATCAATCATTTATTTGTCCATATTTTTTGACATAATTAAAATGAATTTTTTTATCATCATTTGTAATATTGATTTCTATACTCTATCAAAGACATCATCGACGATTATTTTATATCAATTCTATCATAATCCAATAAAGACATAACTTATCAAAATCCTTTTTTTTTCCTTCTGAAATGGTAACATGATTTTATTAGTAACAAAAAAATAGGTCTTAACACAAAGATAGGGCTGAGAGATATAATCGCTGATTACAAAACTTTCAAAGGAGAAAAATTCAAAACTCAAAACTCAAAAATCTAATCTTGTTCCAATTACATAGATCCTCCGAGATCAACTAGAATCTCTGCATCTTGTACTAAAGTTTCTTTACATCAAAGTGAAACATAAATATACTATCCCGTTTTGATCTCCCCTTTAGTATTTGCTAATCCTTCGAAACATCTGGAATCTCATTTCGGAAAAATTGTCCACCATATACATACAAGAATGAAACTCCACTATTTCTTTTGACTTGTACCAACAACTAAATTAACCCAAGTTTCCATCAGCTCCATAGTTTTTCTTTAAATTATCCAACTCAATCCTTTCATACTCATGAATAACTCCCCAAAATCTGCTGGTAACCTGACACTGAATGAAAAGATAGTTGTTTATTTCATTGGCCATTCCGCACAAGAAACACTTAGAGCACAGGTTCATGTCTCTCTTCATTAGACTTTCATGCGTGAAGACAACTTGCTTGACCACCAACCAACAAAATATTGTCACTTTAAAGCGGACTTTCAGCTTACAAATATGCTTTCATACCATATATTCATGTTACTGAGCATTGCTGTTTAGAATGTCACAGACACATTTTATAGTAAAGGCCCCTCTATAATTGTTATCCCAATTCAGTCTGTTATCTTTTCCACCACCGGCCAAAAAAATATGATCACTTTAAAGCGGACTTTCAGCTTTCAAATATGTTTTCATAGCCTGAATCCATGTTACTGAGCATTACTATTTAGAATGCACAAACATATTTTATAGTTAAGGCCCTCTAAAATTGTTATCTTAATTTAGTCTATTATCTTCTCCTTTGGGTTTTAGAAACTGTTTAGGACCTTGAAGAACTCAATAATTATGACTAGGTCTCAATTATTGAGACATCTTCTAAAATAGAAGTTCCAACCATGCAGGCTCCAAGATTCTGCTATAGTGGCATCAACCTGCTGAGCTAAGTAATATAAATCAGCAAAACTATTCTTGAAGGAATAATTCCCTAACCAAACATCTTTCCAAAGAGAAGTCTTTGCAGCATTCCCCACCTTTATGCTGATGTTGCTCACAATAGTTTGCCATAGAGATCTAATGGATCTCCATACACTTACTCTTATACGTATTGGTCACTGTACATGTACACCAATATAATGACCTTCATCTCCATATTTCCCACATATCACTTTCCATCATAGAAAATGTTCCTCCCGAGGATATCTCCAGATCCATTTCATAAGTATGTTCTTGTTGTGATTCCTCAAATTTTTTGTTCCTAGGCCTCATTCCCTTTTGATAATTGTGAGAGAATCCTTTTTAAATAGGTGATAGTCCTTTTTTTCTTTATTTTTTTCATACGAAGTTTCTCTTGAGAGCATCAATCTTCTCCTCAGTACACACTGATAAGGAGAATATAGATAACATATACATGGGCAGAGAGTCTAATACACTGTTTACCAGGGTATCTCTCCCTACCAAAGATAAATAATTGTTCTTGTATCAAGACAACTTCATATCACACCTTTCTAGGACACCTTTCTATATCTCTTTGGACATACTCTTTGTATCAAAAGGCAGCCTCAAATTGGTAGTTAAGGCACCGACTTCACATCCAAGAGAGCCTTCAAGTCTCTGAAAATCAGGATCATTGTTGACAGTACATATTAGAGGTTTCCTCTAATTTACATGGAGACCTGAGATAGCTTCAAAAATAGTTAGGATCAGGCTAAGAGGAGAAACTTGTTCCACCTTAATATCACAAAGGATAAAAGAATCATCAACATACAAGAGGTGAGTGATTTCCAAGATACTTTTAGCATTGTTTAGAACCTTAAATCCACTTATCCATCTTTTAGATGTAGTGACAATATTATAGTCTATTGGATGAATTATCCGATGTGGTCTATAAACCGGGTTTTAGGGCAGTATAAGGATATTGCGAGTATCCCATGGGTCATGAAAATCCTACTATAGGAGCGTGTGAGTATTGGTGCATTTTTCAATTGCATTGCATTTCATATCACACATAACTAGTTCTATTCATCAATTATGTCTTATATCGAGACTTTTCTTGTTTATTTGAAGGCAATATGAGAGATATTATTTGTCTAAATTATTGATTTCTGATAAATTATTAAGAAGTATGATTATTCTATCTCATTTATGAATCATGGTATGATATTCTATCTCATTTACAGACCAAGATAATTATATTTATTGTTGAGCTGGTTATTGATAAGTGTAGATGTATTCATAGGAAGATCAATCCTCGCCATCCCTTTATTTTAGGATCGATCGATGATACTGCTGAGTACGTGTGTTTCTCGTACTTACTCTATACTTTTTGCACCTTTGATATGCCAGTACTAGTGTGAGTTCTACTTATGTACGAGCCGCATCTGGTCATTGAAGAGTAGCTTGAAGTTATCGGGGTGATTTGCTTGGCAGATCCAAAGTACCATACTTCAGATCTTTACCTTTATCCCGTGTTTTCTTTCCTAGAATATGTATTTTCTGTTTCAGACTTGTACCATCTACATTATCTTCTCTTGTGCTTATGACACTAGTCTTGGGGATTATATCACATACTTTCTGTATCTTTCTTTTATGAGATGCTTATCTAGACATTATTATTGGATTTCTTTTGCTTTCGCACTTAATCTGTTAACAATGGACTTAGTAATGTAATTGGTTTGCCTACGGGGATTGCGTATGCCATCACAACTTAAACATGTTTATTCACAAGATTCCCATCTTATCAATTTATTCTAAAATATTCCATCTAGAGTCCGTGCCTGAAGGCTTAACCATGCTGTTTCCATCAATCACTATACAATAATTATAATCACAAAATCAAAGTCTTACCACAAGTTAACCATAACCTACCTCAATATTGAGCTGCTGCTAAAAGTATGTGCAAATTGCTCCTTGCTCTTGTTCTAGGAACCCGGAGGAAGAAACCATGAGGAGGAGAGATTATGCCACTTTTGAGCGTTTTTCTATCTTTTTCTTGGTATTCTAGGGTTAGAATAGGTTTTGGGGAATTTCTAGGAGAAGGTCTCATTTTTAGAAAAGAGTTGGGAGCTGATTTTTGTAATTTCGTCATTCTGGTTTGCAAAATTTTCCATAGCAGAACATTTCTCGCTGCAGCAAGATCGCTGCTACAAGGCAAGGGATGCTATGGAGAGCCCTCGTTGGCCAGCCCCACATTGACTTAATTCATTCAAGTTTTATTTAAAACACCACTATAATTAATTTCACACAAATTTCATAACACAAAATTTAATTTCTTTCATTTTACCATGAATTTGTAATAACGACGGAATGGGTTGTTATATTAGATACTAATTATCAACTGTTCATCCTTAAACAGACTCGAAAGGCATAAGGGCACGAGTTCAAATTGCATGCGAGGTTACCTTATTCCTACACTTTACCTAATTCACTCAAAGAATCTCGTTACGCAAAATAATTTATTGAAATCACTGTTACAAATTGTCTCTTAATCGAGACCTTTGAAAACAAAATAGGGCAAACAAAAAACTTTGCATGAACTAGATTTTTACTCATGTTTTCCCCAACTTTGGAGGAAAATTTTTACCTATGTAGGTTCTTATAAGGACTCAAGATGCCCAGGAGTTAATATTCAAATATCAGTACGCAAAAATAATGAGCATAGCTTAGAATGACACAGAACCGCCAGGACGAGACCACTGCGGCAAAAGGTAGTCCATCGCAAAAAGGAACAGGGAAAATTAAGAGGGAGGAAAGGATTCATTCCTCTCACTTTGCAAAAACAACTTCCCATACCCTCCTTTAAATTCTCTCAACCCAAATGCTCTCTTTGCTGATTTTCTCAAGGTAATCCTTCTTTTTATTGCTTTATACTATGCTTGCTACATTTGCATTACGTTAATTTTGTTCTTATTTGCTTTATTTTGGACCAGAAAAGGGCTTGGTGTAACACCTTGAAATTTAAATTGGCATTTAGACTAGCACTTAAATTGGTTTTCTGCAGATTTTAGGCTCCACAGTTAGAGCCATGAGTTGTGAAAGGTCCCACGAGCTGTGAGCCCACTTGCAGAAGCTGTTCCAATGAACACCAGCTCCACAAGTTGGTCCATATTCTGTAGGGGTCCCACGAGCTATGGGACCAACTGTGGGACTGGTCCAGAGGACCAGCTAGCCCCTTTCAGTCCAACGATTAAGGCTACGAGCCGTGGGAGGTCCCACGAGCCATAAGCCTCAAATATGGGATTCATCTAAAGGGTCACCTAGCCTATCCTAGCTCGACGGTCCATGCCACGAGCTTTGAGGTGGCCCATCCTATGGGAATTTTTGTAATATTCTGTAAGTTTAATTAGGGGTATTTTGGTCTTTTCCTACTCTTTTAAATCCTATACTAAGACATTTTAAGCCTATTGGAGGGGTTTTATTAGACTAAGTCGACCCCCCTCCCCTCATTCTCTCGGTACAACTCTCAGAAAGAGAAGAAAACAAGTTGTCTCTCCAACTCCAACCTTAGGGATTCTTCTCCAAGTCTTCATCCCTAAAGCTCTAACTAGGATTTCTTCAAGTTTCAGGTATGTGGGTATTCAGTAAGGGTTTTCTTCTGTCCTTATGCTCAAAACCTCAAGTTTTCTGTAGTTTTCATTGATTTTATAAAGTCACGATTCATACCCAATTATGCAAGTCTTCCACTAAATTGATTTCTTTATGATATTCTATGATTTCTATCATTGTTTTAATGATGTTTGCATGAATTCCTATGAGTACTTCTCTAGCTTCAAGATTTGAAAGAAAAAACCCATCATGACTTGATAGTATTATTGTTTTAAGATATTTTGGTATGTTCAGATAACATGACCTCAGAAATTCAAAAAAAATAATAGCATGCCTAGTTCCTCAGGTTACAAAATTTAGCAAAAAATGCATTTGAATAATTGTCATACTATACTCTTAAGAAATATGTTTTCATGCTATGTATGAGCACTATGATATGATTTTGGGAGTAGTATTTTGCATCGAACGGATAAGTGATTCAGACATCCCAACTCTAGAACTACGTTATCAACGTAGGTTAAGAGGGTCCTCATTAGTTGAGAGCGTCACCTCTAGCCCAATGGGCTCATAATAGTGGTTCCACTCTAAATATAGTCTTATACCCCCAACAAGGTGTAGGACAACTCTGCCAACTAGGGTCACTAAGTTGGATTTCATGTAGCTCACATGGTCTATGTCGGTTATAAGAAACTCCCCACATAAATGATTTCAAGAATGGTATTTTACATGTGATCTCTGGTCTCAAGCTTAGATATACTATTTTATGACTTATGTCTTCAATCATGATATTACTTTGAACTTTTGCATTACAAACTTTTCTGCTATCATATCATTTCAGTTTAAAAAGATGTTCTTAGTATATTTTATATTATGTCATATGCATATCTCTCATGCTCAATATATTTCATAGTACTGATCGCACACTTTTTTTGTACTGTATCTTATTATGATGTACATTCAAGCACTCGCTCCCAGGACTGTGGCTAGATAATAGCAAGACTTATAGTTGGATTGGTGAGTCCTCATTATTCGAGGACTTCGTTATGAGTTTTACTTTATCTTATGATTTCTTTCAGTACTTAGAGTTAGCTTAGGATCTTGTCCCAATAACTCATTTTATCAGTAGTATAGGCTTTCAAACATGAGTTAGACAATTTGTATTTTGATTCATACTTTCATTCTTTTGACTTATGTTTATATCAAGAGAAGTTCTCATTACCTTCAATTAAGCTTCCGCTCAATATGTATATGTTCATATTTAAGGTTATGCTAGTGCCAAGGGTTAGCTTGGAATTACTTGTGGTTCTAGGTCCCTTGTTACGTCTAAGGTGTAGACTCGGAGCGGAAAAACTTTGTATTAAAGCATCAGGTTTAAGGTGTCCTAGGGTGTCTAAAATCCACATTAAGTAGAGTCTCTTTCATGGTGTGAAGCGCGCCATACTTATGAGGGGGAGGATATAAAACATTTTAGGAAACTCAACTTTTTTCATATTCTTTATCGTGCGATAGAGTTAACTCTATGTATCTTCCCAGTCCTTGCTTTACATATTTTAGATAATGCCTCCACACAAAAACAATGAGAGAAATGCTAATCCTCCAGTTCCAGACCACGAGGTTATGGATGCCAAATTCTAAAATGCCATCCAGATGTTGGCACAAGCTATAATTGCACATGCTAATCAGCAGGTACCTATTCTTGCTAACTCAAATGGTGTGTCAACTTCTGCCGGAGTTAGAGATTTCATCTGTATGAATTCTCCATAGTTCTTTAGGTCAAAGGTTGGTGAAGATCCACAGAACTTCATTGATGAGGTGAAAAAGATTCTTGAGGTTATGCAGGTGATTGGTACAAAGTGTGTTGAGCTAGCTTCCTATCAGCTCAAGGATGTGGCTCATATTTGGTCCACTCAATGGAAGGATAGTAGCGGCATGGATGCATCTCCTATTACTTGGGAATCAGGTGGTTACCTCCTATTCACTTCCATAAAACATCTTGAACAACAGTTTAGCCAAATATTTGCAGCTACAATCCATAATAGAGAGGGACACTATCGAGTAATACATTATCTAATCCAAAAAATAATGGTTATTTCATAGCGGTTACCATACAGAGTGGTAAGATATTGCTAAAGGAGAAAGATAAGCATGTAGAAGATGAGCAATAGAAAGAAAAAGATCCCTTGAAGTTCTGGGTGATAGTGAATGAGGAAGGAAAAGAGTGAGACACTACATATAGAGGTAGACCAGAAGGTGTTGAGTTGAGAAAGATAAAGCCAGAAAAGCTCCAGTTGATGCAGCAAAAGACTCTCAAGAAAAGAGAAAGGAGCAGGTGATTCCTAAAGTGTTGGTGCTAATTTCTAGACCATCTCCCCCATTTCTCTAAAGGTTGAAGAAGAAATATGAGGATGGCAAGTTCCATAAGTTTATTTCTATGTTGAAGCAACTAGCATTCCGCTACTTAAGGCCCTAGAGCAGATGTCAGGTTATACCAAGTTTATAAAGGCTTGGTGACAAAGAAGAGAACAGTGAGTTTTGAGCTAGCAATAACTTGCACCATTGTAGTGCCATTGCTTCATGATCATTGGTTGAGAAAAAAAAAGACCTTGGAGCATTCACCATTCCATGTACCATTGGGCCCTACTACTTTGCGAAAGCTCTATGTGATCTTGGTGCAAGAATTAATCTTATGTTGCTTCCTATTTACCTGAAGTTGATTTTAGAAGCTCCCAGACCGACGACTATGCGACTATTGATAGCAGATCAGATTTTTAAGAAGTCGGTTGGGATATTATATGATGTGTTGGTCAAGATTGCTGATTTCACCTTTCTTATCGATTTTATGATCCTAGACTGTGAGGTAGATTTTGAGGTCCCCATCATCTTGGGGTGACCATTTTTGGCCACTAGAAGAGCACTAGTTGATGAATAGTGCGGTGAGCTACAGTTTAGGCTGAATGATGAAAAGGTAGTTTTCAATTTCTATAGATCTATGAAGCAGCCTAGAGATATGAATGTCATCTCTGTGATTGATACTATTGATGATGTGATTGATGTGTTCGTTAAAGAGAAATTTACTATTAGGACCTTGGCGGCCGTGATTATGAATTTAGATGTTGAGGACATGGACGATTATGAGGAGACAGTTAATATGTTGTATAGTTAAGGTTCATATTCTTATGCCCCTTAGAAGTTGGCTCTGGACTTGAAGAATCATAAGACTCCTCCAGCCAAGCCCTCTATTAAGGAGACGCCAGTTCTTGAGCTCAAGCCTCTTCCAGAACACTTGCAGTATGTATTTTTGAGGCCACATTACACCTTGCATGTGAATTTTTCAGCTAGCTTACTTGAGTCCCAAGTGGAAGCTATAATGTTTATTTTGTGGATGTACAAGAGAGTCATTGGTTGGACCATGGACGACATTATTAGGATCTCTCCAGGTATTTTCTCACACATAATTTAACTAGAGGAGGGTTGTATTCCTAGCATTAAAAACCAAAGGAGGCTGAATCCGCTAATGTAAGAAGTGGTAAAGAAAGAAATTAGCAAGTGGTTGGACACCACTGTGGTATTTCCTATTGCTAACAGTAAGTGGATGAGTCCAGTTCACTGTGTGCCAAATAAAGGAGGAATGATTGTTGTCCCTAATAGCAAGAATGGGCTGATTCCCATGCGTACAGTCACATGATGGAGAGTGTGTTTGGATTATAGGAAGTTGAACTTTTGGACCAAGAAGGACCATTTCCCTATGATGTTCATGGATCGGATGCTTGATAGACTTGCAGGTAGAGGGTGGTATTATTTTTTGATGGTTACTCAGGGTATAATCAGATTTCTATTGCTCCAGAAGATCAAGAAAAGACCACCTTCACTTGTCTATATGGTACATTTGCATTCAAACAAATGCCATTTGGTATGTGTAATGCACCTGCCACTTTTTAGAGGTGCATGATGTCCATCTTTTCTGACATGGTGGAAAACACAATCAAGGGTGACTCTTTTGAAACTTGCCTTGATCACTTGTCAAAAGTGCTGAAATGCTGTGAAGAGACTAATTTTGTGTTGAACTGGGAGAAGTGCCATATCATGATAAAAGAAGGTATTATGTTGGGCCATAAGATCTCTAAAAGAGGAATAGAGATAGACAATTCTAAGATTGTAGCCATTGCCAAGTTTCCTTTTTCGATTTCGGTGAAGGGTATTTGTAGGTTTTTGAGGCATGCTGGTTTTTACTAGCATTTTATTAAAGATTTTTCAAAGATTATGAATACCTTGCGCAAATTATTTGAGAAGGACACAAAGTTTATTTTTGATGATGCATATTTGAAGGTATTTGAATACCTGAACAAAAAGCTCATCTCAACACACATTATTATTGCACCAGACTGGTCCCAGCCATATGAGGTAATGTGTGATGTTAGTAGGGTGGCCTTAGGTGCTGTTCTTGGGAAACACAGGGAGAAGATCTTTCATGCCATCTATAATTCTAGCAAATCATTGAATGTGGCCCAAAGGAACTATACTATGATAGAGCAGGAGCTGCTGACTGTGGTTTATGCTTTTGAGAAGTTCAGAGCTTATTGGTTAGGTACCAATATTGTTGTTCATACTGACCATGCAAAAATTCAGTATCTTATGGCAAAGAAAGATGCAAAGCCTAGGCTTATTAGATGGGTACTCGTATTGCAAGAGTTCGATTTTGAGGTGAAAAACTGAAGAGGGATTGAAAATCAGGTTGTAGATCATTTATCAAGGTTAGAGTAGGAAGGGAGACCAAAGTGAGAACTTGAAATTCAGAAGGCATTTCCTGATGAGTATGTCTTAGCAGCTTCTCAAGTTATTGTTCCATGGTTAGATGATTTTGTGAACTTTTTGGCAGGTGATATGATGCCTGAAGACTTCAACTTCTACCAGAAAAGGAAGTTTCTACATGAGGTGAGGAAGTTATATTGGGATGAACCATATTTGTTCCATATTTGAGCCGACAATGTGATCAGGATATGTGTTGCTGAGGCTGAGATGATGTATATTCTGGAGGCATGCCATTCCTCTGCTTTAATAGGACATTATAGTGCCATCTGGACTGCATGAAAATTTCTTCAGAGTGAGTCCATGATTTTGTCAAGTCATGCGATCAGTGTGAACGATAAGGGAACATATCAAGAAAACATAAGCTTCCAGTGACCCATATCCTTGAGATAGAGCTATTTCATGTGTGGGGTATTAACTTCATGGTCCCTTTTTTCAGCTTATATGGACAGAAGTATATCTTGGTGGCTATTGACTATATACCAAAGTGGGTAGAAGGTTTTGCACTTTCAAACAATGAAGGTAAGAGTGTCACTGCATTCTTAAGTGACATTCTTAAAGAAGAATATTTTCTCAAGGTTTGGCACTCCACGGGCTATCATCATCAATGAGGGTTCTCACTTTTCCAGCCAGTTGTTTAGCACATTGCTGGCCAAGTATGGGGTCAAACACAAGGTTGCTACTCCTTACCATCCTCAGACAAGCAGGGAGGTTGAAGTCTCCAATCAGTAGATAAAGACCCTATTAGCAAAGAATGTGAATTCTAATCAGACAGATTAGTCTAGAAGGTTGGATGATGCTTTGTGGGGTCATAAGATAGCTTATGAAACATCAATAGGGATGTCTCCCTACCAGTTGGTTTTTGGTAAAGCTTGTCATCTTTCAGTTAAACTTGAGCACAAGGCACTATAGGCACTCAAGAAGCTGAATCTGAACTGGAGCAAAGCCTCTAACTTGAGGCTAGAGTAATTGACTGAGATGAATGAGTTTAGAATGCGGGCATATGAGAGTGCAATGTTGTACAAAGACCAAATGAATCTATACCATGACAAGAAGATTCTGAAAAAGAAGATCAACCTTGGAGACTTGGTTTTGATGTTCAACTCCAGACTTTGCTTGTTTCTTGGAAAGTTGAAGTCAAGGTGGGATAGGATGTTTAAAGTGGTCCATATATTTACATATGGGGCCATAGAACTTGAAGATTCAGACGGTCAAAATTTCAAGGTGAATGGACAGCGAGCCAAGCTATATCTGGGTAATCCAGAGGAGGTAAAAGTGATCCATCTAGTGTACCTAGAAAAAATTTCAGAAATCAAGGTACATGTATCATACCGCAACATTATATCAGGCACTGCTTGGGAGGCATCCCAAGGGGTAACTTGGTGAATTTTTAGTAGTCAAGTGACCCGCATCATGCCGCGATATTAAATAGTACTGCATAGGAGGAAACCCAAGATTTACGTTGTATTTAAGATCTATACAGTAGCTAGGATGTTTTGACATGTATTGAAGTGTGCAGGATTAGATAAACAAAAAAGTGGAGAAGCTGGAGAAAATAATACTCGCACGGGTCACGCGACAAACTGTGAAATAGCCCATAACCCGTGGGAGGCATTTGTCAATTTGAACCAGTGGAGAAAAAACTACTAGAAGGAACTCACGATTTATGTCACGAACCGTGGACCACCTCACAAACCATGGCATAAACCGTCAGTTTCTCACCATGGTGAAAATATCACTATCTCAACCCCACGAGTTGGATGATAGACCAATGCATATGTGATAGCCTATGGGATTTCAACTCGAGGGGTACAAGTAAGGAGTCTATGGGACCATCCATTAATTAGACCATAGACCATGAAGTTGAGTCATGACTCGGGCCAAAAAAAATTTCAAAACTTATGGCTTGCCCAACCCGACCCGACTCAACTAATCTTTTGCCCTAATGAATAAAATTGAAAGACCCGATCCCAAAGGGTCAAATCTTTTCAAAATCCTAACTCCCCTCTAATAAATCCCACTAGTCAAGCTAGCTTATGCCTTCTCCACTCCATAACCAAAGCTCATAAATCCTCCATTAAAGAACTTGAGGACTTTTATTGTTGTCACGAGTCGCTGGGCTAGCGCACACACATATAGTGCAATCTACATCTTCCAAAGTTCAAGAACCTCTCCAACAAGGTATGGTATCACATTTTATCTTCTTCAAGTTATTCTTTGAAGTTTCTTTTTTTGCCTTTGGGTTCTCAACTGTACAATTTGAAATGGAGTAAACAGTGGAACCCTAGGCTCATGTATATTTTGAATGTGGGAAGTTGAATTTAAATTTGGAATCATGCTTAAATTGATGGGATTGTGTGAATTTATATGTTGATAAGTGTTGTTGGGACTGTGCCTTGTGATAAACTAGAATTTACGTTGGTTGGGTTGTCCCACCTACTGAGTTGGAGGGTATTACGACCAAATTTTGCCTCAAAAACAAGGCCAAAGGTTGTTTTGCTGACCAACTCCCAATAACAAGTTTGATGATCACTTGGGTGAAGACTGAGTAACCTTTTGTTGTATATTAGTATGGGAGGATTACAAAATTGTGATTCTAATGAGCGTAAGAGAGAGATCTTCATTTTTCGAGGGATGGTTAGGGCCTTAAACTTGTTCTTTTCATTATTTGATGTGTGAGGTATGGACTTCATAGGCCCTTTTGTCAGCTCATTTGGATAGAAGTGCATCTTGGTGGATGTTGGACATATTGGTCTAGAAGGTTGGATGAGGTTTTATGGGATTATAGGATAGCTTACAAAACACCAACAGGGATGTCTCTCTACCAGTTGGTTTTGGTAAAGCTTGTCATCTTCTGGTTGAACTTGAGCATAAGGCACTGTGGGAATTCAAGAAGCTGAATCTGAATAAGAGCGAAGCCCCTAACTTGAGGCTAGAGCAGTTGACTGAGATGGATAAGTTCAGACTGTGGGCATATAAGAGTGCAATGTTGTACAAAGACCGAATGAGGCTATACCATGACAAGAAGATTAGCCTTGGAGACTTAGTTTTGCTATTCAACTGCAGACTTGGCTTGTTTCCTGGCAAGTTGAAGTCAAGGTGGGATGGGATATTTAAAGTGGTCCAAGTATTTACATATGGGGATATCGAACTTGAAGGTTCAGACGGTCAAAATTTCAAGGTGAATGGACAGCGATCCAAGCTATATCTGGGTGATTCGGAGGAGGTAAAAGTGATACATCTAGTGTATCTTGACGAAATATAATAAATTAAGGTTCATGCATTATGCCGTGATATTATATAAGGAACTGCTTGGGAGGAATTACAAGGGGTAACTTGATGAATTCTGAGTAGTTAAGTGACCCAAGTCATGCCGTAGTGTTAAATTAAGCGCTACTTGGGAGGCAACCCAAGATTTATGTAGTATTTAAGCTCTATAAAGTAGTTAGGATGTTTTGACATGTATTGAAGTGTGTGGGAACAAATATGATGCTCCCATGGGTTACGTGATGGACCATGAAACAACTCACAACCCGTAGAAGGCATTCGTGAATTTGAACCAGAGGCAGAAAAGTTACTGAAAGGAACTCACAATTTATATCATGGACCGTGGACCACTTCAATGATTGTGGTATAAACCATTAGTTTCTCACCATGGCAAAAAGCTCACTGTCTCAACCCCACGAGTTGGATGATAGACCACCGCGTATGTGATAGCCTATGGGATTTCAACTCGAGGGGTATAAGTAAGGAGTCCGCAGGATGACCAGTCACTTGGCCCACAGACCATGAAGTTGAGTCATGGCTCGAGTCAAAAGAAATTTCAAAACTTATGGCTTGCCCGACCCGACCCGATTCAGCTAATATTTTACCCTAATGAATAAAATTGAAAGACCCAATCCCAAAGGGTCAAATCTTTTCAAAATCCTAATTCCTCTCCAATAACTCCCACTAATTAAGCCAACATATGCCTTCTACACTCCATAACCGAAGCTCCTAAATCCTCCATTAAAGAACTCGAGGACCTTTATTGTTTTCATGAGTCGCTGGGCTAGCGCACACACATATAGTGCAATCTACATCTTCCAAAGTTCAAGAACCTCTCCAATAAGGTATGGTATCACACTTTATCTTCTTCAAGTTATTCTTTGAAGTTTCTTTTTTTGCCTATGGGTTCTCAATTGTACAATTTGAAAATGGAGTAAATAGTGGAACCCTAGGCTCATGTATGTTTTGAATGTGTGAAGTTGAATTTAAATTTGGAATCATGCTTAAATTGATGGGATTGCGTGAATTTATATGTTGATAAGTATTTTTGGGATTGTGCCTTATGCTAAACTGGAATTTACATTGGTTGGGTTGTCCCACCCACTGAGTTGGAGGGCATTACGACCAAATTTTGCATCAAAAACAAGGTCGATAGCTGGTTTTCCCACCAACTCCCAACATGTTTGATGATCACTTGGTGAAGTTTGATTAACCCTTAGTTTGATCTTAGTACGGGAGGATTGCAAAATTGTGATTCTAATGAGCGTAAGGGAGAGATCTTGATTTTCTGAGGGTTGTTTAGGGCCTTTAACTTATCCATTTCATTAAGCACTGAGATTTACACCTCAAAAGGGTGCGTAACCTCAAGTACCTAATAAAAAGAACAAGTTTTTGTTCATATGTGGATTGACAAACCAAGCCACGAGTAGTGGTCTATACCACGGGTTGCGGCCTGGCTTATCGTGAGCATCCCAAGGGAATTTACATTCTGTCCAGAACCCACAGATGGGGTTCACGAGCCATGAAGTAATCCATAAATCGTGACCCTAAGTCGTTGGTAAATAAAAGAGGCTAAAATGTGCACTGTCCCAATCTTATGGTTAGGTTCACGAGTCATGAGTCACCTCATGGATCGCGACCTCAACCATGGGATGTTCAAGTGGTTTTAATTGTTCACTGTACCAATCCCATGACTGCTCTGATGAGCCATGAGTCATCTCATGACTCACCTCACGGGCCATCGGTCACTCCATGGTCTGTGAGTTGTATAAAAAACTAAAAACAAAAATGTTTTCTTTTCTTTCTTTTCATTTATTTCTTGTAAACTAATCTTGTTTGCCTGCAGGTATTCATTGAACCAAAGACTCCATTATGTCGTAGGGGTCCACGAAAAGTAAAGGACACCACTCCATCTCGTCTCAAGGATCAACCCACTAATTTAGAGGAAGAGGTAGAGGTGATCTAATTTAGAGGAAGAGGTAGAGGAGATAGAGGCATACCAACTTGTACGAAAGCCAAAATAGATGACAGGAAAAGAACACACTCCTCCCTAGTCTAAAGAAGGAGGAGATACATCAGCTGGGTCTCCGAGTTTAAATGAGGGAGAGTCCGATGATTTGGATCCAGTGATAAAGGGTCGGGTTCTGAAGCCCAAAGCAGCATAGAAAAAAAGAGAAACTCTGAACACTACTAAAGAATCGGGATTGAGTCTGGTTCTTAAAATCAAGGACCCTGCGTACAAAGAGAAGGTCCGGTGGCAGGTGAAGGGGGCTAAGAAAATCTATCGTCATGGCACCGACATCATGGCAAAAGAAAACTGTAGATAACCCATAGCTGAGGAAGCTAGAATCAATTCCTCTGAGCTTTAGAATACCCAGCTATTGATGATGTGTTCCGTTACTACCTCCTGGATTGGGTCGACCAGCTGTTGAGAGACTACTAACCAGAGTTAGTCCGAGAGTTCTATGCCACATATGCAACAACACTTGATAATAACTGCACGAAGGGCCAAAAAGCCAAGGAATTGTTAGCTCTTGCCAGTGTGCTAGTATGTAGGGTCTAGGTGGATATCTTTGCATGAACTATCAACAGGTTTCTCTATGGGCCAAAATATGTGGATCCAGAAAACAACTCAAACTATGACTACCGGTATTCAAACAAGGCAGTGTAGATGTAACATCCCAGAAACATCTCCAGCTATCTAAGTGAAAAACTTCAGAAAAATTAATGTTCCAGGAATTACGGGTCCAAACCACGGACCGTGGTTCAAACCACGGGTCATGGAATGGAGCCGTGGTTGGCCTTATGCTGGTTCAGCCTCTGGTATGGAACCACGAGTGGGTTCTATAGACCGTGGTTCAAACCACGAGTCCGTCCTATCCACTAGTGGAACTCAGATCAGAGGAGTGACAGGTTCCTCTGAAATGACGACTGAGTTCGATGACCCGTCTTCCAGACGATGACCCGTCGTCTTGAGTCATGGATTGACCAAGGTTTAACTGTATCCCCAGGAATGACGAGTCCAAACGATGACCCATATTATTTTTCGACGGGTCCATCCTATTGAATCATATGCTATCTTCTGCTGGCTATCTAGTTGACCAGGTTCCACGAGTTGGAACCATGAGCCATCATTCAAACGACGACCCGTGGTACCAATCTGTAGAACCTGAAACCGACTCTTTTTCCTGATTTTTCTAAGTTAAATCCCAGGGACATCTTGGTCATTTCCCACCCTTTTAACTCCTAAGTGAGGTCCTTTTGGATATTTCAAGAAGGGTTTCTACCCTTATTAGCCTAAGTTCCTTCTCATTACTTCACTCTTCTCCCAAAAGGGAAAATTCTTCTCCAAGCTTCAAGTCTCAAGCTCCAAGTTCAAGTCTCCTAAGTCTTTCCAATTTAAGTGGGTTATCTTCAACCAAGGTATGTGGGTAATCAACAATGGGTTCCTTTCACCCTTGTGCCCAAAACCCCTAATTCAAATTTTGATTTCATGATCTTAAAATTAGGGTTCTTATCCAATTCTTATGGGTTTTGCTAAATATGATCTTCTTATGATTTGGTTATGAAATTGCCATTAAATTGCATGATTTCACATGGGTTTTTACATGCTAACTCTTATTTCATGAATTGAAGTTTAACAATGGAAGTTCCTACATGCATGAAGATTGATTTAAGCAAATTGGATTTTGATAACATGTCCCTTATGGGTTTTCAAGCATGTGCATGCCTAGTTCCTATATTCTATGAAAAATCTATGTATTATGAAATTGAACTAGAGTCATGCAAAGTTTTACAAGTCGTGAAGTATGCAAGTTTTCTATGTTATGAAGTATTATGCAAGATAAGACACCCGATGTTCCATCAATGTTCATGAGTTTTTTTCTAAACTAAAACTCATGAGTAGTATGACGATCCAGGTTATGAACAAGTATGAACAAGTTATGAACAAGTTGGTATTAGATATGTCATATGCATGTGAGCATATGTTATACATTTTGGGAGTAGTATTTAGCACCAATTTGGACCGGGTGAGAGTACCCATGGTCCCAGAACTACGTGCCCCTGTAGGTTCTAAGTCCCCTCTGTTGGACATCAGATTTAGTGACCATGCCACATGTCATGCCTCTATACCCTGGCAAGGTATATTGGGTCCTTTTGATGGAGCGGATACATCAGACTCCATGCAGCTCAGCATGGTTTATATCGGTTAAAAAAAACTCCCACATGTTATTTTAAAGTTATGAAGTTATATGATTCTATACTATGAAACTTAAGCTTTGTTTTATGTTTTATATCTTATACCTTGATATTTATTCATGTCCCTTCTTTAAGTAACAAGTTTATTCCCAAGCATGTTTTAAACTCCTTTTATCATGATTCATGCATCGCTCATATACTCGGTACATCCTATAGTATTGACGCATATCTTGCGCTGCATCCTTTGATGATGCAGATTCTGGTGTTCCTTTCCAAACGCGTGGCTAGAGCTCCAGGCCACTCTATCTGTCAGTTGTTGGTGAGTCCTCTTAGGTCGAGGACTGCTTATGTTTTAGCTTTGTTAGCTTTTCATTCCGTATTTCGAGTTATCTAGGTTCTTGTCCTAGAAACTCCTTATGTCCTGAGTAGAGGCTTTTCAGACATAGACAATATTCAAGTTTTCTTATGGATCTTATACTTCTATTTTGACTTGATCACCCTTCTATGTTATTACGACTTTACCTATTATGCTTCTGCTTATCTTTGTTATGCTTGAGAATGCTATGATCAAGGGTTAACTTGGGGCACTTGTGGTCCCAAGTCTGGTGTTACGTCTAGGGGGTAACCTCGAGGCATGACAAACTTGGTATCAGAGCCTCAGATTTAAGAGTCCTAGGATGTCTAAAATCCTCATCGAGTAGATTCTTTTTCATGTGTGTGAAGCGCGTCACACATATGAGAGTGAAGCTATGAGGTGTCTTAGGAAAACTTCATTTCTTTCATGATCACGTCGTGCAATAGAGCTTAACTTTAATGTTCCTCTAATCCTTATCTTGTATGTTTTAGACTATCCCTCCTCGACGTGTGATGCCTCCCTGAGCCACTTGGAATGTTGTTCCTGCCATTCTGGTTCCCAATGTCACGAATGAAGAATTCAAAAATGCCATCCATTTGCTAGCCCAGACTTTGGCCACTCAGGCCAATCAGCCTGCTCCTGCCCCAGTCCACCCTCAAGGTGGGGTAGCGGCCCGAGTTCATGAATTTGTTCGGATGAACCCACCTGAATTTTGGGGTTCAAAAGTGAGTGAAGACCCGCTCAACTTTATTGATGAAGTGAAGAAGATCTTTGAAGTTATGCAAGTGGTTGGGGTTGATTGTGTTGAGCTTGCATCCTATGAACTCAAGGATGTGACTCATATTTGGTTCACGCAATAGAAGGAGGCTAGGGTGAGGGACATAGTCCCCATGACTTGTGAATGTTTTGAGAGGGCCTTCCTTGATAGGTTCTTTCCCCGAGAGTTGAGGCAAGCGAAGGTGGAGGAATTTGTGAACTTGAGACAAGTTTCGATGTAGGTTCAAGAGTATAGTCTAAAGTTCACTCAGTTTTCTAGATATGCTCCCTCCATGGTAGCGGACCCGCATGATCAAATGAGCAATTTTATATATAGGGTTTTTGATGTGGTAAAGAAAGAGTGTAGGTCTGCTTTGTTGTTGAGTGATATGAACATTTCTCGACTCATGACTCATGCCCATCAGATTGAGGGTGAAAAGCTTAGGGAGATGGCAAGGGAGAACAATAGAGTTAGATCCGAGGGATCAGGCTTTGGTCATCACATGTCCGGAGGTGGACATCGCTCTTCTTTCAAGAAGAAGTCATCAGGATTCGTTCATTCTACTGCTAGTTCTCCTACCCAGGCTCAGAAGCCTCGTCATTATCAGGGTGGTATAGGGTCTAGTTCTTATTCCTAGTCTCAGAGGAGTAGTGCAAAGGGGCCTTCTTTCCCCATTTGTAGCAGGTGTGGGAAGAATCACCCCGGTGAGTGCTTGGCCGGTAAAGAGGGTTGCTTTGGTTGTGGTCAACCTGGACATCATATCAAAGATTGACCTTTATCTAGAAAGGGACAAGGAGGTAGGACTCAGTCTACCCCAGCAGCTTCAAGAGGTAGACCAGCCCAGCAGGGCACAACTTCTAGTTCTGGTGGTCAATGCCAGAAATGCCTTTATGCTATGTCCTCTCGTCAGGATCAGGAGGGTTCCCCAGATGTTGTTACTGGTATGTTAAAAGTCTTCTCTTTCGATGTGTATGCTTTGTTGGACCCCAGTGCTTCCCTATATTTTGTGACCCCTTATGTGGCCTGCAAGTTCAAAGTTTGTTCTGAATTACTTTTAGAACCCTTTAGTGTTTCTACTCTGGTTGGTGAGTCAGTCTTAGCCAAAAGAATCTACCAAAATTGCCTTATCTCAGTCCTTTATAGAGTCACTTCAGCGGATCTAGTAGAGTTGGAGATGACTGGTTTTGATGTCATCCTCGGAATAGATTGGTTGTATGTATGTTATGCCTCCGTTGATTGTCGTACTCGGGTTGTCTGTTTCAAGTTTCCTAATGAACCCATTTTAGAATGGCAAGGTAGTCCCCCTTCCTCGAAAGGTCGTTTCATATCTTATCATAAAGCTAGGAAGATAATTTCAAAGGGGTATGTTTATCACATATAGTGGGTTATGGACACGGAGTCTAAAACCCCATCCCTTCAGTCTGTTCCTGTTGTGAATGCGTTTCTAGATGTGTTTCCCGAGGACCTGCTCGGAGTCTCTCCTGAGCGGGAGATAGACTTTGGGATAAATCTTCTCCCAGATATGAATCCTATCTCTATTCCTCCCTATAGAATTGCTCCCATAGAACTTAAAGAATTGAAAGGTCAGTTGAAGGATCTTCTTGATAAGGGTTTCATCAGGCCTAGCATTTCTCCATGGGGTGCCCCAGTTTTGTTTGTTCGAAATAAAGATGGTTCCCTTAGGATGTGTATTGATTACTGCTAATTGAACAACGTCACAATTAAGAATAAGTATCACATTCCTAGGATTGATGACCTATTCGATCAGCTTCAGGTTGCTAGTTTCTTCTCCAAGATCCATCTTAGATCCGGTTATCATCAGCTTCATGTTAGAGAGTGTGATATTCTAAAGACAGCTTTCAAGACTCGGTGTGGTCATTATGAATTTGTTGTGATGTCTTTTGGTCTAACGAATTCTCCTGCAGCTTTTATGGATTTGATGAACCGGGTGTTCAAATAGTATTTGGATATGTTTGTGATTGTTTTCATTTATGATATCCTCATCTACTCTCAGAGTGAGGAGGAGCATGCGAATCACTTGAGGGTTGTGTTGCAAACTCTCAAGGATAGGCAGTTGTTTGCTAAGTTTAGCAAGTGTGAGTTTTGGATGCAGTCTGTTGCTTTTTTGGGTCATATTGTGACTAAAGATGGTATTCGAGTTGATTCTCAAAAGATAGAGGTAGTAAAGAACTGGCCTAGACCTACTTCTCTGTATGATATTAGGAGCTTTTTGGGTTTGGCTGGTTATTACAGGAGGTTTGTGGAAGGCTTTTCTTCTATTGCTGCCCCTTTGACCCGATTGACTCAGAAAAAGGTAAAATTTTAGTGGTCTGACTTGTGTGAGAAGAACTTTCAGGAATTGAAGACTAGACTGACCACAACTCCAGTGTTATCTCTACCCGAGGGCTTAGATAATTTTGTTGTGTATTGTGATGCTTCTAGGATTGGTTTGGGTTGTGTTTTGATGCAGCGTGATAAGGTGATTGCTTATGCTTCGAGATAGCTTAAGACTCATGAGAAGAACTATCCTACTCATGATCTTGAGTTGACAGCCGTGGTCTTTGTTTTGAAGATTTGGAGACACTACTTGTATGGTGTGCATGTGGATGTATTTACCGATCATAAGAGTCTTCAGTATGTGTTCACTCAGAAGGAGTTGAATTTGCGACAAAGGAGATAGCTCGAGCTCCTTAAGGATTATGATATGAGTGTGCTTTACCATCCGGGCAAGGCCAATGTCGTGGCGGATACCTTGAGTAGATTGTCCATGGGAAGTGTGTCTTCCATTGATGATGGGAAAAAGGAATTGGTTAAGGAAGTTCATAGGCTAGCTCGGTTGGGAGTTCGCCTTATGGACTCGATAGAAGGTGGTGTGATTGTACAAAATGGTGCTGAATCATCTTTGGTAGCTGAGGTGAAGGCAAAGCAAGACGAGGATCCCATTCTACTTCAGCTTAAGAGTGCAGTTCATCAACAGCGGGTGGAGGTTTTCTCCCAAGGGGGAGATGGTGTACTTTGTTACCAGGGTCGCTTGTGTGTGCTAGATATTGATAGGTTGAGATAGCAGATTCTGACTGAGGCTCACAGTTCTAGATATTCCATTCATCCGGGTGCTACTAAGATGTACCGTGATCTACGGGAAGTTTTTTGGTGGAATGGTAGAGGGACATAGCCGGGTTTGTGGCTAAGTGTCCCAACTGTCAACAGGTAAAGGTGGAGCATCAAAGGCCGAGTGACATGATTCAAGATATTGACCTTTCCACTTGGAAATGGGAAGCAATTAATATGGACTTCATTACTAGGTTGCCTTGTACTCGAAGGCAACATGATTCCATTTGGGTGATTGTCAACCGGATGACTAAGTCATCCCATTTCTTGGCTGTTAAGACTACTGATTCAGCAGACGACTATGCCAGAATCTACATTCGGGAGGTAGTTCGATTGCATGGTGTCCCCTTGTCCATCATTTCTGACAGAGGTCCTCAGTTTACATCTCAGTTTTGGAGATTATTTCAGAAAGTTCTTGGTACCCAGGTGAAGCTTAGCACAACTTTTCACCCTCAGACAGACGATCAGGCAGAGGATACTATTCAGACTTTGGAGGATATGTTGAGAGCGTGTGTGATTGACTTCAAGGGTAATTGGGATGATCACTTACCTCTTATCGAATTTGCCTACAACAACAACTTTCACTCTAGCATCCATATGGCTCCGTATGAGGCCCTTTATGGCCGAAGGTGTAGATCTCCTATTGGTTGGTTTGAGGTTGGTGAGGCAGCCTTGATTGGTCCAGATTCTATGCATGAGACCATGGAAAAAGTTCAGCTTATTCGGGAAAGGTTGAAGACCGCTCAGAGTCAATAAAAATCTTATGCGGATGTGAGGAGAAGGGAGTTGAAATTTGAGGTTGATGATTGGGTTTTCCTTAAGGTGTCACCTATGAAGGGTGTGATGAGGTTTGGAAAGAAACGAAAACTTAGTCCCCATTTTGTAGGTTCTTATCGGATTTTGAGGAGAGTTGGTAGCGTTGCGTATGAGTTACAGTTGCCAACGGAGTTGGAAGCGGTTCATCCAGTTTTCCATGTTTCCTTGTTGAAGAAGTGTGTTGGTGATCCGAGCTTGATTGTCCCTTTAGACGATGTGGGTGTGAAGGATAGTCTCACCTATGAGGAGGTTCCCGTGGAGATCCTTGATCATTAGATTCGGAGGTTGAGGAACAAAGAAGTTGCTTCGATGAAAGTCCTTTGGGGGAATCAGCTAGTAGAGGGTGCTACTTGGGAAGCGAAAGAGGCCATGAAGGCCAAATATCCTCATCTCTTTCCTTCTGATTCAGTTTCATCTTGAGGTACTAGTTTCCTCCTTAGTATGTCCCTCCGATTCTATTCCATCAGTTCCTCTCATGATTCTAGCATGCACTCATGTTTTACGAAGTTAGTTTATCATGTTTTCAAGTTGAAAAGTTCAGGTTTTATGTTTACTCTTTGATTTCCATGTTTTGATGTTTGGTTGGGCTATTTTCTCCTCAGTGTTTCCTTGTTTAGTCTTCATTCGAGGACGAATGATCCCAAGGGGGAGATATTATAACACCCCAGAAACATATCCAGCTATCTAAGTGAAAAACCTCAGAAAAAAAGTCATGTTTCAGGAACTACGGGTCCAAACCATGGACCGTGGTCCAAACCACAGGTCGTGGAATGGAGCCGTGGTTGGCCTTATGCTGGTTCATCCTCTGGTCTAGAACCACGAGTGGGTTCTACGGACCATGGTTCAAACCACGGGTCCTTCCTGTCCACTCGTGGAACTCAGATCAGAGGAGTGATAGGTCCCTCTAAAATGATGACTGGGTTCGATGACCCATCATCCAGACGATGACCCATCGTCTTGAGTCGTGGATTGACCAAGGGTCAAATGTATCCCCAGGAATGACGAGTCCAAACAACGACCCATATTATTTTTGACGGGTCTGTCCTGCTGAATTGTAGACAGTCTTCTGCAAGCTATCTAGTTGACCAGGTTCCAAGAGTTGGAACCACAAGCCGTCATTCAAACGACATCTCGTGGAACCAATCCGTAGAACCTGAAACCGACTCTTTTTCCTGATTTTTCTAAGTTAAATCCCAGGGATATATTGGTCATTTTCCACCCTTTTAACTCCTAAGTGAGGTCGTTTTAGCTATTTCAAGAAGGGTTTCCACCCTTATTAGCCTAAGTTCCTTCTCATTACTTTACTCTTCTCCCAAAAGAAAAATTTCTTCTCCAAGCTTCAAGTCTCAAGCTCCAAGTTCAAGTCTCCTAAGTCTTTCCAATTCAAGTGAGTTATCTTCAACCAAGGTATGTGGGTAATCAACAATGGGTTCCTTTCACCCTTGTGCCCAAAACTCCTAATTCAAATTTTGATTTCATGATCTTAAATTAGGATTCTTAACTAATTCTTATGGGTTTTGCTAAATATGATATTCTTATGATTTGGTTATGAAATTGTCATTAAATTGCATGATTTCACATGGGTTTTGACATGCTAACTCTTATTTCATGAATTGAAGTTTAACCATGGAAATTCCCACATGCATGAAGATTGATTTAAGCAAATTGGATTTTGATAGCATGTCCCTTATGGTTTTTCAAGCATGTGCATGCCTAGTTCCTATATTCTATGAAAAATCTATGTATTATGAAATTGAACTAGAGTCATGCAAAGTTTTACAAGTCATGAAGTATGCAAGTTTTCTATGTTATGAAGTATTATGCAAGACAAAACACCCGATGTTCCATCAATGCTCATGAGTCATTTTCTAAACTAAAACTCATGAGTAGTATGACGATCCGGGTTATGAATAAGTATGAACAAGTTATGAACAAGTTGACATCAGATATGTCATATGTATGTGAGCATATGTTATACATTTTGGGAGTAGTATTTAGCACCGATTTGGACCGGGTGAGAGTACCCATGGTCCCAGAACTACGTGCCCCCGTAGGTTGTAAGTCCCCTCTGTTGGACATAAGATTTAGTGATCATGCCACATGTCATGCCTCTATACCCTGGCAAGGTATATTGGGTTCTTTCGATGGGGCGGATACATCGGACTCCATGTAGCTCAGCATGATTTATGTCGATTAAAAGAAACTCCCATATGTTATTTTCAAGTTATGAAGTTATATGATTCTATACTATGAAACTTAAGCTTTATTTTATGTTTTATATCTTATACCTTGATATTTATTCATGGCCCTTCTTTAAGTAACAAGTTTATTCCCAAGCATGTTTTAAACTCCTTTTATCATAATTCATGCATCGCTCATATACTCAGTACATCCTATAGTACTGACGCATATCTTGCGTTGCATCCTTTGATGATGCAGATTCAGGTGTTCCTTTCCAGACACGTGGCTAGAGCTTCCAGGCCACTCTATCTGTCAGTTGTTGGTGAGTCCTCTTAGGTCGAGGACTGGTTATGTTTTAGCTGTGTTATCTTTTCATTCCATATTTTGAGTTATCTAGGGTCTTGTCCTAGCAACTCCTTATGTCTTGAGTAGAGGCTTTTCAGACATAGACAGTATTCGAGTTCTCTTATGGATCTTGTACTTCTATTTTGACTTGATCACCCATCTATGTTATTCCGACTTTATCTATTATGCTTCCGCTTATCTTTGTTATGCTTGAAAATGCTATGACCAAGGGTTAACTTGGGGCACTTATGATCTCAAGTCACGTGTTACATCTAGGGGGTAACCTCGGGGCGTGACAGTAGACTAGATGGTTGGCACAGGTCCTAACCGATATAGAGACATAATGGTAGAGTTAGTTTGAGAGTTCTATGTTGATTATATAGCAACACTTGATAACAACTGCACAAAGGGCAAAAAAGCCAAAGAATTGCCATTTCTTGGCACAGGTCCTAACTAGGAGTGTACAGGCCAAACTCGTCAAGCCAAATCGAACTGACGAACCAAGTCAAACTGAGAAAAAAATTGACTTATGATTTGGTTTGATTGATTTGGCGTTGAAAAAAACCCGATCATTCTTGATTTGGTTTGGTGTTACCAAAAAGAGAGTCAAACCGAGCCCAACCCAAATCGACATAATACATATATAATTTTATATTTTTATGCATAAAAATATTAATTATAATTAATTTATAAATATTTTTTAAATTAATTTTATTAAGGCAGTAACTAATAACTTAGTAAGTAAATGATCTAAAAGAGGCCCAATAAAAATCTATAACCATAGCAATAGAAAATAAACTAGTCTTCATCTTCACCTTTTTCAGAGAATTTCATCTAAATCTTTCCAGAGACTTTCATCTGCGGCGTTGGTCTGATCTCTAGTCTCTACTACCTACTCTGAGTGATCGAGTTTCATCACTTTTTCTTCTTCGTTTCTCTTTTCTTTCTACTTTTTTTTGTGAAATTATTTAGTTGTTCTTGTACATTCTGCCAGAAGGAGAACGTGTACATTTTCCTAGAAAATATTTTACTCTCTGCCAAAAACATTGGTAGTTTAACTATTTTGCGATTTGAAATTTTAGAGTTCATTAATCCATATGGATCTTGCTGGAGTTAGTGTTAATAATATGATTTTGCTCATTCTGGTATTACCTAATCCTTAAACCTTTTCATCTAAATTTCACTCGTATATTCTTGAAAAAGTTATAATTTTTAGTGGTGGATTTTGGATTTCTTACTGGGTTTTCTGCTTATGTAGCTGTTTGAACCACTCTTGTGTGAAAGTTCATTGCTTCTTGCTTATGGGGTAGTTAAAGCTCTAAAAAAGATTTATTGCTGCATTAGCTTTCTTGTTTAAATATTAGTAATTGTTCTCCAAACTGCTAACTTTAGGTATTATATGTTAATAAGTTATGTTACATGTTGTTGGTGATTTTTAGCGGTTAGTATTATGCTATAGCTAATTATTTTATTGAGTTAAGTTATTATGCTACCTTCGGTTCTTCATTGTTTATTTCTCCAGAGTTCATTTGCCTCTTGTTAGCTGAAAACTTTCAGATGTTACTGGTTAAATTTGGTAGAAAAGAGTAAATGAATCTAGTGAGTCGATTGTGACTTCTATTGTTCTGTTGTCCGTGTATGCGCGTGTGATGTGATAATTAATTTAGTTACATGGTTGAACATGAAAATATAGCTTTGTTGATATGATAAACCTCATGAAATAGTGATGCTACTATTTTTTTGTATGTGGATAACTGGATATGATCAGTGCCTTCCATGTCTTGAATCCAATTATGAGCTAGAGAAAATTGAGCGGAAGAATTTGCATTTTGGTTCATCTTTAGAATTAGCTCCTTTATTTCAATAGCAACTGGGCTTTTGCTTGTGTTCTCTAATTAGTTAGCACTTGCTAGTTGTTACATTAAACTGATGGTCTATTATTTATGACTTTTCCTTCTATATTCTTATAATTTTAGGTGTAAGGCTTAGTGCTAATATCTTAGCAGTTAGCGGTTAATTTATTTACAAAAAACTATTGACTTTATTATTCTACTATTGTGCAAATATCTTGGAAATAGCCTCTCTATAAGGAGGTAAGGTTGTCAACAATCACCTTTATTATTTGGTCGTGTTGATTTCATTTTTAGTTTTTAATTGATGTTTTCTTTGTAATGTTCTTTTTTTGTATTGTGTTGAGAAGATCTTGTTTAGGATTCATCGCTGCTACTATGATAAGTCTCAATTTTTTGTATTCCATCACTTTCTTGGATGGAAACTACGGCTGAAATAGATGTAGAAACGACTGTCGACAAGCCTCCGACTGTACCAGTACCTCAAAAGAGAGGTAAAATCACTCGTCATCCTCATACTCCTCCTAAAAATTAAAAAAGAACAACTCCTATAG
This sequence comes from Jaltomata sinuosa, assembly GCA_003996215.1. Taxonomy (NCBI): domain Eukaryota; kingdom Viridiplantae; phylum Streptophyta; class Magnoliopsida; order Solanales; family Solanaceae; genus Jaltomata; species Jaltomata sinuosa. The sequence goes on from QJPP01003529.1 coordinate 90,089, forward strand.
ATTCTAATCCCGTAGATGGTAATACTAGAAGGAAAACATCACAAATTTTAGATCACTTTAGTAAATTTATTGCTAAAGGTGGTAAATGTAGAGCAAAATGCAAATATTGTGTACAACACTTTGCTACTGAGACCTAAACTAATGAATCTTCTACATTATGGAAATATTTAAATGAGAAATATCCCAAATCTCCCTTTAGATTTATTGATAGAAGGTAGTCAACTTTGAAACCTGTACCTATCAAAGTAGGGGGACATGAAAATGGAACAAGTTCTATTAAAAGGGAGGTGTACAATGTGGAGGATATTAGGAGGGCCATTGCAGAATTTGTCATTATTGATGAGCAACGATTTAAAGTTGTTGAAGGGGAGAGTTTTAAGAAATTGATGGCCAAAGCTTTGCCTAATTTTGATTTACCTTCACGTATAACTGTGGCTAGACATTGTTTGAAGATTTATCAAGAAGAGAAAGAAAAGCTTAAAAAGATTGTCAAGAACCAACATATATGTATCACTAGTGATACATGGACATCAATTCAGAATTTGACTTATATGGTTGTCACTGCTCATTGGATTGATGATAAATGAAACTTACAGAAAAAGATTTTTAACTTTTTTCAAACACCAGATCACAAGGATGAGACAATAGCTAAAGGTATTGAGACATGTTTGTTAGATTGGGGATTAAAAATTTATTTACAGTGACTCTGGATAATGCATGTACCAATGATGTTGTCATTAAGCATTTGAAGGCACATATTGATGATTGAAAAGGGGTAATATTGAGAAATAAATTTTTACATGTTAGATGTAATGCTCATATTTTGAACATAATAGTAAAAGAAGGTTTAGATGAACAAATTGAGCCCATTTCTCGTATAAGAAATGCAGTGAAAATGCTAAGTCTTCTTCTTCAACGTTTGCCTCTTTCAATTCATATGTTGAAAAGGTTAAGATAGACACTCATGGTCTTTTAAGTCTTGATATTGAAACTAGGTGGAATTCTACATATACAATATTGGATACTGCCGTGAAGTTTGAAAAGGCCTTTGTAAAAATGTACATGGATTATCATAACTATCAAAAGTATTGTCTTCAAAGTGGATTAAAAGGACATCCAACTACAAATGATTGGCAGGTTGTGGAAGCTTTTATAAAGTTTCTTAACATCTTCTATTAGTCTACTTTGAAATTTTCAGAGAGCTTATATATTACTTCGAACTTATTCTTTCATGAATTTTTTAATTTTCAAAGTTCTATTATTAAGTATTCTTATAGTGAAGATATTATTTTGATTGACATGGCTGAAAAGATGAAACTTAAATTTGAAAAATATTGAGAGACTTCTGAGAAATTAGAGAATTTGAACATGTTATTGTTCACTGTTATTGTGTTGGATCCCAGGTATAAGATGAAATATGTGAACTTTATTCTTAGAAAATCATATGGTTCTTTGTTGGGAAAATTAAAGGCAGATCAGGTAGAAGATATTTTGAATTGCTTGTATGTTCACTATAATAATTCTCTAGCAGAAAGTTTCACTGATAATATTGGAGGTGACACCAATACGATGGGTGAAGTTGATGATATATTGCATTCTCTATAAGAGAAACATTTGGAAGAGGAGGAAAATTCTGGAAAGGTTGATCAGTATTTGATGGATAATGTAGAGAAGCCCAAGGACTTTAATATCTTGGCTTGGTGGAAAGGTTCATGGGGTGGTCATATTCTTGATTCTTATCGGAGTTCTTTATCACCAAAGATGGTAGAAGGTCTTATTTGCACTCAACAATGGATACGGTCACCTTCTAAGAAATGGAAGGTTCAAGATTATTTGGAGGAAGTTCAGAAATTGAGCAAATTGAACAAGGTAATTTTACAAATTTAATTCTTACTGATTTTGACATTTTCTTTTCATCTTTTCCTTTTTGTATCACTCTAACTCTTGAAATGAGTTAGAATTTTCCATGGCCATTGTGTAATTGCTCTGCATTTTTTGGGATTATTTTCTTACCCAAGTAAAATTTTAAAATGGGAGGCTCAAGTGAATATTATGGAGTTATGGATCTGCATTTTCTTGTGTCTGCATAAGAGTGTTATAGAATCTTGTGATTGAAGCCATATATATGCTTGTGGATGCTCTTAATTTTCTGTTTCTTGTGCAGTTGAGTGAATTTCTCACTGCTATGTCAGAATTCTTGAGGCTTTCACTCTATTTTCAAAAATCATCGTGCATAAAAATGGTGGATTCTTCTCTAATCTGTATATAGTGAACTAGTTGACTAGAGTGAACAGCGCAAATGCCCCTAATTACATATTTATGTATTCTCTAGTTATTGCATCAATGTATATTAGGGGTGTTTAAATATAATTGAGTTTATAATGTAGATCTGGTCACTGGTGTGACAGATGTTGATTCTTATGAGTGATGTTGAATTTGATATTTTGGCACTGATTTTTAGTTTCCTTAGTTGCTTAGAGTACTAGGGGTCGTGGGATTTTTGGCATTATTTTTATCTGGAAGAATATCATTGCTAGACATGAGGTATTTATATAATTTCAATTTTGTTATTAAGTTAACAAGTAATTCAAATCTACTTACTCGTTTGCGTGCTAATAATTTTTTTTCTTTCAGAATGTCCAGGTGTCCCTTTGAGTATCAATTAGTTTGGATGAAGAAAATATGACAGCTTTATCATGGTGCTTGAAGATAGCTTCTAACATTTTTTGACTAGAATTTATAGCCTCTTTTGATTCTATATTTTTGTCGGAACTACTTGATTGAAGGAAATTGTGTTACCTAGAATACGTGTAGAATTACTTCAGTATCACTTTAAATGACATTTAACTTTGATTGTTCTGAGTCATGCGAAATGACTCATTTTCTATGCCTTCCTAATTACATGAGCTTTCTATGAGTAAACTATTTATTGTGCTTTGTGGACTTTAAAAATGCATGACTTATGGTAAGCAAATAGAAATAATAGGAAATGATATATCAATCTATCTTCATACCAACTTTCAATACACCCAAATTATCATCACCTGTGATTTGTAATAGAAAGTATGGAAAAGGATCAGAACTACATCACAAAACATAAATTCAATTCACTGATTATGAAAAGCAATGTCCATAAATTAACAAATAAATAATAACAATATAGGCACACAAGAGGAAGACAAGCAACAAGTCACTTTTATACCATCAGAATATCTCTGGCATTGTAAAAATTGAAAAAAATTGAGAAAATTGAAAAACTGAGAAAATCAAAAGAACTGATTTAAACCGAAACTAGAAGAATCGATTTTATATTGGTTTGATTTAGTTTATAGATTTAATAAACCTATATGATCAGTTTGATTATTTTTAGTAAAAAAATAAACTAACCCGATCTATGTACACCCCTAGTCCTAATCGATACAGAGCCAGAATAGTTGCATCAAGAAAAGTCAAAGATCTTCAAATCTTTAATGAGCTTCAAATCTAAGTTCTGGTGGGCCTAGTCTGCCTTCGTCTCATGCCAATAGGTGGTGATAATTAGTTAACAGAGGAGCGAGTTGTTCTAGTGGCGAATCTCATCTCAAAGTACAAGCTGAACTTCGGCTGAGGAAATTAGGCAGCAGGTAACTAAGCTTGCCACATCGTATCTATTCCCATGCTTGATTACTCAATTGTGCTCAGACACTGGAGCCCCACTTTTGGCTGGAATGGATCATGCTATCCTAGCCACCAAAACACAAAATATTGACAAGACCGAGAGATGAAAACAAGCCACTGGTATGAAGTAGGTGGTCCATATTCGGGTCGACAGAGCCTACAACTATTTATGATGCTTTAAAATTGCCTCTAGAAGTGGGACCGTATATATTTAGGCTAGCAATGCCCCCTAGGTGTCTGAATGATGCTACCTTAGCTACCACAGGATCATTACTTTAGGAGTACCAACTACAAAGGTAGGCAACAGTTACCACAGTAGTGCACTATTGAGTCCTAGTGGTACTGGTCCACTTCCTACGATCACTCCTGCTCTATCAACTTCAGCTATTGTTATGGTCACAGTTACCCGACTACCTACTATAACATCCATATATACTTTCACACCGATAAATTTTTCCAAGCTCGTGAAGAAATCTGAGTGGCTTGAGCATCAGTTTAAGTAGTTTGCTCATCAATTAAAGCTGTTTATGGATACGACCATCGCCGATGCCATTACCCTCTTTCAGATATTACATGGTCGTATTTATGCGATAGAAGAGAGCGTGAATGATAGGCTCAAAAATGTTGCCACCCTAGACTTGACAAAGTTGACTGAGAAGTTGGCCCAATTAAGTGCTGAGGTCATTGAGCTATGAGCATGGACAACGCAGTTGTATATTGAGCACCCTGTAGAGTTGCTCGAGGATGAGGAGCCACCATTGATCGACTTGATGTCCTTAGCATAGCTGGCGGCTAGTAAGAGAGTTCATGAGGGTGATGATGATAATAAGGATGATGATTCGATAAAGAGAGAGAGAAAGAGAAAGAGGTTGGATGATAAAATAATAAGAGAGACTATGCGCTCGAGGGATGAGTACTATGGAGTTCCTAGCGACTGGGCGAGTCGTCCAACAGAGCACACCGGAGAGTGCTACACCTTCTTTAGACCCCATTGAGGGAGTGCCAGGCACTGAGGCAGTTATTGATATTGTTGTTACTGAGAGAACTACACCTGCAGCTACTATTACTACTATAGAAGCCATACCACCGATCCCGTCTGCGACACCAGACAACAGTGCTTAGACGCCACATGTATATTCTCACCTCCTATGCTTTTATTTCTTAATGCATTGGGGAATATGCATATTTCTTTATGGTGGGGTGGGGGTAGTCTGCGTGTATTTTTTGGTAAAGTATGAGTAATCAAGATATACGCATCAACTGCAACATTAAATCAGGCACTGTTTGGGAGGCAACCCAAGGGTACCTTGGGTATCTGCGTCCTTAGAGTTTTTTTGTTGTGTTCTTCCCCTGTAGACTTTTATTTCTATTGAACTAATATGTTTAGGATGTGTTAGGTAGAGGTAGCTAGGAGAAATATGACATGATATAAACTGGCACACCTGATCTGTTTATATGAATAAATTGAGACCCAACCAACTTTTTTTGTATGTGCCTCAAGATTGATATGTTAACCTGTTAGGATCCTTTTTTGACATTGTGCATATTGGTTTTGATAAATATTGCTAAACTAGCATGACAACTAAATAAATGGTAATACGTATTGTAATCGTGTGCCATGTGTGTGAGGTACTCTAGTTTTGTTCTTACTCTATGTGTGCAATCTAAAACTTGCTCGGTTAATTTTGCTACTGTCGGAGGATAGAAAGGTTAAAAAGGATCATAGGACTTCTTTGTGTAAGTCACTCATACCTAAAATTGTCCAACCAAATGATACACATATCTTAAGATCCTAAATTTGAGCCTGGAGTCGTTTCTTTGATTAGCTTGATAGTCATCCCATACTGACTTAAGTAGATCCCTCTTTTGGCCTGGTCCCTCCTTAGATACAAGGCTTCAACTTAGACAAAGTGTCTAAGTTGAGGGTGGCTGATGTTGGGAAAAATGGAAAAGAAAGTGGGAATAAAAAGAAAGGAAAATGATCAGAAGAAATAGGGTGTGGTAAGTATTGAAAAGAAAAAAAAAGAAGAAAAACTGCAGAGAGTCTGTAAAGAAGGAACTAAAGGAAGGGAAGAACAAAAAACTGAGGCTGAGAAGTACAAGTAAAGAATAAGTGTAGTTGTTTAAGAAGGGTTGAATCACTTATCCAAATCTACCATACCCATTCCCAAGTCTATATTACAAGCCGAATAAAGTCTTATAGTGATCCTAATCTGACTGTCCAATGACAAAAGCGTAGCAAATAAGGGCAAGCTTATGGTATGTGCACATTCATTGTTTGAACTTCTTGTGAGTGTGAGTGTACTTTGATTATACCATCTTGGTCTTATTTACATATATGTGTGAGGGGGTGTTCTTTAATATATGAGGGAACTAGGGTAACATTGACTAATTGCTACATGTGAAGTTGTGTGTCACTGGTCTATACTCAGTTGTCTATTAATAGTGATATGTTAGTCTTTGATCTTTCAGTGTTAGCTTAAGATGCTTTAAAATTATGCACACTTGTTTTTAATGAAAAAGAAGGGTAGGATGTGTTAAAAAGTGTGTTGCCAAGTGTTCATGATAATCATCATAGGCTTCCTAGTCTGCTGATGCCTAAGCATCATAGTTGAGTCTATTTTGGTTTCTTAAGGACAAGTAAAGATTCTAAGTTGAGGGTGTTGATGTGCCAAAATTTCACGGAACTTTCAACGCTTAAAACTAAGGATTTTGAGAGATCTTAATGTGTTTTTATTAGATATGATATTCATTTGCTACATGTTCAGGAAAACTGACTTTGGGCATGAAAGTTGTGAATTCTCATGAAAAACAGTGACCCACGGGCCGTGAGGGCAGTCGTAAGATCCTTCTAGAGAAGAGTGCAAGTATAGTGCACCCAATGAATGCCTTTGATGGACCGTGGGATGTGCCACAATTCATCAAGGCCTAGTCATGAATTTTCTCCAGAGGAATAAGTAACCAACCTCAGCCAATGAGTGCTTCTGATGGGCTGTGAGATGGGCCACGAGCCATCGAGTCCAAATCATGAGATAAGGTAGAGAATTATAAAAGAGTATTTCAGCCGACGGATCATGAAATGTACCACGATCTTTTGGTTTGAGCCATAAGATCAAGGCATAATGATATTCGGAAAGCATAAGCGAAGTTCATAGTTCACCTCGATGAATCATGGAGCATGCTACGGGCCATGAGGTAAACCGTGAGACGTGTCACAGTCAGCTTTCCTAGTTCATTTAGGATTCAATTTTTATATTTATAAATATCTTCTTTAGGATTTCTTTTACCCTTCACTCGTCATATACGATCAGACTCGATATTGTTGACATTATTTTACATTACTTTGAGGATTAATATAAAGTTTTTTCTTTGTTCTTAATTCTTGAAGATTGTTTTGGTTATTGTTCTTGGATTTCATCATTAATACGAGTAAGTTATTTCTTATGAATTATTCTATAATTCTCTCAAGCATGAGTAGCTAAACACCTTAACAAGGATTGTGAGAACCGTGATAAATTAATAAAGGTAGGTTAAACAATTAGTAATTCTTGAATGATGATCTTGCATATATTATTAATCTCTTCACTTTAACTATTTTTTGATGGTGTACAACATTAGAACCTGCCATTAACCTTTACTTTTCAGACCAAGGAGGTAATAGGTTAGGAAAAGAGATTAACAACAAAAATTTGAGACTACCAACCTTCATCTAATAATTTGAGACTGATCAAAGATAATCAATCTGAGATAATTAATGAAGTTTAGTAATTCGACACTTGTGAGATCGACCGAAGACCAAGTGAAATTCTTCTGAATGGGCTGACCAGACTTCAGTAGAACCAATAAAGTATCGTTACTTTTGCATGCATATCACTGGAATAGATCACTAGTTGCGTATGCCTACTAAGTCATGAAAATCATAGGAAATATAGTCCTAGTTACTTTCTATAATTTGAATATAACCAATCATTAACTTGCAAATAATTATTTACTTTTTCTGCAAACCTCCCTTTGAAATAACAACTACCAAGTTGAGATTTCACTACTGAAAATGTTCTTCCACATTCTCTGTTGGATTTGATCCCAACTCATAATTGGGTTCTATATTTGATAACGACCATTTTATATCTCATTTAAGAAGTGTATTTTGAGCGTATCAAAACATAACACGTTCTCCAACATTGTCAAAAATACTTAATGCAATCGGTATATTTTTTTTAGGTCAAAATCAATCAGGATTTTTTTAGATGGAGAAGAAAACATAAGATATAAATAAAAATGGGCTAGATTTTATTCTAACATGGAATCCATCCCCAATTGAACAAGTTTAAAATGAGTCAAAAATGACATAAAGGTGTGTTAGCTTTTAAGGATAAATGTGACCCAATTTATTATCACAGGGGGTATATTTGAATTCATTACAAACTGAGGATAAAGTTGGCCCCTTTTTTACAGTTGAGGGGTAATTTTTACCCTTTTCCCTTGTTAGAAAGGGAAGGGGTGGGGGAGGGGGGGGGTAGAGAGGTAAATTCACACAATATAAAATGCAAAGAGGATAAAATTATTTCTTTTCTCCATAAATTTAGTCACCAACTAGCAAGAACTTCATTAAAAATATGAAAGTCAAAAAAAGACTTATGATGCAGATAGTTACATGTAAGAAGTTGAAAATAATTTTGATCTGAAACTAAAAATCATCTAGCATAAAAGATGTTGATGACCACCCTATTATTTTCAACCCAACTGTGTCTTTTATTCCCTTTTTTCCTTTGTTCACATGTCAGCTCTTTCTAGAGAGCCTAAAATAAAGAATAGAAGTATCTTTGACTCTTTCAATGGTGCAATAGATTAATGAAATTTCAACTTCTTTAAGATGAAAGATTGTCCATAACTTGTCTGAAGAATACAATAGATGATGCTCCATTTTGATGATCATAAAAGTTTTCATTCTTGATCTCTTCATTGACTTTAAGCTGTCTCAAATTTTTGTCAATATTATTATGGTTATTCTCATGAATATGCTTTTGATCTCCAATTTCAATAAGACTGGGATGATACATCATTTGGTGTTAATGAGACATCATTAAAATGAAATCCACCAAGAGGATGCACTACATTGGGGCTAACAGGAAAACTCAATGGCAATGAAAAATCAGGGATTTGTAGAGTAAATAGGCTCGAACTTCATATTTGTGTAGGGATCAAAAGAAAAGAATGGAAGGATAAAGGGCTTTGTAAATTAGGTGAAACTCTCATGTCGTAGAAAGGTGAAGAAACTCCATATCTCAAGTCACTGAGGTGATTTTCAAGAAAACTTGGCATTACATATTCATAGGGTATTCTTTCAAATTGAAAGTCAATATCTTGTACTTGCATTCCAAGATTAGAAACCTTATAGCTTTTTGAAAATGTGAATATAGAAGATTGTCCATTTGAAGTAGAAGCTGAAGCTTGGTTTTCAATAGTAGCAGTTGCAGCAACACCATTTGTCTTGTTAGTTGAAGGCACTTCATGATTATGTTTTCCTTCATATATTGTGATGACTGATTTTAGGTTATCCGATGCCCTTTCTACATGCATTCTGCACTTGTGCATTTGTAATAGCTCCTATATAAAAAATAATAGAAAAAAATTAAGTTCTATATATTTATAGTATAACAAATATTTATAGAATCATGTTGTTTTACGTTAATTATTGATAAATTTTTATTATAAATATTAATGATTAATTTGATAAATTGAGCAACTGACAGACTACGACTAAGCATAACTATGTATTGTCCAAAAATAGATAGCTAGGATTTGAATTTCCCTTCACAACTTTTTGGCCATATTTTCTCCAGCGATAGCCGTCATCAATAATATCAATCTCGCTCTCTATCTGGACAACTACTTTTGGTTCTCTTGTTGTCCTCGACGATGAACTCTTTTCAGCTGAGTAAAAAAATTCTTTCCTCCTGAAATAAAGCGTCGATTTCACAACAAATATACAAATTAATAAAAAATAGATTAATATTTAATTTGTAAATTATTTAATAACCGTACTATAAGCCTCCCCTAAAGCACTTTACCTATAATAATTTACTGCAGCTATAGAAATTTACAAGTGATTTTTAGGCAGTGCATAAAAATTCAGACACTTGAATATTTTAATAGCTATACATTGACATTCCCCATAAATAATAACAACTATCAGTAGTCATCAATGCAAAATAATATTAATAACCTAAAGAATAAGGTAAATTATGTTTCAGTATGTTAAAATACATTAAATTAATATAATATTATTTGTGTATATAAAAACAGGGTACCTCCTTTTGTGCTCAAATTCATTATCATTAGCATCATCACCAAGGAAAGTGCTCCCTTCAGTAGCTCTATCTTCATCTTCATCATCACAACTAATAAGTGTAGAAGAAGGCTCAGGAATAGTTTCAACTGATTCAAACACACTCATATTGGTTAATATTAATGAATCAGAAACCTTTGCCAAAACAGATGTTGATGATGATTTTTCGAACCTGAAAACCCCCTATCCTTATTGCCTTCAAATTGCATATTTCTCCAAATATTTGACCCATCATTTCCTTCATTCCTTTTTAACATTTCTGCTACACCATAGGAATTCGAACTCGTTATTGCACGCTGAGGAGGTTGAGATTTATGATGATTACTAGTCTCTAATAACGTGCATTGCACATTTACCCTAAAATACTTGGTATAAAATTAATTTCACAAATGATAAAAAATTTAATGTTAGTAACATATTTTTGAACTTCCTTTAAAAAAGTAACTACTTGAAGTTATAAAAAGTTGTGAATAAAATGTTACTTTAGTGATATATATTACTTTAATTTAAAAGACTAATACAAACTCGAATATATATATATATATATAAATACATGAATATGATAAAAATATTTACCTCTTAAAAATTAACAATTATGCACGAAATATAAAATTAAATAAATACATATTTTCAGTTCTATCATATAATAAACCCAATGTTGTCATAAGTCATATGAATCATCCACCATCTCAAATACATGAATATTTAAATGGAAAAAAGAAAAAAGTAAAAAGAAAATAAAGATGTCTACATAGTAATTATTGCAGAGCATAAAAAGATAAATATAATAATATGTATAAAAAATATTAGTATAGCAATTGAAACTGCAGAGTATGAAAAATAAATCATCTATTTCTCAAAAGTGGTATGCGCACATAAAAAAGCAACTGGATGGTATTTTTCTCTGTTTTGTTCCTTCCTCGGCAAGCTTCATTAAGCACCTGAAACAAAAGATGATAGATAAGAATAAGTGTGTTAACAAAAGAAGAGGTTATGAAGATAATATTGTGAAAATGTCATAATCAATAAGCACAAAATTAAATCTTCAATAAATAAATAAAAATAATGATGATTAATTAAGCAACAAATTACAAACCAACGAAAGGACAGAAGAAAGATGAGAAATATTTGTATTAATATGTACGGAGATTCCTAAGATTCTTTTTTCAACATTACTAAGAATACAAAAAATTTAAATGAGACTTTTCATTCACCATATATATATATATATATATATATATTATATATATATATAATATATATATATATATATATATATATATATATATATATATATAATATCAAAATTCAAATACAACAAAACTAAAATTACAATTAATTACATTATTATACTATAAAACAGTGAAGAACAATTACACTATTGTAATTGTTATTACATTTTTGAGTGACTCAGATAGCTAGTATGCACCAATTGGAACAATATATAAGAGAAGAAGAAGATACCACATGAAAAAAGTGCTTGAATGCTTTTGCATCTTTTAACCACACAAAGAGTAGTTTTATGAGAGTAGTTTTATATTGCCATCCGTGAAGGGTGAAGAAGAAAAGACTAGAATAATAATGAGGCATAAATGCAACTATTCAATTTCTACCATGTATGTATAATACGTTTAGGAGTACTTTATTCAAGAAAAATGATGGTAAATTCTTTTGGACTTCTTAACAGGACTTTGGTTGTAGCAATTATTTCCTCGGTTCAAAATTAATTATCACTTATTTTTATTTTTGATTTCCATTTTTACTTGTCATTTTTGACATATTAAGAAAAGATAATTATTTTTTTCCATGTTTTACCCTTAATATTGATTACTTATTCCTTAAATTATTTTTCAAGATTTAATACTTAACACTGATTAATAGGGGTAATGTGGTAAAATTACTATGTTAATCATTGTTTTCTTAATGGGTGTACTAACTCAAAAACTGACAAGTAAAAATAAAAGGGAGTAATAGTTGTATGTATAAAACGTTTAGAGTAATTTATTCCACGGAAATGGTGGTAAATTCAATGGCAGTCTCTTGGACTTCTTAACCGAACCTATTGGTTGCAGCAATTAAGAGTCTGTATTAATTAAAATTAATAGTGATTTACTGTGTTTCTCTTCTCATTTATCATGGTAGTACAAAATTATTTATTTTTGAGAGGTCATTAAAATATTAATATTTAATAATTAATAATTAGATGTTTTATTATTTTAATTTAGTGTAGGGGCAAAATCGTATTTCAACTTTCAATTATGTGGCTTCCCACTTTTAGAATAGTATATATATATATATATATAGAGAGAGAGAGAGAGAGATGTTCACCTTTATAGATAATTTCTGTGATTTGTCCATTCGGAGAATGTTCGATTTTCTTCTTAACAAGACAATTTTGTTGAGTACATTTGTAGTAGCTCCTAGGAAATTCACTCTCTTTGACAGTTTTTCTGACCATATTTTCTCCAAGTGTATCCATCATTTGAGTCGTTTGAAGCAATAACATTTGAATTTGTTACACCTCTTAAGGAGTAATTTTCTAGCTGAGTAATATTCATTAAGCCAAAGCAGCTCATGTTTTGTTGATTATTTGTTTCAGAAGGTATATTTGAACTGCACTTCTTTAAGCCAATTACTTTTGAAGATTCTACTGGGAATTCAAAATGATTTCTTGATGTACTCTACATTTGGAAAAGGAAAAATTAAAATTTGAGCATTAATGTAGTAGTAGCAAGATTATAGATTTAACTTGAGTGCTGATTATACAATTTTTTTTTATGCTATCAACATAAATTGGCCTACGCTACAATAAATTATTTGCCTTATTTTTCAAATAGCTGGTTCTACTATTCTCTCGTTTAGTTTATGTAACACCCCAGAAATTCTAAGTCAAGATTCGAACCGTTTTTCATATGTTGTTAGACTCAAACTAGATAAATTTTCTATGTATCTAAGTATTAAGACTTATTCTTAAGTTTGGAGGTGTATTAGATATGAATTAGGGTCATAAAGAATCTCTAGCTCAAAGTTGAGTTGAAAGCTTCCTTACCGATTGAGTTTCAGTATAAAATATTTCAAGGGTCAAGTTCAAACGATTATAACTCCTAGAATATAAAGAGTTAGGTGGCCTATTATCCACCAAATTAAATGTCTTTGAGTCTTCTTTCTAACGCTGCCAACCGCACGTTGATTCGAGCCCGGAGTAAAAAATTATGATCAGTTTACCAGGAAGACGTCTGTCTGACCAGAAGTCTATCGAATTTTTGAAGTTAAAATGAAAGGTAAAACGGTCCATTTTAAGGGACAACGGTACGTTTTCCCAACCTTTTCCAGGACCAAAAGCTCGTAAAATTCAGGGAGTTAAAATGTTTAAGAAAACGATCTGTTTGTGGCAAAAATAGACCATTTTAGCGTCCGTTTTTCTGACGCGTCTTTCCTTTCCTTGACCAATTCGAATTTTTAATTTGGAATTTCCTATAAATAGGACCCCTAGGGTATTTTCACTTCATTGTTTTAGCAATTTTTTTTAAACAAGTTAGTTTTCTCTCAAGACAGTTTCAAGAAGAAAAAAAAAAGAGCGTTCTTCTCCAAGTTCAACCCAGGGCTTCCTTCTCCAAAGATTCAGAACTCCTTCACTAATTAGAGAATCCTTTTCTACCAGGTATGTGGGTATTCAATAACGGTTTAGTTCGCCTTTATGCCCAAAACCTCAGTCTTCTATTTCAAATTTCATGATGTTAGAAACTAGGGTTCTTACCCAATTATGCTAAATTTTATAGAATTCAGTCCTTATGATTTTTACGTGATTTATATCCTAATTTAGAAGATTTGCACCATGTTTTCAATGACTTACATGAGCTTTTACAAGAACTTTAGAAAATCAAGAATTTAGCCTGAAATTGTAGTATTTTCATGAGAATTGGGCATCTTCAGAATTTGACCTAGATTACTAGCATTCAGTTTTAAGCATGAAATTAGCCAGTTTTCAGTCTACAGATTTTCTTCAAAATTTCTCACGATTTAGCAGGCTTTTCCCTACCTTCAGCATGTTTTACAAAAATATGTTTTAAATATGGGCTTTCAAGATATGCCATCAATGATGATAAACTTAGTAGGTTTCGTGATTAGCATGGTATCCATATATGCCATCAATGATTACGTACTCAGTAAGCTTCATGATTAGTCAGGGGCAGACCTATATGTCTTTTTTGGGTGCTCCGGCACCCATTAAACCCGACGCAGGGTAGGTATAATTATATAGAAAATATATGAAAATTGGGATAAGACTTAAAAAAGCACCCACTTAACAAATAAGTTGGTTGGGTGCTTTGGTTCTAAAGTGAAACCTAAAGAACTTGGGCTTTGTGATGCATGGGTTCGAGCCCTACTCTGTGCTTTCTTTTAAGTTTTTTAAAAAATTAGGCATTCACTATCCTTAAATCCTGGGTCCGCCACTGTGATTAGAATGACATCTAGATATGTCCACCTACTTTATGATTAGGTTTCAGTTATACGGTCTTTCAGAAATTATTCAGTTTCGTTAAGTTTTGATGCAACATTCCAGAACTTCAATTTTAAAAGAGCTATTGAAATTCAGTTTGGGAGTAGTACTTAACACCAAGTTAGATTAGGGTTCAGCGTACCCTAAAGTCCCAGAACTACATGCCACCATAGGTTATTTAGCCCCTCAGTTGGGTATCAGAACTAGTGGTTAAGCAAGTCATGTCTCTATACCCTGGCAAGGTATATTGGGTCCTCTTGATGGGGTGTATACATCGAACTCCACATTTAGCTCATGTGGTTTATGTCGGTTAACAGACTCTCCCATAGAATTAGACTCAATAGTTGTGTACTAGGCCCTCAGTTTAGTTTTACAACTTTTAATTTACATTTTTCAGAATATCCTCACATTTCATATTTTGTGCATATTATGTTTGGGCCTGAGTACTATAGATTCAATTTATAGTTTTAAACAGCTCATCAGTATTTTCAGCCTACTTAGTTATCTCATAGTCTATTTATCTCACTATTTACAACTCAGAAATATTTTATACTTTTCAGTAAAAGAGCCCATGTTTTATAGCATTGACTTATGCATTCTTAGATATCCATACTTAGTCCAGCTTTCAGTTATGTTTCTAGTATATATACATGTTTTCTCATATTTTCAAAGTTAGTGCATCATCTTACATGATCAGTACATTCAAAGTACTGATCGCATACCTTATTTTGTTGTATCTTTTTAATGATGCAAAGTTGTAGTGCTAGTTTCCAAGATCATGGTCAGACTGATCGCAGATTTCAGTCAGCGGGGAATGAGTTCTCCTTTTTCGGGAACTCCAGTCAGTTAGTAGTTGTAGTGGTTATTTCAGTTGTTATACATTGATTAAAGGTAGTTGAGGGTCATGTTCCAGCTAATTGTAGTTCAATGTTAGTCGAGGCTTCATAAATAGTCAGTCAGTCAGTTGTATTATTTTTCAAATGAGTTGTATTTCAATTTATAAATTTCAGTTTATTACAGTACTCTTCAAGAACTTAACATATGTTTCAGCTTCCGCATAATATTTTTCAGTTATCTATTTCTATTTAGTTGCTCATGAATTATGTCAGTAAGAAGAGTTAGCTTGGGATCACTAGTGGTCTCAAGTCCCGTGTTACGTCCAGGGTGTAGGCTCGGAGCGTGATAAACTTGGTATCAGAGCATAAAGTTTACGTGTCCTAGGGTGTCTATGAAACCGTATCTAGTAGAGTCTTGCGGAATGGTATGAGACGTTTGTATTTTTCTTCGAGGGGCTACAGGGAATTTTGGAAATGTTTCCCTTATTTCATACTCCATATCGTACAGTAAAATTGTTCCTTAAGAAACTTTTGCAGGTTCGTACGTTAATCTAATTCCTTCAATCATGAATCATCATTGAGGTGGTGGATACCGTTAAGTTACATTCCTATCAGTGAAATACCCTCAGATAGAGTAATCAGAAAGTTAAGAGACTACAAAAGGGCTTGAGAGGATCCCACTAGTGCATTAAGTCTATTGATTCAAATGCATGTACCCTCTTTTACTCGTGTAGTTGAGCCTATAGCAGGATGTTCTCTCAGACTCCCTTCTAGAAACTTTACTACAAATGGTACCTCAGCCAAAGAGTATGGTTCTCTAAGCGTTTGGGTAGTACAGTCGCTCAAGAGTTAGTGTGAATTGAGATGTTATGGGCGATAAGTAGCAGAATAACCCCAGATCTAGGTGTATGAATTTAAAAGTATAATAACCATAAAATTGGGATCTGATGGACGAAAGTCTGTAGCCATAGTCATCTTAGAGCATATTTAAACTAGGTGAAGAAGATCCCTGAATGGTAGAAGGGTATATGTGTATCTAGAATAGTATGTTGTGGCACGATGTTCAAACATTCTATAGTCCTATGTGTGACTAGTTTAGAATTATCAGGTTGGTATTTATGGAGATGGCTAGGTATATATTAGATGGTGTCCTTAGAGATGAATTTAGGAGATTACAGATAAACGATAATGAGTTTCTTAGTATGGTTTTATTTAGTTGATTTGGGTGGATTTGAACTTAGAGATGTGATGTTAGTAGGTGAATAAGCAAAGGCCAAATTGGTAAGTGTTAGAAGAAGTGGTTAGGTGTGCCAGTAAGAGTATGAGTCCTCTAGTGATAGCCTTAAGGGTAAATAGGAAGCTAAGAGATGCCTCAGAAGCAGACCTAGCAAGGGTATAGCATCTTCAGTTATAACCTATCAGGGAGAGTTTATCACCTAGGAGTACAGTGATACCCCGACCTTACCATGGTTAGTTGATTATAGTCTTGTTTGGGAGGGAGATCCACAGACTTATAGGTATGACTCTCGAGCTAAGGGGGAGATCATAGAATAAAGAACCAAGTCGAGTCATGCAACTCAACTAGTATAGAATCTTAGTAAGAGCTATGATGGTATGTCGATCCATTATTATTCCAGTGAATTTCCTAGTACCTCAGTCAAGATGACACTATACTTCGACGTATTTATGTCATACTCATGGCTAAGTTCATGCACTCCGTGTAGATTCATGTCTATGCTCAGCTCCTAAAACAAACAGAAACTTCTCTAAACAGCGATTCTAGTCTTACTCTATGATTTTATGAATCCCAGCTTTATGGCAAGAGATCGTTATTTATGTAAACTAATGTCTCACCGTATGCTCAGTTCTATGTACTCAGTCCAGTCTTTAAGATATGCCTTGCTGGCTAATGAAACCATGTTACATCATGTATATGCTCAGACCAGATTTCTTGAACAGTTCATGCGTATGATTTTCTTACTCTAACCATGCTTTATATGTCCAGTCCAGGAGGTGAAACACTCAGGACTTGCACTTAACTTCACAGACCTAATATTGAGTGTCTAGATCACGCTAAGTGTAAGTCAAGACTGATCAGTATTCTTTCATGTGTGATGCTCATGCTCCCACTTTACTCCTTCCATGATATTGGCCTATGTTGTCATAGGTGTTAGTTGAGGGAGCTAAGTAGTGGCTTAGATGGGAAGTATTGGATTTTCTCTTTGATGTATTGGTTCTACCTTATATTTTAAGTATGGGAAAAATACGAAGTAAGGATTATTCCTACGTAATAGATAGATGAGGAATTTTGGTATGTCTTGTTGTAGAAGTTCTTGAAGCTGTAGCTTCCATATATGTCAGGGAAGAGGAGAAGTCTCAGATAGTGTTAGCTATAAGGAAGCCATAAGATGATCATAGTGATAGGCTTTAATATCGTGATGGAATACATGTGGGCCTTTGTCTTGGGCGATTAGTGACCCATTTATTTAAGAGCTCAAGGTTAGTTAATTTTCGTGAGAAAAAGGAATATTATTTTTGGGAGATAACTCTAGATGCAAGAGCTTCAGTCGACATAGGCTTGAACATGGTGAAACAAGGTGGTTAGACTCAGACCTCAGCATCTATATGTGCACATGTGAGAATTTTAGTTTAGTGTAGTTAAAAAGGTGTTCCTAAGCTTAAGGGTGGTCAACTGCATTGTTTAAGGCAGAAATAGTCTTGTTCTTACTCCATGCCCAGGGTGTTCATACCTTATGTCCAGTAACTTCAGCTAGTGAGATAGTAGACCTCTCATATCAGATCTATTCAGACCTGGCGGTAATCATTCCTAAGGCCAGAAGGCCCTACATTCAGTTCAGTCCTTGGCACTAACTTCAGTTAAGAGAAAATAGTCTTCTCATACAGTTACTCCTCTCAGTTTTATGTTCCTTTCACTTAATCGCGAATTCTAAGAATGCGTTCATTCTCAATAAGTTTCAGCCGAGTCTCTACTCTCAACACAGACCAGTCATCCTGTTGGATATTCAGTTTTATATTCCATCAGTGTTCTTATGCTCTCAGTATGCATACAAGTCTCACGAATCCAACTCAGTTCATATTTCTGTCACAAATAAGTTACCATGTCAGTATTCCAGCTTTTAGAACTCAGTAGGTGGAATTTTAGCCCTTTCCCCACAACCCTAACCTAGTTAGTCTTTATTTGAGGACGAATAATCCCAAGGGGGAGATATTGTAATACCCTAGAAATTCTAAGCCAAGATCCGAACCGTTCTTCATATATTGTTAGACCCAAACAAGATAGATTTTTTATATATCTAAGTATTAATACCTATTCTTAAGTTTGTACGTGTATTAGATATGAATTAGGGTCATAAAAAACCTCTAGCTCAAAGTTGAGTTGAAAGCTTCCTTACCGATTGAGTTTTAGTGTAAAAATTTTCAAGGGTCAAGTTCAAACGATCATAACTCCTAGAATATAAAGAGTTAGGTGGTCTATTATCCACCAAATTAAAGGTCTTCAAGTCTTCTTTCCAACGCCGCCGAACGTACGTTAATCCAAACCCGAAGTAAAAAGTTATAATCAGTTTACCAAGAAAACATCTGTCTGACCAAAAGTCCATTGAATTTTGGAAGTTAAAACAGAAGGTAAAACGGTCCATTTTCAGGGACAACAGTCTATTTTCACACCCATTTCCAGGACCAAAAGCTCGTAAAATTCAGGGAGTTAAAACGCTTAAGAAAATGGTCAATTTGTGACCAAAATGGACCATTTTAGCATCCATTATTCTGACGCTCTTTCCTTTCCTTGACCAATTCGGATTTTTAATTTGGAATTGCCTATAAATAGGACCCCTAGGTTATTTTCACTTTATTTTTTTAGCAATTTTTTTTAAACAAGTTAGTTTTCTCTCAAGACAGTTTCAAGAAGAAGAAAAAAGAGTGTTCTTCTCCAAGTTCAACCTAGAGCTTCCTTCTCCAAAGCTTCAAAACTCCTTCACTAATTCAAGAATCCTTTTCTACCAGGTATGTGGGTATTCAGTAAGGGTTTAGTTCGCCCTTATGCCCAAAACCTCAGTCTTTTATTTCAAATTTCATGATGTTAGAAACTAGGGTTCTTACCCAATCATACTAAATTTTATAGAATTCAGTCCTTATGATTTTTACATGATTTATATCTTATTTTAGAAGATTTGCACCATGTTTTCAATGACTTGCATGAGTTTTTACAAGAACTTTAAGAAATCAATAATTCAGCCTGAAATTGTAGTATTTTCATGAGAATCAGGCAGCTTCAAAATTTAACCTAGATTACTAGCATTCAGTTTTAAGCATGAAATTAGCCAGTGTTCAGTCTACAAATTTTCTTTAAAGCCTCTCATAATTTAGCAGGCTTTTCCCTACTTTCAGTATGTTTTACAAGAATATATTTTAAATATGGACTTTCAAGATATGTCATCAATGATGATGAACTTAGTAGGTTTCGTGATTAGCATGGTATCCAAATATGCCATCAATGATTACGTACTTAGTAAGCTTCATGATTAGTATGACATATAAATATGTCCACCTGTTTTATGAATAGGTTTCAGTAATACAGTCTTTCAGAAATTATTCAGTTTAGTTAAGTTTTGATGCAACATTCCAGAACTTCAGTTTTAAAAGAGCTATTGAAATTAAATTTGGAAGTAGTACTTAACACCGAGTTAGACTAGGGTTCAACGTATCGTAAAGTCCCAGAACTACGTGCCAAGGTTATTTAGCCCCTCAGTTGGGCATCAGAACTAGTGATCACGACAGTCATGCCTCTATACCCTGGCAAGGTATATTGGGTCCTCTCGATGGGGCGTATACATCGAAATTCACATTTAGCTCACGTGGTTTATATCGGTTAACAGACTCTCTCATAAAATTAGACTCAGTAGTTGTGTACTAGGCCGTCAGTTTAGTTTTACAGCTTTTAAATTACATTTTTTAGAATATCCTTACATTTCAGATTTTGTGCATACTATGTTTGGGCCTGAGTACTACAAATTCAGTTTATAGTTTTAAACAACTCATCAGTATATTCAGCCTACTTAGTTATCTCATAGTTTATGTATTTCACAGTTTATAACTTAGAAATATATTATACTTTTCAGTAAAAGAGCCCATGTTTTACAACATTGATTTATGCATTCTTAGATATCCATACTTAGTCCAACTTTCAGTTATGTTTCTAGTATATATACATGTTTTCGCATATTTTGAAAGTTATTGCATTATCTCACATGCTCAGTACATTCAAAGTACTTATTGCATACCTTCTTGTGCTGCATTCTTTTGATGATGCAGGTTTTAGTGCAAGCTTCCAGGATCATGGTCAGACTGATCGCAACTTCTAGTCAGCAGGGAACGAGTTCTCCTTTTTCGGGAACTCCAGTCAGTTAGTAGTTGTAGTGGTTATTTCAGTTGTTATTTATTGATTCAAGGTAGTTGAGGGTCATATCCCAGCTAATTGTAGTTCAATGTTAGTAGAGGCTTCATAGACGACCAGTCAGTCAGTTGTATCATTTTTCAAATGAGTTGTATTTCAGTTTATAAAATTTCAGTTTATTACAGTACTCTTCAAGAGCTCATCATATGTTTCAGCTTTCGCATAATATTTTTCAGTTATCTGTTTCTATTTTGTTGCTCCTGAATTATGCCAGTAAGAAGGATTAGCTTGGGATCACTAGTGGTCTCAGGTCCTGTGTTACGTTCAGGGT
The DNA here is from genome assembly GCA_003996215.1 of Jaltomata sinuosa. Lineage (NCBI taxonomy): Eukaryota > Viridiplantae > Streptophyta > Magnoliopsida > Solanales > Solanaceae > Jaltomata > Jaltomata sinuosa. The sequence continues at coordinate 111,176 of QJPP01003529.1, forward strand.
GTAGGCTCGGGATGTGACAGTTTATGTGGTAGTTTCTTTAGAAAAGAATGACAAATTTCAATAATTTAATAATAATTTAACTTTAAACTTATCATATTTTACCCTTAATGACATTCTTTAAGAGTTACAGAAATCCCATGACATTTCTAGCAGCACTAGTTTGAATAATCTTTCATTCAAGTTGGTGTCATATTTTTTCGTACTTATTGTTTATAGAATAGTATAGTTACAAGACATAAAGCTTTTAAGTTCAAAACAAATGTGTAATAACAATATTATTATTTATATTAGTAAGCGTTAATTCAAGTTAAAAAGTTATTAGACATGTATTATTTTTTTGATACATTATCTTGGATCTTATTATAAGAAATCTTATGTATATGGAGATCTGATTAGTTTAATTCAAGTTCTAAAATATTTTTATGAATAAAAAGAAGACAATCTTTATTTTCTTCTTTTTTATAAAAAAATTGTACCTTTTTTCTACAAAATTCAATATTTTTTAATTAAGCAAAAATAAAATCATAAATTCACTATTTAAAAGTTTTGAGGCCTAACAATTTGGGGACCAAAACAAATGCTTTATTAGCATCCTCGTTGAGCCATCCCTGATGTTCAATCGAACTGTGACATGAGAGGCCCTATTTCTTGGGGAAAAAAAGGCATGTGCTTTAGGCCCCAAAATTTGAGGTTTTTTTTTTTTTTTTTTTTTTTTTTTTTTTTTTTTGCAATGATAGGTTTTATGTACTTTTTAAAAACATATTGAGTAATATGTGTAGAAAATGTGAATTTTTCATATAAGAGAACATAATTATTAGAAAAAGTTTGACACATCTGGAATATTATGTCTCAAGAAAGATTGAATGAATTTACTTTATTGTTAATTGAAAATAAATTATTAGAAAAATTTGATTATTATACAAAAGTTATTAATAATTTTGTATTTCAAAAGAACTAAAATAATAGACTTCATTTTTTAAAAAAATAAAAAATTAAGGTCTCCATTCGAATTTAACTTTACGCCACTAATGTGCTTGAGTTGCCCTTGAATTACTAATACTTCTTCCATTGCCTACACATGTTAGATAGAGTCATAGAACCATAAAGAAACAAGAGTGGAGTATAAAAACACACCTAAATTGTTCCTTTTTTTTAGTTTCATACCTAAACTATTGGAAGTGTGAGTTTCATACATAAATTATCACTCATTAGTTTGAGAAACACACTTCAATGCTGGATCAAATATTTGTATACAAACACATCTAGGTGCATCTGGCCACTAAATATTCTGATGACGTGGCATGCTTTTATTTTTTTTAGTTGACACGTTATTTTTTTCCAATTGATTTTTTAAAACCTTAAACTCTCTCTTTTATTCTTTATCATTTCTCAACACGGTAAATATTTAATTTTTAACTTAATACTAATAATTTATTTTACTTTTTGTTATGGTAAAAAAAAAATTCACGTGAAGTGCCATGTGGCAAAAATTTTTAAATAAAAGAGAGAGTGTACTACACACACTATCACATATTAGTTGAGGTATGTTTCTCAAACTAATGAGTGATAGTTTAGGTATGAAACTCAAAAATAGAGAATAATTTAGGTGTGTATTTGATACTTCACTCGAGAAATATTGTCGAATGAAGGTAGGACTTGTCTTCATGTCCTGTGGTTAGTATAATTATGTTATTATTAAGGCGTAAGCGATATTACGAGAAAACTAAATAAAATGACAAATCAATCAATTTGTAATCAAAGTTTTTGGCAGATACCTGAGATTGGGTGTTTGAGGAAGATGGGAATGAGAGGGGATGATGATGATCAATAACATTATTAGTCTTGATTGGACAATTAGCATTGATGACCACTTGATGATGAGGAGTTATTGAGTTTTCTTGATTGATGATAATGGGGGAACTGTTGAAAGCTTCCAGTAGTAGGAGATTGTGGTGCCTAATTAACAAGAAAACAACAAGGATTAATTAATTAGTTGAAAATAATAAAACTTCAAACTTTTAGGAAATTTTAAAGGGATTGGAGTTGTAGGTAAGTAGTAGTTGCAACTCCACCAGTATCCACGGACCTAATTAATTAGATTAAGAAGATTAAAAAGAACAAAATTTTAAGATGAGCTGATATTCTACTTTATAACTACAAATCGATGACATAGGACTTGTTCTCATTTGAATATATTTCGCTAGCCTTTTGCACGGAGCGCTCTATTTTTAAGTTAAAAATTTTTAGGCGAATTTAATTAGTGTTGTCTACAATTTGTATTCGAAAATAAAGTAGAGGGAAAATGGTTATTTAAGTCCTTGAGTTATTGCATTATTCTAGATTTGGTCTTTATGATATTTGACTAAGCACTTTTGACCTTCAACTAAATAATACTATGTGTTATTTTGATTCGATGACTGACAGATCTAATCAAATTAAATGGAATGATAACTGTAATGACCCTTTCGGTTATTTACGCGAATTCGCCTTTCTTGTACCATTGGAGCTTGCCTGTAGCGGTCCTAAGTCATTTATGGCTTGCAGGGACTGGTAGTTCGGTGCCCGGACCGTTTGTTTGGTCTTTTTGGCCGTTCCTTGTTTTAGAGCTTTAAACTTTTGAAATCGTTGACTTCAGTCAACATTCTTGGTGATCGTGCTCGAAATCGAATTCCAACAGTTTCGTTAGCTTCGGAGCATGGACTTTGATCTAGTGGGACCTTTGATCGGGATTCGGGAGCTTTTCAGCTTAGGAATTCTCTCTCATTCTGTGTTTCAGGTCAGTTAGGCTTGCTTGGTTGACTTTGGTCAACATTTGGAGAAAACGACTTCAGATGAAAATTCCGTCAGCGTTGTTAGCTCTGAAATATCGAGTTTAGGCTAGAGGGACAATTGGTTCAGGTCCCGAGGCTCCCAGACTTGATTTTGGCCCTTGGGTTCCGTTTTGGGAATTGTTGGCCTAAAGATTGATTTTAGCCGTGGAGCTCACTTTTCATTAAATCGACCTCCGATGGGATTTTGGTCAATCCCATTAGATCCGGAATGCCATTTCTAGTCGAATAGCTGAGGTCATTTGTGTTCGCGGGACCCCAAATATATTCCCGGGGTCCAAAGTGTGAAAATATGTCCTTGACAGCTGGTTGCTGTCATAGCCAACTTTGTTCCTAGCGAACGCAGGGAGCTGGCCGCTTTCGCATAGGGCAATTTTCAGCTGCCCCAATTTTGTTCTTCGCGTTCGCGGGCCTTGGCCGCGTTCGCGAAGGGCATTTGGCCAGCCGCCCATTTTGCTCTTCGCGTAGGCGACGCCTTGGCCGCGTTCGCGAAGGCCAAAGCAGTTAGCTTAAGTTGGCTTTTCTTGTTTTCTTCTTCACTTTTCCAAACAGCTTCAACTCTGAACCTCCATAGCCAAACACTCAAAATACTCCATTTTCCCCCTAATTGTTCCCTACTGGTTGGAGGGCTTTATTTTATCGATCCTTGCTCGATTATCGACTTCTAAGACGGGTAAGTCCACTCTTAATCTCCCGTTTTCTCCATTAAATTTCCTTTGAATTCTTAAATGGATGGGCATTTTTGGAGTACCATTTCATGTCCGTTTCCGCTCAAATTTTGAGCATGTGCTCCCGGGATGGTGAGAAACACGTGTGTATTTTTCATTTCTGGTTTTGAGTTGCAGGGCCCATGGGCCCATTTGTGGCCTGAATTTCGACCCGGTTATATTTATAGCATTATGGGTATTGTTATTATCATATTAATGTGTATATTTTTGTATTGATAGTGGTTTCGCGAATTGGAGCTTCCTAGAGCAGTTCAAGCCTGGACGATGCCGTTCCCGTAGCTAGTCATCGGATGACATGTAGGTTATGGCTTTCCCTACCTAGACTCTACGTATATAGGCTATAAATGCATTATTTAGTATCCTTGGGTGGGTTGTTTTAGGTTGGTACCCTAGACCGTGCCCATCTTTTCTGTTCATTTATTTTATACGTTGATTATAGTATTCGTTTAGTATTGTATATTACCCTCGTGGTCCTGTGTGGCCTTGTACTGACTCTGAAATATAGATGGTGGATTATTTGGAAATGTCCGTGAATTCCAGACATAGAGATATCCTTTTAGGCTGATTATTATCTGCTGTAGAGCTGTTGAGCCTGTGCAGGGCCGGTAGGAATATTTGTGAGCCATTTTGGGCTAAACTTGTTGTGTGCGAGCATATCATTCATGAAAAAGGATTTTTCTGCATATTTTACTACTATTTTGGCTTCGGGCCGACTATCACTGGTTTTCTAAACTTTGCATGGTCCGAGGGGCCCATTTTTGATTTAAATGATGATATAACTGAGATTTGGTACAGACTGGTAGATTTTATCGAGATAAAAGTGGTACTATGATTTTTATCTATGGTTTTCATTATGATACTAGACTCGGTTGGGCCGTAGCGCTAGACATTATTTTCTACGAATTATGACCTGACATGTGCCGAGCACCCTGTGCAGGGATTTTGAGACTTGATGACTGATTTAGACCCGAAAGTACTCCTGGCACCCTTTGTAAGGGTTTTTGAGATTTGACTACTGTATTAGACCCGATTCAATTCTGAGCACATACTTCGAGGTTCTGATTCTCTGAGATTTCAATTCGTTACTGTATGTGGTCGGGGACCTCCATAGGCCCTGCTGTTCCAGGACCTGACCAAGGGGCCAAGTGTGCCAGAGGAGGGGTATACAGTGTCAGATGGTGTATAGCAGGTACGTCCCACCATGGGTCCTCCTGCCAGAGAGGTGCATACAGAGTTACTATTACCAATTCCATCATTATCATCATCATGCATATTTCACTCAGATTCCACCCTTGTTTATTGTGTGTTCAGTGTACTCTCTGATTGTATGGGCGGCCAAAGAGTTTGTTTTCAATTGATTGCGCTCCTCAGTTGTATAGGCGATCATTGGAACTGTAGGTAGATTATATTACTCTTATCGTGTCATAGAGCTAGTTATGGTCCTTGGTTCTTGTGAATTGGTAAGTTTTAGCCTATTGAGGCTCCGAGTTTTGGGCTTGAGTATTGAGGGACTAGTGAGTCCTATATCTTTGAGGCTCCATCGTGTGTCCTCCTGTGCGGTTGTAATTTATCGGCCGTTATTCCTTATCTTTATTTGGAGTAGAACTCTTAGTTCTGGTGGTTTAGTTATTCCATTCTAGGTTGTAAATTGTGAGATGGATCCCGATTCATGCTTATCTCGAGAGTTGGTGTTTTTAGTATGTTTTCATTACTTTCATGGCTTCTTGTTGATTATGTTGGATTGCTTTCCTTCTTTCCCTTGAGATTACCGGTATACCGCCATGTTCCTGATTCTCTCTCTTTATTTATACTATTATTGCAAGGATCCCAGGTGCGTCCCTCTTTCTTACACCTGTGTTTCTGTGTTATGTATATCTTTGTATGCTTATAACTCTTGGTTGTCTATTCTGTGTGCTATCTACTTGTGCTTTCTCTATTGCTTCGGTGACTGCTTTCTTGCTATATGCTATTTACTCTTTTTATATCTTATATGCGCTCAGTCGACCGATGATGCCTACTAGGTACCCGTTGCTTAGAAATTGGTGCTCATACTACACTTCTGTATCTTTATGGTGCAGATATTAGTTGAGCTTTCTCCATTGATTGCGTTGGAGACTCGTGCAGCTTTTGGATCTTCGAGACTAGGGTGAGCGCCTAATGACCGGGGCTTGACCACGTCTCATCTTTTGTACTGTTACTCTTTGTATATTCGGAGATAGTTGTACTTATCTTTTGTTACTTCTAGCACTTGTATTCTATTAGAAGCTTCTGTAATATCGATACCAAGTCTTGGGGTTGGTGTAGTTTCATTATGTATATATTCAGGTTTTTGCCTCCACTTTGTCTATCTTTATATTCTGCTTCCGCTTATTTCAGCTTATTGTGCATATTGGTTAGGTAGTAGCCTATTACTAACCGTTCCAAGCTACGGGGATTGGTTCGCCTACTGGATGGTTGTAGGTGCGATCATGACCTGCGAAATCGGGTCGTGACAGCTTGGTATCAGAGCCCTAGGTTCACCGGTGTCGTGGTACATATGCAAGTGTCTAAGTAGAGTCTCGCAGATCAGCACGATGAGGTCTGTATCCTATCTGTGGGAGGCTACAGGGCATTGTTAGGAAGAGTTTCATATTCTTGTCTCCTTATCGTGCGTTCCTGGGTCTATTAACTTCTAAACTTCGGCTGTTTCATTCCTTCTCAGATGCCTAAGACGAGTTCGACAGCGGTTGGTGTCTAGGCTTCTATGTCTGTTGCTTCAGTGCTTCTGTCAGCGCCAGGACTTCAGAGTGAGAGTTTATCGCACCAGATAGGGGGTGTGGGGTTAGCCCAGCCTCCGATTGGGTTCATAGCTACTCCAGTTCTTCAGGACACCGTGGCTAGGACTTTGAATCCTCCGATGGGTGTTTCAGCACTCGGTTCTACAAGCAGTGCTTCAGCAAGGGTTGAGCTTCCAGTTCTCCAGCAGGGTTGTATGTCGGTGTTAGACTATGAGGCAAGATTTCATGAGATGGTTAGGCGTACTGCTAGGACTATTCCTTCAGAGTTTGATAGGGTTCAGAGCTTTGATTTCACCGCTCCGTCTGGCAACCGAGCATTTGGTTACAGTTAGGACTACCTTTCTCCAGGTGGTAGATCATGCTTGGGCTATCGAGGGCTTATGTCGTGAGGCTTATGGAGGTGGTGCTAAGAAACGTTATCGCCAGGATGGTTCTCGAGGTTCTCAGACTCGAGTAGGGGATTCTCCACCAGAGATAGGTCCTACTGCTTCTTATCTACCAGACCAATTTCGGTTGCTCCACAGGTTCCAGAGGATGGTGGTACAGGACATGTTGAGCTTAGTCGACATGGTATGGGTCAGATTCTCCAAGGTTTGCTTTCAGGTTATGTAGGCCATGGTGGCTGGTCAGGTTCAATAAGATTTCCTCGCCCGTATGTATCTATTGGAATTTGCTTTCAGTGCGGTGGTCGTGGGCACTTTGTTAGGGATTGTCCCATGATCCTACCTTCCAGTCAGCAGGGTTAACAGATATTATCTCCCAGGGCTTCAGTATCACTGGCTAGAGGTGGAGTGCAGGGTAGTAGAGGTGGTCCCCAGATGGTTAGATGTGGATTTTGGGCCAGTGGTTCAGGTAAAGGTTGTTATCGGTGCGATGAACATGGGCACTTTGTCAGGAGTTGCCCCACGATTGTGTATCTCGGTCAGCCTGCTTGTTATGATTATGGAGAGATGGGTCACTTTTATAGAGCTTGACCCCAACATGGGACGGTTGAGCCTTTAGCTTCGACTACTCAGTCCAGAGTTAGACCCTATCAGTTTGATGCCCCTCTTGGTGGGCCCGAGGTAGAGGTTCTTGATATCGTTGCTCCAAGTAAGGCTTTTGTTACCTTCGTCTTGTGATAAGTCCTGCTCGCATTGCGACTCTATCCTTTCTATCATTTATTTGCTTATATGCCTACCTGCTACTTGTTTAGTTGTTTGACTACCTGAGTTGTAGTATTGATGCATTGTTTTATTGGTAGTTTATTCCTTAGTAGTGGATGGGGGTTGAGTTATCCTTGTGAGGTGTTTACTCGGAATCGTAGCTCGGGGGTAGTTCTTGTTAGCCTTTCTGGTTGATTCTAGTCCCAGTTTTATTGTGGCTCTAGACTTGTGTTGAGTCTTCTCTTTTGAGCGGTCCTAGATGGTTGTTGCCTAGGCTATTTTCTATCATTTTTTAGGGGTTCTTGTGTTGGTTTGGTGTTACCGGTGGTTGTGCCAGAGTTTGAGATCTTGTCTTAAGTTGAGTGGTGTTGGTTATGCTAGTGAGCATGGTTTTGTTTTGTTTTCTCGGGTGATTTGAATCGACCTTCCTTAGTTGTTTTGTTTGGTAGGTTAGCAGGTATGGGTTGCTTTCGTGTTTTCCTCCTGTTCTAAGTCTGGTTGGGTCGCTTTCTTGCTTTCCCTAGTTCTGGTTGATAGGATTTAGTTTGGTGGTAGCATCGTGATTTAGTGTTTTAGCTATAGCATGTTGGTTGAGTTAGGCATTCGGCCTACCCTTATTTCGTCGTAGCAAGTCTTACCGGTAAGAGTTGTGAGAGCTAGGGGAATAGCTCCAGAGCCTTCTGCGAAAGAATCTGTGGAATTTAGTGTATTCTTAGAAAGGGTTTCATTTGGTTTGCGAAGGAGGGTGATGACTCCTTGTGTGTATGTATGTGTCCTAGTAGCTACTGAAGTGGCGATCGAGAGTTTGCTTTGGCTTGTATGTTAATGACTTGCATCGACCGAGTTCAGGTTATGGTGTCATTTTCTTTGATAGATTCGAGGTCAAAATTCCTTCTAATCTGAGATTGAGGTGGTGGTCATTCCCAGTACTACCTTTGGGAGCTTATTGTATCGACCTTGGCTTCCTTATTATCTTCTTTTGGGGAAAACAAGTTTCAGTAGCATCTGTGGGTTGGGAAAATTATGTATTCATGGCCTAGTAGGCTCCGGTACCTGAGTGTTCATCGACAGCGTATGGGTCAACTTATGGATTCCAATAGAGGCATTGATTGGATATTAGGATTGAGTTGCAGAATCGTGGGATAGAAAACTACTCCGGATGGTTCATAGTTGGTTCTCTTCGGTTGCAACTTCTTAGGTTGGAAGGTAATGAGTTTAGACAATGTAGCTTCCCCATTTCAGTTGTGGAGTGACAGTTGGCCTTGGACACCTAGTCCTTGGCTAACCTTTGAGTTAGGCTGGACATTTTAGATTTTGGCGGTATTTTAGTTAGTACGAAGTTCCTTCTACCATGGTCGGACAAACTCAGCTGCGTAAGTTTGAGATTCAACAGTGGTGTAGGCTTTATGTGATCAGGTTGTGTGGGTGGAGGCTAGCGAGGCTAATTTGAGTTCTCTTGATACTTAGAGACTGGTGGTCACCAGTGGTCACTATTCGTTTGCCGAGAGTTTGAAAGCTTGTTTAGTTGATTCTTCAAGGGTTATCTTTGATGTGGGGTTCCAACATTGGTTAGACTCAGCCAGTATGGATTAGAAGTTCGGTATGTTGTATGCTTCGGAGTTGGTGGTTTGTGTGCTGATGTAGTGGAGCAGTTGATTCGAGCCAAGGAGGTAAGTTGACGGGTTATGCAAATTTCTACTACTAGATGGCGACCTTGGACTTCAGACACCCTTTCCTTTGCCTATGGGGTGTTCTGACTTGATATTCATGGCATGGTGGACTTCTTCCTGACGTGAGATTAGTAGAGCAAATTCAAATTCGAATGGTATTGAGTATTCGAAGTAGCAATAGTACTTCTTAGAGTTTGGAGCTTAGCTGATGATTACGGACTTCGTGGTAGGCTTACCACACTCCTTGCAGGGTCTTAGTTTAGTTTGGGTCTTTTGGGCAGGTTTTCCTGGTTCATTCATTTTTAGTTGATTCAGATTTGGTCCGGTTCAGCAAGGTTGGCTTTGTTCGTTCTACAGTTTGGAAGTCTCTCCGTCAACACAGGGTGTCTATTCATGCACTTCCTAACCCTGATATGCAAACTTCAGTCGGGTTCTGATAGGTTGTCTAGTTGGGTTTGGTTATTGAGTTTGATGTTAGCAAAAGTGTTCATTCATTGGTTAATGGCAAGTCGGCACAAGTAACTCCAGTTTTTGATGATATGCTAGGATTGTCATCTTGGATGGCAAAGGCTAGTAGACTATAGCTTGTCTTGTAAAGAGTTTGAGCAAAAAGGGTGACTTCATTTATGGTAAAGTATAAGCGGGAACTATGGATCGCCGATGTGTATATTGATGCTTCGAGAGTGGTTTGAGTGTCAACTTATGTGAAGCTTCCTGTTTGTGGTGCAAAAGGATTTAGTTCAGAATAAAAGGGTTTTGCGGATCAGCGGGTTCACGAGTTAGAGTTTTGGTTGTTGGCTTTTCTGGAAAACTTGGTTGTGGTTTCAAAGATTCGAGTTATTTTAGAGCTTTAAGCTTTTGAAATCATTGACTTCAGTCAACATTCTTGGTGAATGTGCTCAAAATCAAATTTCGACAGTTCTGTTAGCTCCGGAGCATGGACTTTGGTCTAGTGGGACCTTTGGTTGGGATTCAGGAGCTTTTCAGCTTAGGAATTCTCTCTCATTCTGTGTTTCAGGCCAGTTGGGCTTGCTTGGTTGACTTTGGTGAACATTTGGAGAAGACAGCCTCGGATGAAAATTCTGTCAGCGATGTTAGCTCCGAAATGTCGAGAGTAGGCTAGAGGGACTATTGATTCGGGTTTTGAGGCTTCCGGACTTGATTTTGGCCCTTGGGTTCTATTTTGGAATTGTTGGCCTAAAGGTTGATTTTGGGCGTGGGGCCTACTTTTCATTAAATCGACCTCCGATATGATTTTCGTCAATTCTATTGGATCCGGAATGGTGTTTCTAGTCGAATAGCTCAGGTTATTTGTGTTAGTGGGACCCCGAATGCATTCCCGGGGACCCAAAGTGTAAAAATCTGCCCTTGACAGTTGGTTGTTGTCATAGCCAACTTTGTTCTTCGCGAACGCGGGGAGCTGGCCGCGTTCGCATAGGGAAATTTCCATCTGCCCCAATTTTGTTTTCGCGTTCGCGGGCCTTGGCCGCATTTGCCAAGGGCAGTTGGCCAGCCACCTATTTTGCTCTTCGCATAGGCGACGCCTTGGCCGCGTTCACGAAGGCCAAGGCAGTTAGCTTAAGGTGGCTTTTCTTGTTTTCTTCTTCACTTTTCCAAACACCTTCAACTCCGAACCTCCATAGCCAAACACCCAAAATACTCTATTTCCCCCCCTAATTGTTCCCTACTGGTTGGAGGGCTTTTTTTTATCGATCCTTGCTCGATTATCGACTTCTAAGACGGGTAAGTCCACTCTTAATCTCCTGTTTTCTCCATTAAATTTCCTTTGAATTCTTAAATGAGTGGGCTATTTTGGAGCCCCATTTCATGTCTGTTTTTGCTCATATTTTGAGCATGTGCTTTCGAGATGGTAAGGAACACTTGTGTATTTTTCATTTCTGGTTTCGGGTTACGGGGCCTACGGGCCTGTTTGTGGCCCAAATTTTGACCCAGTTATGTTTATAGCATTATGGGTATTGTTAGTCTCGTATTAATATGTAGATTATTATATTGATAGTGGTTTCGCGAATTGGAGCTTCCTGGAGCAGTTCGAGCCTGGACGACCCCGTTCCTGCAGCTAGTCATCGGATGACAGGTAGGTTATGGCTTTCCCTACCTAGACTTTACGTATATAGGCTATAACTGCATTAATTAGTATCCTTGGGTGGGTTGTTTTAGGTGTGTACCCCAGTCCATGCTTGTCTTCTCTATCTGTTTATTTCATACGTTGATTGTAGTATTCGTGTAGTATTGTATATTACTCTTGTGGTCCTATGTGGCCTTGTAATGACTCTGGAACATAGATGGTGGGTTATTTGGGAATGTCCATGAGTTCTAGACATAGAAATATCCTTTTAGGCTGGTTATTATCTGTTGTAGAGCTGTTGAGCCTGTGCAGGGCTGGTAGGAATGTTTGTGAGCCATTTTGGGCTAAACTTGTTGTCTGCGGACATATCATTCATGAAAAAGGATTTTTTTGCATGTTTTACTACTGTTTTGGCTTCGGGTCGACTATCACTTGTTTTCTGAACTTTGCATGGCTCGAGGGGCCACTTTTGGTTTAAATGATGATAAAATTGAGATTTGGAACTGATTGTTGGATTTTCTCGAGATAAAAGTGGTACTATAATTTTTCTTTTTGGTTTTCATTATTATACTAGACTCGACCGAGCCTTAGCACTAGACATTATTTTATATGGATTTAGACCCCCGACACATATCGATCACCCTGTTCAGGGATTTTGAGACTTGATGACTGATTTAGACCTGAAAGTACTCCGAGCACCCTTTGTAAGAGTTATTGAGATTTAAATACTGTTTTAGACCCGGTTCAATTTTGGGCATGTACTTTGAGGTTTTGATTCTCTGAGATTTCACGTTTATTACTGTATGTGGTCACAAACCTCCATGGGTTCTGCCATTCCAAGACCTGGCTAAGGGGCCATGCGTGCCAGAGGAGGGGTGTACGATGTCAAATGGTGTATAGCGGGAATGTCCCACCATGGGTCCTCCTGCCGGAGTGCCGGGAAAGGTGCATACAGAGTTACTATTACCAGTTCCATCATTATCATCATCATGCATATTTCACTTGGATTCTACCCTTGTTTGCTGTGTGTTCAGTGTACTTTCTAGTTGTATGGGTGGCCGGAGGGTTTGTTTTTACTTGATTGAATTCCTCGATTGTATGGGTGGCCGTTAGGACTGTAGGTAGATTATATTAATCCTGTCATGTCATAGAGCTAGTTATGGTCCTTGGTTCTTGTGAATTGGTAAGTTTTAGCCTGTTGAGGCTCCGAGTTTTGGGCTTGAGTATCGAGGGGCTAGTGAGTCCTATATCTTTGAGGCCCCATCGTGTTTCCTCCTGTGAAGTTGTAATTTATCGGACGTTGTTCCTTATCTTGATTCTGAGTAAAACTCTTGGTTCTGATGGTTTAGTTATTCCATTCTAGGTTGTAAATTATGAGATGGATCCCGGTTCATGCTTATCTCGAGAGTTGGTGTTTTTAGTATGTTTTTGTTACTTTCATGGCTTCTAGTTGATTATGTTGGATTGCTTTCCTTCTTTCCCTTCTTACTTGAAGTTACCGGTATACTGTCATGTTCCTGATTCTCTCTCTCTTTATTTATACTATCATTGCAAGGATTCCAGGTGTGCCTCTCTTTCTTACACCTATGTTTTTGTGTTATGTATATCTTCTATGTTAGCATTGCATTCTTATAACTCTTGGTTGTCTATTCTCTGTGCTAGATCCTTATGCTTTCTCTATTGCTTCGGTGACTGCTTTCTTGCTATCTGCTATTTACTATTTTTATATCTTATATGCGCTCAATCAGTCGATGATGCTTACTAGGTACCCATTGCTTAGCAATTGGTGCTCATACTACACTTCTGCATCTTTCTGATGCAAATATTAGTTGAGCTTTCGCCGTTGATTGCGTTAGAGACTCGTGCAATTTTTGGATATTCGATACTAGAGTGAGCGCCTGACGACCGGGGCTTGACAACGTCTCATCTTTTGTACTGTTACTCTTTGTATATTCAAAGACAGTTGTACTTATTTTTTGTTACTTCTAGCACTTGTATTCTATTAGAAGCTTCTGTACTATCGATACTAAGTCTTGGGGTTGGTGTAGTTTCATCATATATATATTCAGATTTTTGCTTCCGCTTTGTCTATCTTTATATTCTACTTCTGCTTATTTCTTCTTATTATGCGTATTGGTTAGGTAGTAGCCCATTACTAACCGTTTCAGGCTATGAAGATTGGTTCACCTACTGGGGAGTTGTAGGTGCCATCAAGACCTAAGAAATCGAGTCGAGACAATAACTATTAGTAAGGGCACTTAGGATATTTAAGAAACTATGCCTTATACAATATACAATTATCAGAAAAAATACTACTTCTGCATTCCCTAATTCTATACATATTTAGGCATCCACAAATGTTCTCGATAATCCTTGTTCAATTACAGCGATGAATTGTGTTCTAAAAGTTGATGACACTTCACCATATTATAGAATTGTGTTCTGAAAAATGGATTATGTTTCACCTCATTGTGTTTAAAGTTATCATTCCCTTTAATTTTATTAGATCTGTTAGTAATTAGATCAAAATAACATGCATTGTTAAATTGAAGGTCAAAAGTGCTTAGTCGAATATCATAAGGACCAAAACAACAATAATGTGATAACTCAGGGACTAAAGCATCATTCTCCCATAAATAGAATAACAAAATAGTTCTTTTGAAATATTAAACCAAAATAACAGAATTAAAGATGAAAAAGATTAAATCGAATCCATTGTATTCACAATGTGTTCTTAAGAAAATTATTCCTCTCTATATATGTAAGGTAATTGAATATATCCTCTCGAGATGGAATAATTTTTACTCACCAGTGTAGCCGTACCTCAAACTCTGGTGACAACGAACTCACTCGATAACAGTAAATCACACAAGAAATTTTAAAGTGCAAGAAGAAGAAAAGATAGTAGAAGATTAAATATTCATAAGGAATATCTAAGAAATCATTAGGTATTTATAGCCAACGATATACTGCTTCAGAAGAGAAGCAATGGTTACGATAGGTGCAACTCTTCAGAAGAGATGCACTGGATCAGAAAGGGTGTATTGTTTCAAAGAGAAGCATTGGTTCAGAAAGGTGCAACTATGAAAAGTTGTAACTTTTAGATGGAGGGAAGTGACTATCCGTTCAAAAATGGATCACAAAAGCAGATCAAAACTGAGTCAACAATTTTAGATTAAATAATTACATTTAAATAAATTTTATCCAAATAAATTTAAATTCAAATCCAAAGTTGAAGTCGAAGTCGAGCCGAGCGAGCATCAATGACGACGGCTCTTGAGACATGCTTTCTTCTCAACCCTTTAATAAGATGAAGAAGTGCTTCTATATTTAATCACTCAAAAAGCGAAATGATTCTTTCATTCAAATTTCATTTTTGCTCCATGATTTTTTTTCCTCCATTTCCCTTTCACCTATTTTATAAAATCCAACAATCCTCCATATGAATAAAAAATGACTATAAGATAAAGGAATACACATATAAGTATGTGATTTAAAAGTAAAGATTAATTTCGTATGGATAAGTAGGTTTTTCCTTGAACTTTTCATAGTGAACTCATATCAGATGCACTTGATCAATCGGTAGATGTGATATCTTTGAACCGTCAAACTTTATTGTACACCTAGACAATACAAGTCACACAACTAACCCTTAACTATATATGATTCTCACAGTTGTGTTTGTTTTAATCATGAACATCGTATGATTTCATGAGTGCATAGAGAATTGACTTTTACTATCATTCTCCTTAAAGCAGCTTACACACTTTGCACACACACAAGTGATTTTTAAATGTTTAATCCTATAGATAAGCTATTTGGTCATTGTCACGGCCCAACACCCGGATGAGCGAACCAATAGAGTTTCACCCTTGCCTAGACTAACAGCCTAAAATCAGCAAGCATCAAAGTAAACTAGCAATGAAAATAAGATCAACTACTCAAAAACTTATCATAATTAATTATCTGTGGAAAATCCCACCTAGAAACTGAAAGTCATCATACCAAACATCAATACCAAATCTAGAGTACGGGGATGCAACCCCAAACAAATAAGAAATAGTTTTTAAGTTCGAACAAATAGACTAAAACTCTAATGATAATCCCAAGGTAGCTCGAATCGACAGCTCACCCTTGAAGATCGGAAACGTCGGTGCTAAATCTGAGGTCTCATCTCAGCCGCTGGAAGATTTCCTGTACTCACCAAAAGAAAGACAAGTGCAGTATCAGTGCACCACCACTGTGTACTGGTAGGATCATCAGCCAGTATTCAAGAAAATAGTATATAAATAGTACGCAAAATCCAGTAATAAGTATGGCAAACATACAACAAATATCACCGGCATCTCTAGACTACATGTCTCTACCTAGCTTGTTACCGCATGAATCCATCTCTTATAGTTCTATTCCAACAATAAAAAACCATAACCACACCTTACCGTCTAGCCCGGACCCATCCTGGAATCCCCTCTAGATAATACCACAAGTAATTGTTCAACCCGGCCTAAACCAAGACCAACTCAACAGTCATACAACAGTTCCCGGTCACTCAAGGACCACCAATAACACTTTTCAATAACAACCCGGTCCACTCACGAAACCAATATTAAGTATCACATTAAGTAAAACAACCCAATCCACACACAGACCAATAACAATCTATGTAATACAAAAACCACCATGCAATATGCAATAAAGTAAACCCGTACAAGGCGTGGTACCCGTGCCAATCGAATGTTATACCTGTACCAGGCGTGGTACCCGTGTCAACCATGTGTTATACCCGTACCAGGCGTGGTACCCGAGCCAACCGAATGTAAACAACCACAGTCAATATGTGAACACACAAAACTTGTAAAGCCAACAAGTAAACACCATTCAAACATAGACTGTAAACCAAACTTAGACATTCCACACAATTTTCCTAAGCAATGTAATGCACACAAGTACTTAGACAACGAGTACAATGAATAAATACATTTGCAGAAATACGAAAGCCATCACCTACCTCGAAATGATCCAAGCTCTATTCAACCCGAGCTTTCCCGTGTTCCAGATTTCTCTCGCGTTCTTGGTCTAAAAATAACACATAATACATACAATTAACATAGAAGCCTGTACATTACCCAGATTATACCAAATCCCCAAACCCCAGGTCACCCATGATCATTTCACCATTTTTTTGGGCTTTTCACCGTTAATTCTCCTAGTCTTATTATTTTTTACGGACAAAAAAGGAAATTAAACAACCTATGATCATTTTAATGTGCTTAAATCAACACCCAAGAACATACATGTTTGGGAACCCCCTTCTTCCCCGAATTCCATCATCCCTAGGTCATTCCAACTTTTTCCCAATTTCCCTTCTAGCAATTCTACCGCATAAGAAACGTATTACAAAGTGTGGGGAACGAAAACCTTACCTTAGGAATGATTTTTTGCGGAGGAATGAAGAAAACCGCCTGAAATTCGCCCAACTCTTCTCCCAAAAAAATTTGTGAAAACTGAATATTTTGAGAGCTGTTTCTGCATTAAAACCCGTTGGCCCGCTATAGCGTTCCCCGCTCTGCTATAGCGGTCATCTGACGCTATAGCGGTCTTAAGTGAATTGACTGCCCCTTGATCGCCACTATAGCGGTAATTTCCACCGCTATAGCGGTGACCGCTATCACGCCTGACAGAGCTCGTCACGGATAGAATGTCCGGAAATCTACCAGTTTTTTCCATTTCACAACACACTTAGTTTTCCCGACGCCTGAAATAACTCTGTCACGTCAAACACGATTCCAGGAGTTCTACTATCCCAAAAGTGAATCCGAAAAGTCCCTCGGACTCCTTTATGTCTTTGATACGCAGAAAACAAGCTTAATCTAAGACACCTAAATCCATTTTTACCCAGATTTCCCTAGACTCTACCTCGCTCCAAAACCGGCCGAGGCTAGCCTAGCCCAGAATTTCAAACTCCCAAACCTGGAGTTTTCTAACTCTAACACTTGGCACGATTGGTCTACCCGTAACGACGGACCCGATCATTATAACAGATACTAATTTACCCATCGTTCATCCCCGAATGATCAAACCTGAAATTATGAAAATAAAAGGAAGGAAGTGTAGTACCTGAATCCTCAAACAGTTAAGGGTACTTGTCCCGCATGTCCTTCTCACTTTCCCAAGTGGCTTCCTCAACCGGACGATGCTTTCACTGAACCTTCACCATGTCAATCACCTTTGTCCTCAACCTCCAGATATCCCGAGCAAGAATCAAATGGGTTCCTCCTCATAATGAAGATCTTTATCAAAAAGTACTTCATCCCACTTGATGATATAGTCCCCATCCCCATGGTATCGCTTGAGCATGTATACATGGAATACCGGATGGACACCTGACAAACTAGGTGGCAGTGCTAACTTGTTAGCCACTGGCCCCACAATCTCGAGGACCTCAAACGGACCGATAAATCTAGGGCTAAGCTTGCCCTTCTTACCAAATCACATAGCCCCTTTAATTGGTGACACTTTCAACAACACTTATTCACCAACTTGAAAATCCATGTACCAGACTTTGCGGTCTGCATACTCCTTCTGCCTACTTTGAGCAGCCATCAACTTGGTCTGTATGCCCCTTACCTTTTTCAGTGCTTTCTTCACTAAGTCTACACCCAGAGGCTTCACATCACCTTCCTCAAATCACCCAACCGGTGATCTGCAGTTTCTCCCATACAAGGCCTCGAACGGTGCCATATCGATACTGGAGTGGTAGCTATTATTGTATGAGAATTCGCACAACGGTATAAATTGGTCCCAATGACCACCAAAGTCCATTACACATGCTCTCAGCATGTCCTCCAATACCTGAATCGTCCCCTCTGACTGACCATCAGTCTGAGGATGGAAGGCTATGCTAAAGGTGAGTTGTGTACCCAACTCTTCATGTAACTTTTCCCAGAACTTAGAAGTAAACTGCGTACCCCTGTCTGAAATGATGGACAGTGGAACCCCATGCAGTCTCACAATCTCATTCACGTATATCTTTGCCAATTGCTGTGAATTGTAATCTACCCTGACCAGAATGAAATGAGCGGACTTGGTCAGCTTTCAACAATGACCCAAATTGAGTCATACTTCCCCAATGTCTTGGGAAGACCCACCACGAAATCTATGGCTATCCTATCCCACTTCCACTTTGGAATTGGCATCCTCTGAAGTAGTCCTACAGGTTTCTGAAGTTCATATTTTACCTGCTGGAAATTTTGACACTAGGACACAAAATCTACTATATCCCTTTTCATCCCGGGCCACCAATAACGCTGCCTCAAGTTCCTGTACATTTTGGTTACACCCGGATGGATCGAGTATCGCGAACCATGAGCTTTTGTCAGAATTTTCAGAATCATATCATCAACCTGAGGAAGACAAATCCTCTCCCTGAAATGCAATACACCACCAGAGTCTATCATGACATCTCTGGACTCCCCGGATATTACCTTGCCTCGCAATTTACCCAGTTTCGTATCCTAAAACTGTTATTCCTTTATTTCCTCTATGAAGGTGGCCTTGACCTCAATGCTGACCAATAACCCACCTTGATATGAAACACCCAAGTGCATGAACTTGGCCTCCAAAGCCCGAATTTCCTTAGACAATGGCCGTTTGGAACCCCCAAACAAGCCAAGTTACCCATGCTAATAGTTTTTTGGCTCAATGCGTCTACCACCACATTAGCCTTACCCGGATAGTACTGAATTATCACATCATAATCCTTCAATAACTCCATCCATCTACTTTGCCTCAGATTCAAACCCTTCTGAGTGAAAACGTGTTGCAGACTATGATGATCTGTGAATACTTCACACTTGACACCATAAAGATAGTGTCTCCAGATTTTCAAAGCAAAAACCACCGCTGCCAACTCTAAATCGTGATTCGGGTAATTCCTCTCATGCACCTTCAACTGCCTGGATGCATAGGCTATCACATTCCTATCCTGCATCAACACAGCGCCCAAACCAGAATGTGAAGCATCATAATAAACAACAAAGTCTTTACCTTTAACCGACAAGGACAAAATAGGGGTTGTGGTCAAAAGTGTCTTAAGCTTTTGAAAGCTCTCCTCGCACTTGTCGGACCACACAAACGGTACCTCCTTCTGTGTCAACCTGGTTAGGTGAGTAGCAATAGAAGCAAAGTTCTTCACAAACCTCCAGTAGTACCCCGTGAGTCCAACAAAACTGCTCACCTCTGTCACAGAGCTAGGCCGGACCCAACTCTTAACTGCCTCAATTTTCTGGGAATCCACCATCACCCCCTTTTCAGACACCACATGCCCCAAAAATACCATAGAAGTCAACCAAAACTCACACTTAGTAAACTTTGCATAAAGCTTTTAGTGCCTCAAGATGTCCAGCACAATGCGAAGATGATTAGCATGCTCCTCCTTACTCTTAGAGTAGATTAAAATATCATCAATGAACACGATAACAAAAGAATCCAAGTTGGACTTAAATACCCCATTCATCAAACTCATGAATGCTGTCGGCGCATTGGTCAAACCAAATGACATTACTAGAAACTCATAATGTCCATACCGAGTCCAAAAAGCAGTTTTCAAAATATTCTCAGGCCTAATTTTCAACTGATGGTACCCTGACCTCAAGTCAATTTTTGAAAACACTGATGCACCCTGAAGCTGGTCAAACAAATCATCTATCCGGGGTTAACGGATACTTATTCTGGATGGTCACCTTGTTCAACTATCTGTAGTCTATGCAATCCGCATACTACCATCCTACTTTTTCACAAACAAAATTGGAGCCCCCCAAGGTGAAGCACGGGGACGTATAAATCCCTTATCTAGGAGTTCCTGCAGCTGAGTCTTAAGTTCTCTTAACTCTGCCGGAGTTATTCGATACGGAGGAATAGAGATGGGACGAGTGCCTGGCTCCAAATCGATACAAAAATCTATGTCTCTGTCCGAAGGCATACTAGGCAAGTCCGTTGGAAACACCTCTACAAATTCAGAAACTACTGGAACTGACTCAATAGGAGGAGACTCCACACTATCATCCTGGAGATGAGCTAAGAAGACTAGACACCCCCTCCCCACTAGCTTCCCAGCCCGGACAAACGATATTATCTTAACTGGCTTGGGCCTGTACACACCTTCCCACTCTAGCCTATCCTTACCCGAAATTTCTAGAGTCACAGTTTTGGTGTTACAGTTTAACACAGCATGATACGGAGATAGCCAGGTCATACCCAAGATAATATCAAAATCAGTCATATCCAGAATTACTAAATCTACCCAAGTACGTAACCCCACAATTACCACAGAACAGTCACGATACACATGAGTCACAATTACCGACTCTCCAACAGAGGTAGATACATGGATAGGGGAATTAAGGATATCACAATTCAAATCCAGACCCAATGCAAAACTAACAGACACATAAGAATATATTGATCCTGGGTCAAATAATACTGAGGCCATTTTATCATAAACAAGAATAGTACCTGTGATCACTGCATCTGAGGCTTCCACCTCGATTCTTCCTGGAAAATCATAGCAATATGCCCGATCATCAATCCAGGAAACTTCCCAGGCCGACAGCGCCGCACCCTTGCCTGCGCTGCCGATCCCTCGGTCTCCCCGGCCTCCCTGTAAATTACCTCGCCCACCTTGTGGACGACCCCTAGCATTACCACTTCTGCCTATCGGAACCACTGCTCTAGTCTGTTGCTGACCCTGATTACCTACCTGCCTATATGGACACTCCCTCTTAAAGTGGCCCAACTCACCACAATGGAAGAAACCACGGTCCAAAGTAGGCCTGCTAGCTGATGTATATGATGTTCCCTGGCCTCTAGGAGCTGAAGACTGAGCTCCCTGAAGACCACCTGTAGTAGCTGGCAGAGCTGACTGAATAGAACGGGCCGAGTAAGCCTGTTGATGCTAGCCCTTGGAGTACGAACCACCAAAATTTCCCTCATTTCGGGGCTTCTTGGCTAAAGACTTAGCCTGCCCCGCTTGCCTAACTCCCTCTATCTTCTTCACATAATCCACCACATCAAAACCCTTTTCTGAAGAAATCATATGCACCGACAGTACCTGCAGTTCACTATTCAGACCCTTGATGAATAATCGGACCCATTCCTCTTCGAAACCCATCATTTGTGTAGCAAAATGAGACAACGCATGAAACTTAGCCTCATAAGCTGAGACCAACATGCCACCCTGCTACAAGTTCAGAAACTCATCCTTCTTCCGGTCCCTCAAAGTACGGGGAACATACTTCTCTAAAAATAATGCATGGAACTGCTTCCAAGTCAGTAGAGGTAGGATAGATGACCGACACTTAACATGAGACCTCCACCACTGCTTGGCATCACCCTGCAGCTGAAAAGTGACAAACTCAACCCCATGCGGACGTACAACACCCAACTTGTGCAACCTCTCATGGAAATCCAGGATGAACTCATAGGCATCCTCCTTGTCTGTACCCTGAAACATCGGAGGTTTCAGCTTAAGGAACTTAGTCAGCATCTCATGCTCATTACCTGTCATCACTGGGCCTAGCATTGGCCTGAGGAGATCATTTGTGCCCGAAGCTGCATCCATCCTTGGCGCTGTAGTAACTGCTGGCTGAGTATCCAAGGCCTGATTTGCATAAGATGCGGGTATGGATCCAGCACCAACCAACCCACTCAGAATATCCCACGCCTGCTTAAAAGCTTCTAGTGTCATAGTAGGAAGGCCTGCACCCCCAAATGGTGAAGCCTCCTCTTCAGATCCTTCATCTTCCACAACCACTTCACCTCTTCTGCCACAGGATCCTGAGGTGGGGGAGGGGTTGCCCTGCGAAACTCGGCCGCAGCTCGAGCTCCACCCCTGGCGGGTGTGGCTCTAGCGCGCCTTCTGCCCCTTTCTCTACCTCTTCTGCGGACTGCCGGGCCCGCTGTTGGGATCGTTGGCCTTGCTCCATTATTCCTTGTAGTAACCATCTGCGGACAGAAGAGTGAATGAAGTTAGATACCAATTTGTATCACCAGATACCAATTGGAATCGAGTTATAGCACGAAGGGAAAAAAGAAGAGATAGTTTTTCCTAAAGCCTTGTAGCCTCTCGAAAAAAAGTATGGACGTCTCTGCACCATTCCGCAAGACTCTACTAGACCTGTTTGGTACAACCAGATCAACGAACCTAGGCTCTGATACCATCTTTGTCATGACCCAACCCATCGTGAGTGGCACCCACCCAACCCCCGAATGAGCGAACCAATAGAGTTCCACCCTTGCCTAGACTAACAGCCTAAAACCAGCAAGCATCAAAGTAAACTAGCAATGAAAATAAGATCAACTACTCAAAAACTTATTATAATTAATTATCTACGGAAAATCCCACCTAGAAACTGAAAGTCATCGTACCAAACATCAATACCAAATCTAGAGTATGGAGATGCAACCCCAAATAAAATAAGAAATAGTTTTTAAGTCCGAACAAATGGACTAAAACTCTAATGATAATCCCAAGGTAGCTCGAATTGACAGCTCACCCTTGAAGATCGGAAATGTCGGTGCTAAATCTGAGGTCTCGTCTCAACCGCTGGAAGATTTCCTGTACTCACCAAAATAAAGACTAGTGCAGTATCAGTACACCACCACTGTGTACTGGTCGGATCACCAGCCAGTATTCAAGAAAACAATATATAAATAGTACGCAAAATCCAGTAACAAGTATGGCAAACATGCAACAAATATCACAGGCATCTCTAGACTACAGGTCCCTACCTAGCTTGTTACCGCATAAATCCATCTATTACAGTTTTATTCCACCAACAAGAAACCATAACCACACCTTGCCGTCTAGCCTGGACCCACCCTGGAAACCCCTCTAGACAATATCACAAGTAATTGTTCAACCTGGCCTAAACCAAGATCAACTCAACAGTCATACAACAGTTCCCGGCCACTCAAGGACCACCAATCAATAGCACTTTTCAGTAACAACCCGGTTCACTCACGGAATCAATATTAAGTATCACATTAAGTAAAATAACTTGGTCCACACATGGACCAATAACAATCAATGTAATACAAAAATCACCATGCAATATGCAATAAAGTAAACCCGTACCAAGTGTGGTACCCATGCCAGCCGAATGATATACCCGTACCAGGCGTGGTAACCTTGCCAACCATATGTTATACCCGTACCAGGCATGGTACACAAGCCAACCGAATGTCAAAAACCACAGTCAATATGTGAACACACACAACTTGTAAAGCCAAACAAGTAAACACCATTCAAACATAGACTGTAAACTAAACTTAGACATTTCACACAATTTTCCTAAGCAATGTAATGCACACAATTACTTAGACAACGAGTACAATGAATATACACATTCGCAGATGTACGAAAGCCATCACCTACCTCGAAATGATCCAAGCTCTATTCAACCTGAGCTTTCCCGTGTTCCGAATTCCTCTCGCGTTCTTGGTCTAAAAATAGCACATAATATATACAATTAAAATACAGGCCTGTACATTACCCGAATTATACCAAATACCCAAACCCCAGGCCACCCATGATCATTTCACCCTTTTTCCCGGGCTTTCCACCATTAATTCTCCTAGTCTTATTATTTTTTACGGACAAAACAAAAAATTAAACAACCTATGATCATTTTAATGTACTTAAATCAACACCCAAGAACATACATGTTTGGGAACCCCCTTCTTCCCCAAATTCCATCATCCCTAGGTCATTCCAACCTTTCTCCAATTTTCCCCTAGCAATTCTACCGCATAGGAAACGTATTACAAAGTGTAGGGAACGAAAACCTTACCTTAGGAACGATTTTTGGCAGAGGAATGAAGAAAATCGCCTGAAATTCGCCCAGCCTTTCTCTAAATTAAACCTGTGAAAACTGAATGTTTTGAGAGCTGTTTTTGCATTAAAAACCCGTCGGCCCGCTATGGCAGTCCCCGCTCCGCTATAGCAGTCCCGTTATAGGGGTCATCTGCCTCTATAGCGGTCTTAAATGAGTTGACCGCCCTTTGACCGCCGCTATAGTGGTGACCGCTATCGCGCCTGACAGGGCTCGTGACAGACAGAATGTCTGAAAATCTGCCAGTTTTGGCCATTTCATAACACACTTGGTTTTCCCGACGCCTAAAATAACCCCTTCACGTCAAACGCGATTCTACGAGTTCTACTAACCCAAAAATGATTCAGAAAAGTTCCCCAGACTCCTTTATATCTTGGCTACGTGGAAAACTAGCTTAATCCAAGACACCTAAATTTATTTTTACCCGGATTTCCCTAGACTCTACCTCGCTCCAAAACCAGTCGAGGATAGCGTAACCCAGAATTTCACACTCCCAAACTCAAAGTTTTCTAACTCTAACACTTGGCACGATTGATCTACCCGTAACGACAGACCCGGTCGTTACAGTCATATCTTGCCAAATTTAGAAATTATTAAAAAGCTTTAAACCTTAATATTTTATCCTTGTTCCTAAACATTGTCTTTATCATGAGAATGGATTGAGTTATTTAACAATATTGAACTATTATTCATAACTTTATTTGATCTTTTTGAACCTAGCTCTTGGGATCTCCAGTATACTAGGTAGAGTTATCGTCATGATGAATTATCCTATGCTTAACCTCATTTCCCTTGATAATGTATATACTACCTCTCTAGTTAGTCCTTTTGTAAGTGAATCCGATACGTTATATCTTAACTTTACATAGTCAATAATGATAACACCATAAGAGAGTAGTTGTCTAACGGTATTGTATCTTTGTCATATGTGATGAAATTTTTTATTATACATAGTACTCTCTACCCTACTTATTATTGCTTGACTATCACAATGTATGCATATAGGTGCCAATATTTTAGGCCAAAATGAAATATCTTACAAGAAACTATGAAGCCATTCAACTTCTTCACCAGCGTTATCTAAGGCTATAAATTCAGATTCTATTGTAGAGCGAGCGATACAAGTCTATTTGGATAATTTCTAAGGCATTAATCCTCTATCAAGGGTAAATCATATTCACTTGTGAATTTAACTTTAGATGATCCGGTGATTCAATTTGCATCACTATATTCTTAAATTACTGTTGGATATTTGTTATAGTGAAAAACATAGTTTTGGGTATGTTTTAGATACCCAAAACTCGTTTCATTGCCATTCAATGAGTTTGATTGAGATTACTTGTGAACTGACTCAACTTAGCACATGTTATATTTGATAGCGTATAATTTATGATACACGTTAAACTTTTTAATACTCGTGTATAGTTTAATTATGAATCGCTTTCACCTTCATTCTTTTGAAGTGAAAAACTTACATCAATTGGTTTCATTACAATATTGAAATTTAAATACTTGAACTTGTTAAGTATGCTTTCAATATAATGAGACCATGACAATGCTAAATCTTTTAGAGTTTTATGAATTTTAATCTCTAAGATTAAGTCAGCAACTCTTAAGTCTTTCATATCAAATTTGTTAGCCAGCATACGCTTAGTAGCATTTATTTCAGAAATGTCTCTACTCATGATCAACATGTCATCAATATATAAACAACAATGACTTGATGATTTAAAGTATTTTTAATGTAAATGCATTTCACACTCATTGATCTTAAATTCATTTATCAATATTATTTGATCAAGTTTTGCATGCCATTATTTGTGTGTTTGGTTTAGTCCATAAAGTGACTTAACAAATTTGTTTACTTTCATTTCTTTACCAGAAACTACAAAACTCTCTGATTGTTCTATGTAAATTTCTTTCTCTGATTGTCCATTTAAGAAAGTTATTTTCACATTCATTTGGTGAATTCAAAATCATATACGATCGCTAGTTTCACTAACATCTAAATAAATGTTATTCTTATTACCGATGAATATGTGTTAAATAATCAAAGACGTCCTTTTGTCTATAACCTTTAACAATAAGTTTTGCCTTGTATTTATCAAAAGTTCCATTAGCTTTCACTTTGATTTTAAAGATTCACTTCGAACCTAAGGATTTATTTCTAGGAGGAAGATCAATAAATTTTTAAGTATGGTTCTTCAAGATTGATTCAACATCACTATTGACCGCCTCTTTTTAAAATGATGATTCTACTGAAGACATGACTTTTTAAAATGTTTGAGGCTCATTTTCAAGTAGAAATATCATAAAATTCAGTTCAAAAGAATTAGATGTCTTTTGACGTTTACTACATCTTAAATTTTTTTAATTTAGTGTGTTTTCTTTTGCTTCTTTTTGAGGTCATTTAAATTCTTCGTTAGACGACTCATATTTAATTTTATACAAATAATTATATTTAAGAAATTTAATATTGTCTGATTTAATTACCGTATTAACATAATTATTGAGCTGGTCAAATTTATGAATCAAAACTCGACATGTTTTACTATTGGTAGCACATTCAATAAACACACAGTCCAAAGTTTTTGATCCTATTTTGACCCTTTTGATTTAGAAATTTAAATTTTGGCTAAACACTCTCACACTTTAAAAAATTTCAAGTTGGATTTTCTCCCTTTTCATTTCTCATATGGAAGGAATTATGTTTTGTTATAGGGCACTTATTGAGTATTCAGTTAGCAATAAGGATAGCTCTCTCCCCCCGTCCCCCCACAATTTTATGGTAAACCAGAACTTATTAATAAGCATTCATCATTTTTTTTAGTGTTCATTTTTTTTTATTTTCACAATTATGTTAGATTTTGGTGTGTAAGGGGCAATTTTTGATGGATGATTTCATTTTGTAAGAAAATTATTTTAAAAAGAGATTCATAATATTCACCTTTATCACTTCATATCATTTTTATCTTTTATTAAACTGATTTTCAAGTTCAGTTTTGTATTGCTTAAATGCTTCAAGTTCTTCAACCTTATTGTTAAGCAAATAAAAATGTAACAATATCGAGGGCAATCATTAATAGAAGTTATGAAATACTTTTTTCACTGCGAGATTGTATTAATTCCATGTCATAAATATGTGTGAATTAAGTCTAAAGGATAGGAATTTCTTTCAACAAATTTATAAAAATATTTAACAAACTTAGATTCAACACATATTTAACATTGTGATTTATTACACTTGAATTTAGGTAATACTTCTAAATTAATTAATTTTTACAAGATTTTGTAATTGACATATCCTAAACGAACATGCCATAAGTTATTTGACTCCAATAAGTAAGACAAAACTGAATTCTTATTAATACTATCAATAATCATTACATTGAGTTTGAAAAGGTCCTCATTGAGGTAACCCTTTCCTACATACATTTCATTCTTACTTATTAAAACTTTCAATGAAAAATTACACTTAGAACTATTCTTCACAAGAAGTCCTATTGAAACTAAGTTCTTTCTAATAGTAGAAACATGAAGAATGTTGTTAGGAGTCAACACCTTATTAAAAGTCATCTTCAAAAATATTTTTCTATTTCTTTCAATCTTGGGTGTTGTAGTATTTCTCATAAAGAGCTCTTCTTCGGATCCAACGGTAGTATAAGTAGCAAATGCTTCTTTGATCACACAAACATATCAAGTGGCCCCTGAGTCAATTCACCACACTTTTAAATTTTCAATCATATTATATTCCGTAAGTATAGCACACAGATTTTCAATCTCATAAGTTATTTTTATCATGTTGATCTTTTTTCTTGATTTTCTTTGAAACCCGATAATCTAGAGACTTGTGTTCAGCTTTTCCACTATTATAGCAATTGCTTTTGAACTTTTTCTTATTTTACTCCTTCCTTTGTTCAGAAGGCTTCTTTCTCTTCTTATTATTTGGAGCAACATCCTTACCAAGATTTGCTTCCATAATTCCTGAGTTCCCATGCAAGTTTTTTTGACAGTCTTATTGTCCTCCTCTATATTGGGATGAATCACAAGATCTTTCATCAATATTTCCTTGTGTTTGTGCTTTAGGTAGTTTTTGAAATCTTTTCAAGAAGGGGACAACTTTTCAATCACTAAAACTACTTAAAAGGCTTCATCTATAATCATACCTTCAACAATAAGGTCATGAATAAGGAATTGGAGTTCTTGAATTTGAGGTCCAATAGATATGCTGCCCACCAATTTGTACGTAGTCTAGAAATTTAGAAACTACAAACTTCTTTAAGCATGCCTCTTCAATTGTATACTTCTTTTCAAGTATCATTCATAATTTTTTGAAGTCTTTGCAGAAGTATAGACATTGTACAATTCATTATCTAAAGCACTTAGGATGTATCCCTTGCACAAGAAGTCTGAATGCGTCCAAGTCTCAACACCATGAAGTGTTGTTTTTCAGGCATTCCTTCTTCAGGAACAGGAAGATCTTTACTTGTGAACCTTTGCATTTCAAGTGTGGTCAGCCAAAAGAACATCCTTTCCTACCAACCTTTGAGATTGATACCAGAATTTTTTTTTAATTTTTTTTTGTCGGTGCCATCGCACAACAGCATTTGGATGGCTCGATAATGCAATAGTTATCATCGCAACAATTGTCGTTTCACTATTGACATCACTTTCATTTGTCATTTTTACTGTCGGTAGTTGACACATAATTTAGTAAAATAGAATACTAACAGTAAAGAATTTGACTATAATCACACTATTTCAGAAGTTAACGATGAAGTTTTTATATTCTTCAAACCGCTAATAGATTGAACTTTAATATTACTGATAAAGTTTTTATATTTTTTAAATCAGAATATAAGTTCAACCGAAGTAGAAAATTATAAAGGTTTTAGTCTCTAAAACTGAACACAGATTATAAAATAAAATAGTAATTTCCTTAAGATTGTTGTTCACAATCTTTATCCAAAACTAAAGTAGAGCAACAAAACAATTCTTCTGAAATAGTAAACCAAAAATAAACATAATTAAGGATGAAAAAGATTAAATTGAACTCACTGTATTCAGTGTGTGTCCTTAAGATAATTATTTTCCTTTATATACCCTAGGTAATGGAATATATCCTTTCAAGATAGAACGATTTACTCACAAGTGTAGCAATATCTCAAGATCTTATGACAACAAACTCACACGACAGCAGTAAATTACATAAAAGATTTTAAAGTGCAAGAAAAAAAAATAGTAGAAGCTCAGAAAATTCGTAAGGAATATCTGATGAATCATCAGGTATTTATAGCCAACGAGGTACTGCTTCAGAAGAGAAGCAATGGTTCAGAAAGGTGCAACTCTTTAGAAGAGACGCGTTGGTTCAAAAAGGGTGCACTGCTTCAGAAGAGAAGCATTGATTCAGAAAGGTGCAACTATGAAAAGTTGCAACTTCAAATGGGGGGAAGTGACTATCCTTTCAAAAATGGGTCACAAAAGAGGGTCAGAAATGGGTCAGTAATTTTGGATTAAATAATAATTTAAAAAATTAAATTTAAATAAATTTTGTCCAAACTAGCCGAAGTCAAAATCGAGCCCAGCGAGTAACGATAATAATGACGCGCGAGGCATGCCTTCTTCTCAACTTTTTAACAACATGAAGGAGTGCTTCTATATTTAACCATGGGAACTTTCCTTTCCATCACAAATTAGGAAGAAATACTTCATCCAAGAAACAAAAGAAATCTTTCATTCAAAATTTATTCTCTTCATATTTCTTTCCTCTATTTCCCTTTCACCTATTTTATAGAACCCAACAATTAGTTGGATCTCAAATAGAGTACTAGAAATCGGGTGGAAAACTAAATTTGCCTTAAACTCTATCTCGAATATATTTCTAGCACACTTTCAGAACTAATTTCTTCTTTGAAGAATTGTTTTCTTTAGTCTTGACTAAGTGTATGTTTGCACATGTGGCATTTCAGCTTTTTCTTTTTATCAAATAACTAGTGAACAATAATAACAATAATATGTTCAGTGAAATTCACATGTAGGGTATGAGAAGGACAGAGTGTACGCAAATCTTATCCCTACCTCGTGAATGTAAAAAAGTTATTTCTGAAGGACCCTCGCCTCAAGCGCAACAAATGTAGTAATGAAAAGGAAAAACGGTAATGATAAAAATATGGTAATTAATAAGAAAAACAATGCAGAACATTTAGGAAAGGAACATTAACAACAACAACAACAACAACAAAAATAGGATAAATAATACGGAAAAAATAATTTTTTCATAGGACAGCCACATAACTTAGATGTGTAATTAACAATTTTATCATTATTTAGGTATATTTCGATGTCTTAACCCTAATCTCATTTTCAAGTTTTGCTATCTTTGCAAACACTCCATAGACGTCTAACAGAATTAGTTCGACAAGAATAATTTTTAAACTTTCTGAGTTTTTAATACGCAGCTGATAACACACCTTATTTTTAGGTTTCTTTTAGTTTTTGTCGATGATTATATATGTACTTAATTTTTAAGATGACCTAATATCATAAAATTGGTTTGAATTGTGAGTATATCAGAATTGAACATTTGAAGGCACTCTTACTAAAATCCAATTTTGGTTAGTTAATTAACAAACATCACTTAAGATGCGCCACTTTGAACAGATATACAAGTATAACAATATCACAAATCATGATAACATTCATTCAAGAATTTGTCAAAGAAGAGAAATATTGAGATAGAGTAAATTATTACTCCCTAAAAAAATTTCTTTTTCAAATTTCGTGCTCAGTCAAATACCTTCACATAAATTAGGGGCGGAGAGAGTACCTGTGAATATGGGAGCATAAGAGGAGAGTCAAGCAATGCTGTCGGAGTTAGTCCCGGAGGTATTGTTAGAAAAATTTCCCTAGTCGGTGGTGGAGACATCGCCGGAGTACTAATGAGAGAAGCGTTGAAACCACATTTTGCTGCCCGGCGTTGGGCAATGCTACGCTTATTATTGTTGGAAAAAGTTCCATTTACAACATTTTTCTCCATCTTTGCAGCACATTCTTGAGTAGTATTTGTAGGCATTGTTTTTGAGGCCAAATTTCCAACAACTAATTCACAATTCCATTTATCGATAGGCTCTGCATTCCCTTTCATAATCCCAAGAAAAGAAACAAGAGAGGATCTTTTTACATGTTTGTGAAAATTCACTACCGACAAAAAGGGGAACTAGCAAACGGCTAAATTTAGTAGCTAAACAATAAAATCTGTCGTTAATCCTATTGAGCAACAGATTAACTATAGATTATCAAAAAAATTATATTAGCTACAAGAAATTTAGCGACAAACTAGTGATGAAGTTCACAACTAATTCCATTTTTTTTATTATAGTGAAAAAAATACAGTATCAATCAAAATACCAAAGACCCTTACAAGGGTAGGGTTACACTCCCCGATTGACACTGTGTTTGTTAATCTTTAACGGAAAGGAAAGAAAAACCAAAATAATATTCCTCTTAAAAAATTCAAAAATAAAAATCTTAAAAATCAAGCCAAGAAGAACATTGCATCACTCCAAAATAAAAAAGAAGAAAAACTCTCAAGAATCCTTCATGCAATATAATTTTTGTGAAGAACCCTAATAAAGATTTTCAAACAAAAATTGAGAAGCTTTCAATATATATAGTATGAAAAATCTCAAACCCCACTAAATGAAACGCTTTCTTTTTCAGAGAGAAATTAAATTATAACATGAGGAGAGAGATGGGAGTAGAGTATTAAAAATAAGTGGCTTCTATTATTCTTGTTTGATAGTGAGAGAGAGAGAGTGTGACGCGTAGAGTCTTTTTTGTTTTTGTTCTTTTTTTTGTTTATATTAAAGAGAAAAAAGAGATGTTCAAATGTAAGTACATGGTGCTATAGAGTTGTAGTAAATGCTTGGCTAGCGAGGAAAATGATAAGTCTATGGTTTGCCAGCAAAATCAGAAAAGAGGTTTTAAAAAATTGCGCAAGACAATGACACGTTTAAGAATCTAAACTCATCTCCTAATGTGTAAAACAATTAATCTGTTTTTCCAAACCGCAATTTTAGCTGAAAATTGGTGTGAGAATAATGAGATAATTTGGTAGAGTGTCCACCCTACACACTTATTTTATAAAATACCCACTTAATTTTTTTTAATTTAATTTTTAGAATTAGGTCAAGAAAAGGTAAAAAAGGAGGGGGGGGGGGGGGGGGGGTCAGAGCTTTTTTAAAATTTATCTAGGTCCCTTCAAAGTCTAATTTAATTTACTTAAGTCCCTTAAAAGATTTTCAAAATATACACAAGTCCTTTTCTCTTTCTTCCTTGATTTAACTCATTCATGCTCTAAATAATTCAAACTCTCAATCTTTCCAATCGATTTTTCTTCTTTGCCAAGCTCAAAGTTCGCCGTCCATCATCCTCAAATATTTTATCTTCTGATTTCAAACATTTTAAGCTTCATATTGAACCTTTTTTTTTCAAATATTTTTTTTTTGATCTCTTGATAAGACCATAAGAAAGTAGCATCCATGATAATTTTCATAGCTCAAATTCCTGAAAATGATATTTAAGTTTTACATATTTGAGGCTAATTGATTGAAGAAAATTAGAAAGATTATTAGCCTCATCGAAATTCACACAACTTTAGGGCTCACCCAATGAGCTTAGAGAAGAGAAATTGAGAGGTGTTATTGAATTTTCTTGATTAAATAAGAGATACCCAAATGAAAAGACTTGATTTTCATATGAAACAAAAGATGCCCAAATGACAGGAATTGATTTGAGATATAATAATAACATAAGTGAGGGCCTAATTTTTTGCTTTCATTTTTCAGCCCCCAATACGTTTTTGGAGGAGTCCTCCAACATAGCTATATAGATCCCTCTGTAATCAATAACATTGGAGTAGGGATTATATTGTATATTGATGAACTATTCATCCTTCTTGTAACTAGGAAGACGATTGAGAATTTTATCCCATCCCTTCTTATTTTTCTATATGAAATAAAAAGGTTGGGGCTGCCTTAGACCCTCCACCTATATGAAAGGTGGTTTGATTTTAAAAAAAGAGATATTCAAGTAAAAAGAACTGTTTTTTGTTTGTGTGGAGAATGTAAAATTATTATTTTTTTGTGTTCAATTTATGTATATATTTTAAAATTCTAAAGATAAAACTATAGATTGATTATATACTTATCCAAGTATAACATATGACACTTGAGAAAATTTGAAGTAGCAACAAGTCTTCCGTTTTTAAGTTTTAAATATCCACTAAAATATAAAAATTCATTTGTTCGATTACACGAAAGAAAGTGTAGACGTCTATTTTTATATTTCATTGCAGGAAAAAAATTGATAATTTTTAAAGGCTTTCAAAAAAATAAACATACAAAAATCATAATGAAGGATATCAAAGCTTTCAAAAAAATAAACTTACAGAAATCATAATGGAGGATATCAAACTCAAACTTTTGTCAAATTCATATTGTCAACACATCAGAATAAAGTTTTATACCCATTACATTTGTTTTCATTCCTTTTAAAAAATTTAAAAACAATAAAGGAACCAAAAAGATTTCATGGCTAAATAATAGATTTTTATTCTTGAAAAAGGGTGATTAATTTTAAAGCATCAGAAAGTTTCAAAGAGATTATATGGAAGCATAAAATAAGTATAGAAGACTTTGTCAGTTATTATATACCACAGTCATTTACTATTATCGACTATGAATAAGAGATTATACGCCATTACAAAATCTTTTTATTATTCACACATTCAAAATAAAAAAATATAATCATATTACAGCACTGTTACCAACAACTATTAATAATAAATAATATATCAGCACCCTTTTGTAGTCCTTTTATACAGAAGAAAATATATTATTATCATTAACAATGACAGAAATTTACACTTTATTATTATTGAAGCTGTTAAAAAATTGATAATAGACTACAATAGAAATGAATCGACTATATAAATAGTTGATCATGTACCAACAAAATATTTATAATCAACCCATTTGGTGGATTATAGACCTTTAACTTTCACGCCTGTTAAATTTGCGCGACATGTAAGCGAACTGTCTATACATGGATAATCACTTGAATATGATTAAAAAAGACAATAATAAAATAAATAAAATTGAATTAGCCATTAAGTAGTGCTTGTCTATAGATAGGTATATCATAGACTTTTCAGGCAGTCTACAATCGACAGACGAATATATAGAGAATCACAAGAAAATGACTAAAATAACAATAATTAAATAAATAAATTAAATTAAGGGATAAATCACATTTCAGACATTATAATGCTACTTATTACATCATATGGCGGTTCTCATATATTGGACACATGATCAAAAGAGTTTTAAGATGAAAAATAGTGAACGAAGCCCTAAAAAATGGCTAAAAATAACAATAATTAAATAAATAAAATTAAATAAAGGGTTAAACAATAGTTTAAACATTGTAATACTACTTCTTACACTATATGAGAGTTCACATATATTGGACACATGATCAAAAGAATTTTAGGATGAACAAGGATTCTACAAAGGACAAACAATGTTTCTCAAAGCACAAAATTATTCTGAGAAAGTCATGTATATTAACATGGATCATCCTAAAATCATGTTGATCATATGTCATGTGAACTCTCATATAGTGTAATATTTGTATTATAATATTTAAAATATTATTTATTTTTTATTTAATTTTATTTATTTAATTATTGTCATTTTTAGTCATTTGCTGTGATTCTCTATATATTCTTATAGTTTATTATATACTAATTAAAAGGTCTAGTATGTACTTATCTATAGACAAGCACTATAAAATGGTTGAAATGACAATAAGTAAATAAATAAAATTAAATAAAGAGGTAAATCACATTTCAAATGTTATAATACTACTCCTTACACCATATGAAAGTCCATATCAATTGGACAATGATCAAAAAGGTTTTAGAATGATCAATGGCAATACAAATAACTTTCTCATAACAATGTTGTGCTTTGAGAAATATTGTTTGTCCTTTGTAGAATTATTGCTCATCTTAAAATCATTTTGATCATGTGTTCAATTTATGTGAACTCAAAAATGGTGTAAGAAGTAGTATTACAATGTTTAAAATGTTGTTTACTCTTTTATTTAATTTTATTTATTTAATTATTATTAATTCTAGCCATTTTATAGGGCTTAGATCATTATTTCTCATCTTAAAACTCTTTTGATCATGTGTCCAATTTATGTGAATTGCCATATGGTGTAATAAGTAGCATTATAATGTCTAAAATGTGATTTACCCCTTAATTTAATTTATTCAATTATTATCATTTTTAGTCATTTTCTTGTGATTATGTATATATTCATCTGGTCGATTGTAGACTGTATGAAAGGTCTATGATATACCTAATCATAGACAAGCACTACAACATGGCTAATTCAATTTTATTTATTTAATTATCCTTTTATATCCATATTCAAGTGATTGTCCATATATTCTTTGGGTTGATTATATGAGAGAGCTCTTGTCTATTAAAGATGGTTCTGCTTAGTATGTATCCGTCGTGCAAATTCAACATCAACATCAATATCAAGCATATAAAATTTCACATGTCTATTATTCTTTATGAAAGAGGGATGTATTTTTCCTTATCATTCATCACATAATTAATAATCACGTTGATTGGATCACAATTAACTTCGTGCTCTCCATTACACCCGCAACCAAATTGTCACATGAATCATTTTGATGCATAGCAATGTGCATTATTACCTTGCTCAAAGATTTTCAATTACAGCATTTCAGAGTCTCCTCTCATCAACCTATGAAATTACCACCTATCACAATATACTCTGCTATTGACATAATAAACTCACACTGATTGATGTCTCGATTATGTTTATGGTCTATAATTCATTTATGCCTGAAATAACGAGTCGATGACTGTAAAAAATTATGAAGAAGAAACAACTGACTGAAATTAGAGCATACCAATAATGACCTGACCTACTACAATGGAGCCTGAAATAATGGAGTAGTTTAGGTGTGAAAAGGTAAAGAAGCTAAAAACGTGAGAGCTTTAATAATAATAGGAAAAATAAATTTGAGATCTATTGCCAAAAATCTTGAAAGCTTGGGGGTAACAATGGCTAAAGTGGCCAAAATTTAAGGATGAAAGCCTGATATTTGGCCAGAAAGTTACCTGAGCCGGAGGTTTTCTTGGCGGGAAGGAGCTTTTGGAGACTGATAAGCGAAAGCTTTTCAAAAAAAAATTGGACGAATTATTTTTTTAAAATAAAATAAATAGGATATAAATGGGTTTTGGATGAATTATTTTCTTAATAAAATAAATATGATATTGAATGAGTTTTGAATGAATTATTTTTTTTAATAAAATAAATAGGATATTAGATGAGTTTTGGATGAATTATTTTTTTAATAAAATAAATAGGATATTAAATGGGTTTCGGATGAATTAATTTTTTAATAAAATAAATAGGATATTAAATGGATTATTTTTTTAATAAAAATAAATAGGATATTAAATGGGTCTTGGATGAATTAATTTTTTAATAAAATAAATAGGATATTAAATGAGTTTTGGATAAATTATTGTTTTTTATAAAATAAATAGGATATTAAATGGGTTTTGGATGAATTATTTTTTTAAAATAAAATATTAAATGGGTTTTGAATCAATTATTTTTTTAATAAAAATAAATAGGATATTAAATGGGTCTTGAATGAATTATTTTATTAATAAAATAAATAGGGTATTAAATGAGTTTTGAATAAATTATGTTTTTAATAAAATAAATAAAATATTAAATGGATTTTGGATGAATTATTTTTTTATAATAAAATAAATAAGGTATTAAATGGTGATGATTGGAGGGACTTATTTGCATTATTTAAAACTTTGGTGCCTAAGATTGATAGCTTTGAGACTTTCAATGATAATGTCATAAAAAGTGGGCATTTGACAAAGAATTTCAAACTTGTGTCTAAATGTCAAATATAATTTGGAAGAGTGTCTTTTTAGCCAACTTACCTGAGAATATTTGATACTATTAGGTAAAGACATTTCTTTAGTCTTTTTTTTACGGCTATAAAACTGCTTTCCTTGGGAAAAAGAGGGAGAGATAAAGGCATTATTTTAAATCATTTAGAGTGTAATTTAATTAACTCGCTCCCAACAGATCTTTTTTCGGCTACTAGGTCATGTTTAGGATAACATTAACTGCCTGCAAAGCGAAGCATGAACTAATATTATGAGGGATAAAATTACTGAAACGGTCTAATTTAACTACAAAAGGTCATCGTAATCAATAAGACTGAAATAAACAAATTTAAACTGCATGCTGAAAATTGAGACAATAATACCCATAATTACCCACTAAAACAAATCATGAGCCTATAAGATTTTCATAAACATATTGTCTTAGGGCTGGGCATTTAAATCCATAATAAAGACTAGACTCCCATAGAAGCGTGAAAGTGAAATTCTTTTAAGTCTGAACCTATCAAGTCATGCCTGAGCGCGATCTACAATATGTGCATTCAAGAAAATGAAAATGAGCCCTCAGGAGCTAAGCATCAACGATAAGATACCTACTAACTCTCATAGGCCACCTCCTTAATAAAAATGGAGCAAGATTCAATAGTAGAAAAACATATAAGATCATGTAAGATTAATTGTAATATGAACAAGTATTGTGTACATGTTAACAACACTGAAAAAACGATTATCACCAAAGATTTTTCCCAAGTCTAAACCTTGATTCTCCAGAAAACAAAGTTATAATTCACAAATCAAATGTCCTTTTTTGCTCTTATGTGTTTGTTGGAAATAATTTCATAGATTGAAGAAACAAGAATTTTTTTTTCTTTTGTAATAAGTTGTTCACTATTAAACAATGTGAACTCCTTTATTATTATTCTTCATCACATGCACTATATCTTCCTATATAACATAGAGGTAGTTTTATTGCAATTTAAATAACTTCTTTGAAAACTTTCCTCATGTTTATCGATTCTCTAATCGGGTTGGATCAGTCCAGATGAGCGATTCACAACTCAATCATATCAAACATCTATCACTTTGCACATTATGGACTGGATCAAAATTAGTATCATGTCAATACTAACACATGTAACTCATACAAATAAATAGTTTGTGTAACCTGCTGGCATCAAGAGCTATATAATTTCAACTCATTAAGGTTTTATAGAAGCTCAATGTAGGAATCCAATCACATGCGAAAATAATCCATTACTAACATAAGAATCATATTACTCGCAATACCCCAGGCATTATTTTCTACTCCAGTAGCTATTTATCCGATCCCTCATCCTCATAAGAGGTGACCTCGAGTACATGTATAAGTTTATTCATAATTACACGTGTTACCCATATGGTAAGTGTAATGGCCGACCTTTGAATATAAGTTAAATTATTTATTTTAATTGTCTTTCTTTTTTACTCGAATCTATCTGTTTCAGATCAACTGCTTTTCGAGACATGTACTGCATTATCGAATAACTCATGGCTATTAGTGACATACTAAAATAGAAACACCAATTAAAACTTTAAGAAATAGCCAAAGGTCA
Organism: Jaltomata sinuosa; assembly: GCA_003996215.1. Lineage (NCBI taxonomy): Eukaryota > Viridiplantae > Streptophyta > Magnoliopsida > Solanales > Solanaceae > Jaltomata > Jaltomata sinuosa. Next base: position 149,932 of record QJPP01003529.1, read on the forward strand.
AAGGCTATTTCAATGAAAAGTTAATGTAACTTTTCAGGGTCTCACACAATAAAGAAGCATGGACCCATTCTTCAATTAACCAATTTGTCGCTGAGCATATATGGTATGGAACACGTGCTATAATATTATCACCTTGTATTGGTATGTGTGTCTCATTCTTTTACATATTCAATATTGTACAGATCTTGGTCTAGACAGCTCTAGATCTCTCGTCAATGATCCTCAAACTCATTATCTTAGAGAGACTCATATCTGGCTCACAATAACAAGTCATAACATGGTGATGAAACTCATCTCTTCACGTTCTTTAACATAAGAGGTGATTGCTCATATGAGAGAGTCAATCTTATGATTTATTCGACACACTTTATCAATTATATCATCACATACATACAAGATATGAACATAAATTCAAGATCCAAATATTGATGAGAATATTATAATAATCAAGTCATTTTATAATACAGAAATATGATCATATCCTATGCAAACCTAGATACATAACATGTTTTTTAAATAGGTCTCTAGATATTGTCTTTGTAAAAGGATCAATTCTAATTTCTCGCATAGGAATGTATTGTAAACTTATTTCTCCACCTGCATCTATGTCTCTCACAAAATTATACTTGATATCAATGTGTTTGGTCTTACTGTGATAGTTAAGATCCTTCGTGTATGTGATAGCCGCTTGACTATCACAATATAATATCATGGGACCTTGAGAATGTTTCACAATATTCAAATGCTCAAATAATCTCTTCAAGCAAACAACTTCTTGTACAGCAGGTGCACAAGCTACGAATTCCTATTCCATGGTTGAAATGGTTGTGAAAGTTTGTTCATTACTTTTTCATGAAATAACACCACCATTAAGTAAGAAAGCATAGTCGGAGGTTGATTTTCTATCATTCTGGTCACCATCCTAATCTATTCCTTCTTTCAACTATGTTGAGGTGTATAAGGAATAGTTAACTGTTTGGTAATATATTTTTTAGTACATAATTCTTCAAATTATTTTGACAAATATTCATGGACTCTATCGGTTCTTAAAGCCTTAATACTTTTATTTAATCGATTCTCAACTTCATTTATATAACTTTTAAAACATTCAAGTGCTTCAGATTTATGAAAAATCAAATAGACATAATCGAAGCACGTGAAATCGTCAATAAATATAATGTAATATAAAGTGCCAGATCTTTTCCTGACATTAATTCGACCATAGATATCAGAATATTTTAATTGCAGTGGAAACTCAGCTCTTTTAGCCTTTCAAATAGTTTACATATAATCTTTTCAGCAAGATAATTTTTACATGTTGACATATCAATTTTGGATAAAGAATCTAAATGTCCTTTATTTGCCAACCTATTCATATGTCTTGCCCTATTTGGCACAATCTCGTATGTCATGTAATAATATTAACATCATAATTACTAGAATAATATGTCATTATACAATAGTCAATATAGTATCCATAAGTTAAAGGATTACAATCTAAAAAATGATTATAACAAAGTACAAATCCATAAAAATCACTGTCTTTAGTAATTTTAACACCTTTGCGACTAAAACTTAAATCGAAACCAAGTTCTAAAATAAAGGCACAAAGACTAAGTTTTGTCAAATCTTTGGAGCATATAAGACGTCATGCAACATCAAAAATCAACCATCATGTAAGTCCACTTTGCAAGTGTCTATCCTTTTGACTTTAAATCTTGCATTATTTCCTACATATATCCACCTTGATCCAGGTGAGACTCGGCAGAACTCTACAAACGCTTCTCGATCATGACTCACTTGATCGGTGGCTCCTGAGTCTACAATCCACATAGGATAAAATTTAGTTAATTAGTAAAGTAGTGCTAGAAATATATGTAGCACTCATATATGCATTTAGAAATGCTATCTTTTTTGGTTCCGTACAATCACGAGTAAAATGCCCTGGAATATGCTAGTTGTAGTACTTCATCTTGCTCTTTTCTTTCTTCTTGAAAACCCATTTTCTCTTCTTGGAATTTGACTTGTTATTTTTCTTGGAGGGTCCTTCTCTAGTCTCTTTATCCTTTCCATTATGTTTCTAATTTTTCTTATGCTTGAAGCCTGAAAACTTTGTACCACTTGATTCTGCCACAAAGGCATTAGATACAATTTTAGCAGCACTTGATAAGTTGGTAATCTACCAACTTATTGAGCTATTATTCATGAAATATTTTTATTTTTTTATGAAAATTAGACGTACTTATTGCATTTATTGACATGAATGCAGGTACACTTGATCCATAGAAGAAAGCAAAAGAATTAAACCCAAAGAGCCAAAAAGAAGTTAAAGTGTGAATGTGATCGGAAAAGAGAAAAGAACTGTCAAGAGGTGTGAGCCGCACATCACAAGGAGCGGTCGCACCCCACTTTGCACACGAGTTGCACAGATGGTGGAACTTTCTTCCTAGATAAAAAGGGACATGCAAGCTCCACAATGAAGGGTGCGATCGCACGTCGGTCGCACCATCCCCGAAGGGCATTTTTGTCCAAAGTCATGTAATGTAATTGGGAAGGTTCTAAAACCCATTTTGGGGTGTGTACCTGATGTAGAATTTGTTTTTTACTTTCCCCTAGGAAGATATTGAGAGTACACTCTTCTCTCTTCTTTTTTCCAATTGAAAGCACCATTTGTAAAGATTTTGAGCTTGGATTTGGAGCTTAGCTGTTAATATGAATGAAAATTTGAGTAACCCATTTGGTATATCCTCTTATTTCCTTAATATTAGTAGCTAAATCCTTTTTTAGGGGTATGTGCATGATGGATGTTTAAATTTGGGTATGGGTATTGATTGATTGTGCTTATAATTGATTATTTAGTATGGGTCTATTGAATTCTTCAAGGTTTAATTATAAAATTGATGGTTGTAAACATTGATTGAGTTTACTAATTTTGTTCTTGCTTGAAAAAGGAGTTCATAAATTAGGTAAGAATTCAATAGTAGGGATTTGAGATTTCCACTATAGATTAAGGCTAGAAATAGCTTGATTGAAGAAAATTTTCATCTAAGAATCTAAGCTAGAAATAGCGTGATTTACCCAAGTGTTAAGTTGTTATTCTATGGTAAAGCTATGGTGCTTGAGCAAAGGTCATGGTACATATATTTGGAGGGTCGAAAGACTACCAAATATAGCTAGAACTAAGCAACCTATACCTATAATTGAAAGTTTATGCGATTAGTCAATTCCCTAACCCATTGTAGAATCCCATCAGAAGCATACCCCTAGTCTTCCTTCTCTTGTTAAACAAATCGTGTTTACGTTTCTCTTTTGTTGAAATTGCGATATTGATAATTCCTAATCCTTTTTCCCTCAACTTTTACTTTTAAATTGCTTGTACATTTACTCGCTTTAGTGATTGTTATTCAATAATTTATTGGTGAATCATTACTCTATTCTCACTAGATATGATCCCGACGTCCGTTGGGTTTATTTATTATTTTTTACGATGATCACTACCACCTTTTATGGGAGAGTGCTTTTGAACATTATCAAAAATGGCATCGTTGCCGGGTAATGGTTCTTGATTTACCATTTGATTGTTGTTTAGTTCATCTTGTTGAGTTTTTGTTCTCTTTTACTTCGTTGTTACTTGTGATCTTGTACAGGAAATATAGACCCCTCAAGCACAACTGCTAGTCCTTACCATTCAGCTCTATACACATGGTCATGATTTGAATACTTTTGGAGCCGAGGGGGCAATGGGTGCTACCTCCGCTAAAATATTGGATGAATAAAAAAAAATGGTGCATGAAGGGATAGAGAGTTAATAATCATCAAAAATCTCCTTGAATTCATGACTAAGAGAATGGTCAATCAAACATGCGAGAGTGTTAATGCTATTGGTGTTGTTGGAGCTGTAGAGTTGGTAGATGATGGGCATTACTCTTGTGAGGATAGTGAAGTGGCCTCAGTTAAAAGTCACGAGATGGGTTCCTATGGTAGTCCTCAAAGTTCAGCGAGATGAGAGCATGGAAATCAAGGTTGGAACCAAGAGACTTATGACTCAAGAGTCGAGGTCATGCTTAAGAGGGTCTTAGAGAAGGTGGAGTCCACTGATGAGGGTGTTTGGGAGTTAAGATGTGAATTTGGAAGCCTTGCTCAAATAGTACACTCACATTCTGTCACCATCAAACTTCTCGAAGAGAAACTACAATGGCTAGCCTCCTAATTTGAGTTTGAGCAAATGAAAAGAGATGAGCAAGTCGATGTTAAAAGAGAACAACCAAGTTCCGTAGAAAATGCAAATTCGGATAAAAGCAAGCCTAGCAACAAAAAGGCTATTGGAAAGAGTAGTGCAGAAAACAAAGATCATAGAAATAAGGTACTCAAAGTGTGTAATCCCTTACATAAATGTCCACCTCCGTTCCCTCAACAATTATTGCAAGTAAAAGAAAAAGAGCAACCTAGAGAGTTTGAATCTATGTTGAAGAAATCACTATCAACATTCCATCGAGTGGTGCCATCACCCAAATGACCAAGTATGCTAAATTTGTGAAAACAATGTGCACTATGAACAACTTCATGGAGTATGGGGTCATCCACATGTACCCTCAAAGTAGTTCTATAATATCAGGTAAGTTTGTTAATAAAGAGGACACTCCGGGTGTTTTCACTATTTGTGGTGCAAATGGGTTGCATAAATCAATAAGTATTGTATGTGATGAGAGTGCTAGTGTGAATTTAATATCTCTTGACACTTTCAAATGATTGGAACTCTTCCAGTCCACCATTACAAAAATGAAATTACTTATGGCAGATCGTTCAATAAAATTCCCCGTTGGAATTTTCTATGACATGCTAGTGAAAGTGGACCGGCTTGTATATCCGGTAGATTTTGTGATACTTTATTGTACCGGTGGTTTTAAAATACCAATTGTATTGGGGCTGCCAAGTTTGAAGATAGGGCACACGTTAAATGATGTAAAGTTGGGGAAACTTAAATTCTTAATGAATGCAGAAGAGACAACTTTCGATATTTGTAGATCCATAAAGCAGCCCAACGACCTGCAAATGGTATTTGCAATTAATAAAATTGAGGAAAGTGTCGAGTTATATCCAGAAGAAGGGTTTGTTGATGAAGCATTGAAAGCTGTTGTGTTGAACCATGATTGTGAAGGGAGAGAGAAATATGAAGAAATATGTAGTGCTTTAGTAGGAATGGGATCTTATTCCTATCCTCTGAAGAAACTTGATCTTGATTTAAAGAGCCGACAAACCCCCCATCTAAACCTTCCATTGTTGAACCCCCGATGTTGGAGCTCAAACCCATGCCTTCACACTTGAAATATGCATATTTAGGTGCCAAAGAGACCTTATTGGTAATCATATCCAAAAAATTGAATGAAGAACAAGTACGAGCATTACTCAAAGTGTTGAAAAAACATATTCGAGCTCTTGGTTGGACAATCGCCGACATCATTAGCATACCTCTGGGTAATTTCACACATAAGATCAATCTTCAAGAAGATTTCACTCCTTCAATTGAGCATCAGAGAAGGTTGAATCCTCATATGCAAGAGGTGGTTAAGAAAGAAATCATCAAGTGGTTAGATGCAGGGGTTGTCTTCCCAATATCTAATACTACATGGGTCAATCCAGTCCAATGCATACCCAAGAAAGGTGGGATCACAGTTATACCAAATGAAAAGGACAAAATGATAGGTCTCAGGCAGGTGACCGGATGGAGAGTGTGCATAGACTATAGGAAGCTAAATTCATGGACGGAAAAAGACCATTTCCCTCTCCCATTCATGGATCAGATGCTCGATTGATTGGCAGGACATGGCTACTATTGCTTCCTTGATGGGTATTCAGAATATAACCAAATATCAATTGCCCCTGAGGACCAAGAGAAAATGATATTCACTTGTCCCTATGGGACCTTTGCATTCAAGAGAATGCCATTTGGACAATGCAATGCTCTAGCCACTTTTCAAAGGTGCATAATATATATATTTTTGAACATGGTAGAAGACACCATGTAAATCTTCATGGATGACTTCTCTATTGTTGGGGATGCTTTTGAAGATTGCCTATTAGAGGATGTGCTAAAAAGGTGTGAAGAAACTAACTTGGTCCTAAATTGGGAGAAATGTCACTTTATGGTGAATGAAGGGATCGTGTTAGACTCAAAATATCCAAGAGGGGCATCGAAGTTGACCAAGCAAAAATCGAGGTCATTTCCAAACTACCTCCTCCAAAAATTGTGAAAGGGGTACGAAGTTTCTTGGGCCATGCCAGATTCTATAGGCGATTCATCAAAGATTTTTCAAAGGTGACCCATCCCATGTGCAAATTGCTTGAGAAAGAGGCTAAGTTTGATTTTGATGATAGTTGCATGAAGGCATTTCTCAAGTTGAAGGAGAAGCTAACATCAACCCCTATCATCATAGCACTCGACTGGTCAAAACCATTTGAGCTAATGTGTGATGCTAGCGAGGTTGCCTTGGGAGTTTGTCATGACCCAACTACCGGGCCGTGCGGGCACCTATTCTAATCCACCTAGATAGGAGAACCCTTACCACCCGAACCAGTAGGTAATGCAGGAACAACAACAACAACAACAACAACATACCCAGTGTATTCCCACAGTGTGGGGTCTGGGGAGGGTAGAGTGTACGCAGTCCATACCACTACCTCAGAGGTGAGGTAGAGAGGCTGTTTCCGATAGACCCCTGACTCAAGACAAAACAGTCTCGAAAAAGGCTAAAAAAGGACGTAACAATGATACAGGATAAAAAATAAGATAAAACTACAAGAGACGATAGGAAGTTACATGTAGTAACAAACAACAGACAAAAACAGAGCACTGCCACAAAATACTACCACGAGGAATCCAAGAACAAGAAACTAAAAGCGTATCACTACGATTACTAGTCGAGACTAATAAGGGAAAACACTCCTACCTACTAGCCTACACACACTTCTACCTACTACTCTTCTACCCTAATTCGCGTCCTCCACACCTTCCTATCTAGGGTCATGTCCTCGGTAAGCTGCAACTGCGCCATGTCCTGTCGAATCACCTCTCCCCAATACTTTTTCGGTCTACCTCGTCCTCTCCTGTAACCATCCATAGCCAACCTCTCACACCGCCGCACTGGAGCATCCGTGCCTCTCCTCCTCACATGTCCGAACCATCTCAACCTCGCTTCCCGCATCTTATCTTCCACCGACGCCACACCCACCTTATCTCGGATATCCTCATTCCTAATCCTATCTCTCCTGGTAAACCCGCACAACCATCGCAACATCCTCATCTCCGCCACCTTCATCTTTTGAATATGGGAGTTCTTTACTGGCCAACACTCAACTCCATACAACAAAGCTGGTCGGACCACCGCTCTGTAGAATTTGCCTTTAAGTTTAGTAGGCACCTTCTTATCGCACAAGATTCCAGATGCGAGCCTCTATTTCATCCACCCAACACCAATACGATGGGTGACATCCTCATCAATCTCTCCATTTCCTTGGATAATAGACCCAAGATACTTGAAACTCCCTTTCTTTTGGATGACCTGTGTATCCAGCTTCACTTCTACGTCATCATCCTGAGTCGCCTCACTGAACTTGCACTCCATATATTCAGTCTTGGTCCTGCTCAACCTAAACCCCTTCGACTCGAGGGTCTGTCTCCAAACCTCCAACTTCGCATTAACTCCTACGCGAGTCTCGTCCACCAAAACTACATCATCCGCAAATAACATGCACCATGGAACCTCACCTTGTATTTGCCGCGTCAATACATTCATTACCAAGGCAAATAGAAACGGGCTAAGGGTTGATCCCTGGTGCAACCCCATTAACACGGGAAAGTGCTCCGAATCTCCTCCCACAGTTCTAACGCGAGTCTTGGCCCCCTCATACATGTCCTTAATCGATCTGGTGTACGCCACGGGTACACCTCGAGCCTCCAAGCACCTCCAAAGGACCTCCCTAGGGACTTTATCATACGCCTTTTCTAGATCGATGAACACCATATGCAAGTCCTTCTTCCTTTCTCTGTACTGCTCCACCAGTCTCCTAAGGAGATGAATAGCTTCTGTAGTCGAGCGTCCTGGCATAAAGCCGAACTGGTTCTCTGAAATAGGCACGATCTGTCTCACCCTCAACTCCACCACCCTCTCCCAGACCTTCATAGTGTGGCTTAGCAATTTGATACCCCTATAGTTGTTGCAACTCTGAATATCGCCCTTGTTCTTGTACAAAGGAATCATCATGCTCCATCTCCAAGCTTCAGGCATCTTTGCCGTTCTGAAAATACCCTCAAACAACTCGGTTAGCCACTTCACACCTGTCTCCCCCGAGCTCTTCCAAAAATCAACGGGAATCTCATCTGGCCCCGTCGCCCTACCCCTTCGCATCTTACGAATCGCAACCTTAACCTCTTCAACCTTTATACGGCTACAATAATCATAGTCACGACGCCTCTCTGAGTGTGCCAAATCTCCCAGCACAAAGCTTTTGTCCCCCTCTTCATTCAAGAGTCCATGGAAGTAAGACTGCCATCTCCTCCTAATGAGTACCTCATCTACTAGTATAGGTAATGCAGGAAAAGAAATAAATTATTAAATAAGCCTTTTTAATACATGAAAATGTTTACAAGATATGTGGAAAAACCTCTTACAATTTTGAAAACAGCGCTCCTTAGATCCTAGTTTAAGACGATACAAGAGTAATTCGAAAATAAAAGAGGACACGACTCCCAAAATAGAAGCAAGAAGTAGGAGCTGCTGGAGATCACTATCGTCATGAACCTATGAAACATCACTAACCCTGCAACCAGACTATACCAAAAAGGTATAGCAAGAGTAGAATCAGTACAAATACATGTACTGGTAGGCATCATCGATCGACCCGAATCCACTAGTACCATCATCTAAGAAATCAAGGGAAATGCACAATTTATTTCAATACTCTCCCTTCAACATTCACCTTACTAAAGCCCAATATTAACCCAAGCCTGCCTATCCCTTAGACTTCCCAAGTCACCTTGTCACCTAGACTTCCCAAGTCACCTTAAACGTTAGACTTCCCAAGTCACCTTGACATTACCTGGCATTTACGCCCATACCCGAACTACTATTCCCTTACCTCAGTCAACCACTATGACTCAACAACCCGGAGTAAACCCCACTACTTAGTGACGTAGACTACACCCATCGTACTACCGCTTACTAGTACAAAACTACCCCAATGACCCCAGGGCCATACCCTACAAGTAACCACAACCAACATTATAACTAGAACACAAGTCTCTTCCTTAGCTTATCAACCCCATCTAACAAGTCTAACCGACATTGACAATTCTCAGTGACAACAAACCTGTACCTTTTTTTACGTAACCCATACCAAACAAGGATCCCTAAGACATCATCTATGCCAATAGCATGCGACCCCTGTTCACAGAAGAACCACCTTGTCACTTAAGCACACTAACTCGGCCTTTCAAGAATCAACTATACGCCAAATAATAATAATAAATCCTGGCCCTCTCAGGAACCCACATGTGCAGAACATCAATAACAGATAACTCAGTTCACTCAAGGAACCAACAAGTAAGGAACAACAAGTAACAATTAGAACCGTAACAATATAATTTCAGACTCTCAGTCTTCCTTCTAAACTTATCAACCACGTGGAACAGGTTCAACAACCAACTTACACAATGAGCAAGTAACAATAGCATATACCCTTTTTATCTTTCCCAGACCGACCAAGGATCCCTATACCAACACCTAGTGTTAATATGAAATGCTCATCCCACCCTAGGACTAACCCCACAATTAAGTGTAACAACCCGGCCTCTTAAGGACCAACATACACAATCACAAATTGAGAAATCAACCCGGCCCACTCATGGGACCATCGACAAATACAATCAATAATGCATATCAAACCCATACCAGGCGTGGTACATGATCCAGCCATTAGTATCCCGTACCAGGCATGGTACCCAAGCCAATCGTTAGTATTTCCCGTACCAGGCGCATTACCCGAGCTAACAGTTAGTAATTCTTGTACCAGGCGTGGTACCCGAGACAACCAAATGTCTCACAGAAATCCAACAGTCACAAACAATGAACAGACACACTTCTAAACCAACAAGCAACAACACCTAGTTCATTTCACAAGACTGATAACCGGACACTTAGACATTCAAAGACCATTCCTAAGCATGCAACTAGTATAATACTTAAGAAAAATCACACGAACATACAATGCATAAATAAATCGATAACCATCACCTAAGTGTTCAACTTGCCATCCCGATCTACACTAAGACCAACCCCACACTTAAGTTCAACTAACCGGCCTCTCATGGGCCGGTATGAAATAATCATAGTTCAACAATTAAACTCGATCCACTCATGGGACCATCAATAATTACAACAATAGTGTATAATTCCCGCCCCAAGACTAATGCCTGGCTTATCATTTAGACACATGTAGTCATTTTTATCTAATCTGGACCCCCATTCTTGAAAAGTAAGTGCGTTCTAGGGATTTCATCCCCTGACAGTACGGACTCTGGACCCTACCTGTTCATTCCATTTACCTTATTTCAAATATTCCTAAGAACCCGCTACAACTTAGATATTTCCTTATCCCCAATCAGTACCGGTTCTCCGAACCTACCCAACCATCTAGTTCTCCGGAGTCTAGCATCACACACAATTTAACAAGTATAAAATACACTCGAATGAACATGTCATCCCGAACCTATCATTCTCTGTTTAATCAAACAACCAAACCAGTACAATAATCCTCCAATCTCTATACCTGAAGTCCTACAACATGAATCCTCCCATCAATCTACATAATAGTATGAAATGAAAGAAGGTTAAAACCTACTCAATGAAGAAAACTTAGCCTACCTGGATGCCAAGCATCTGCACAATGCACTTTTCGACTCCGTGAAGGTGTTCCCTGACGATTGATAGACCCGAATTCATGGTTTCACGTCCTTTCAGCCAGAATCCCTCCTCTTCATGGCTCTCAAGCTTTGGAGCAGCCTAGAAGGGTTCTTGGAGTAATCCTCGTCTATTTTTGTGGCTGAATGGGAGAGAATAAAATTATAAAACCCATTTTTGAGTTTTCTAATCCCATCACTCCATTAAAGCGGTCCATGCTCTGCTATAACGGTACCACCATAGAGGAACCTACCGTTATAGCGGTGCTGACTGCCGTTGACTTCTGCTATAGAGGTAATTTCTCTACAATAGCGGAGCTCATGATAGCGCTGTGTCAACCACTATAACATATACTCAGAAAATCCTCACAAATGGCCCGTTTCACAACACACTTCAAAATCCTGACATTTTGTACCAACCCTTTCACATCAACTTTGATATCAGGAGTTCTACTCACCCGAATTCATTTTAGAAAGGTCCCCCAGACTCCTTAAGGTCTTGGCTAAATAAAAAACTAGCTCGAACCAAGATATAATACCCAATTTGCACCCGAATTTCCCTAGACCTTACCTTGCTCAGAATTCATCCGAGACTAGCCTAGCCCAAGATTTCTTGCTCCTCAACTCAGAAGTTTTCTAACCCGTTTCTTTGCACGAATAACTCACCCATAAAGAGTTGCCTTTTAATAATTACTGAACAGGTCATTATAACAGATATCAATTTACCCATCGTTTATCCCCGAATGATCTCTAAGGCGGAGGGAAAGAACAAGCCTGCCTCTTTAAGCTTAGTTCTCTGCCATGATAGCGTAAAGATAAGCTTACGCAACCCATTGAAACTCTCAATTCCCTTGGTGTACCCAACCCCAACCAAAAATTAATTTGATCCTGCTCTATCAAGGAATTCCTTCCTTTGAGCTACACAAGGCTAATTAGATTACCCCTTCCCGAGTGCCCAAGAACTCTGGGGCATCATCAAAACACCGGAGAAAAAGAAATTCACACTTAACGAACAAAAACAATTTTTCCTTGCCAAGGGGACTAGATCCCACCTAGGCGACCCATTTCCCGCTATACCCAGAGTTATACTAACCCAAACTCCATTTTGAAAGATTACTATGGGGTATTATACCCCTCACATATCATAGTAACACCTTACTCCTATCAACACTATGCCCCGAGACACCACGTATCTCTAAACTATGCAACAAAAAAAATTCCATTGGAACTCATCCTAGCTTGAGGTTTTTGTCAACTCTCGTCTTAGGGGGAATTCTACCTGGGCACTTACACCCTAACCAATTCTATAGCAAGTACACCCCCATCACCCAAAGAGCAGTGACACCAGGTATTATCATGACCGACCAGAGGGATAAAAAAAGTTAAATAATCTATTTAATAACCCCACTCCCTCAATCGACCCTACCACTAAGGATCATCAATAATAAACCAGCCACTAATCACCCTCAGAACATAAACCTATGAGCAGTGTCCGACACTACTCAGTTAATTACAGCTCATTTTGCCAAATTCTACATGGGTGACTATTCCCACCAATGGCCAATCATAATTTTACCAAATACCAGGGCTAGCATATCTACCATTCCTTTTATCACGCATGGACGCTAAATAATTCGCACAATATCTCACAACTCAATTAGTAATTATTTAAAAAAACTGGGAATGAAAAACAAAACAGACAAAAATAGGACAGGCATTCTACCCCGCGCCCTTCTGCTATAGCGGTTGTCACTTTGCTACATTGGTACTGCCGTGGCGATAGAAAATCCTGCTATAGCAGGATCACCGTAGCGGTACAGTTTTGCTATGGCAGTCCCGATGGCATCAATCCAAAATTTCAAAATTTTCAGAAAAGTATACTCATCCCCTTTTCCAATTATCATTGTTGTAATACCTCAGAAATCGATTCAGCTTTTAAACTCAGAACTTGCAGAATTTTAAACTTCCAGGGACCACGGGTTAAGTCCACAAGCCATGGAAAGTTCCACGAGTCATGGAAAAGACTCGTGATCCCAGTCTTGCAGACCACCCTCAGGTCTAAGGACCACGGGTCAATTTCACGGTTCATGGATGTTTCCATGTATCATGGTACCAATCCGTGGAAATCAGACGGAGAGTGAATATTTCCCTGGAATCACGAATTGGTTCCATGACCACGACTCAAGTCTACGAGCCGTGAGGAGTTCTACGGTCCGTGAAAAGGACCCATGGAACATGAAGCCGAGATTTAAAACAGCTCTTTCTTAATTAAGTCCCAAGGGTATTTTTATAATTACCCACCCTTTTAAATTCTAAATAAGGTTATTTTGACTACTTCTAGAAGGGTTTTTACCCTCATTAGCCTAAGTCCCTCCTCAAATCTTCATTCATCTCCCCAAAAAGGAAAAGAACTTCTTCAAGCCCCAAGTCTCAAGATCCAAGTTCAAGTCTCCTTTCTTTTCAATTTCAAGTGGGTTAGCTTCAATCAAAGTATGTGGGTAACCAATAATGGGTTCCTTCCACCCTTGTTCCCAAGACCCCTAATTTTTATTTTTATTTCATGAACTTTCAAATTAGGGTTCTTACCCAATTCTTATGGGTTTTGCTATAAATTGTTTTCTCATGATTCTATTATGAAATCTATCTTAAGTTACATGATTTTGCATGGGTTTTTACATGTGAACTCCTATTTTATGAATTGAAGGCTAATTATGGTAAATCCTACATGCATGAACTGATTTAAGAAAATTTGGTATTTGATAGCATATTTTTCATGGATTTTCAAGCAAGTGCATGCCTAGTTCCTATATTCTATGAAAGTATATGTTATTATGAAATTGAACTAGATTCATGCAAGTTTTCAAGTTATGAACTATTATGCAATGCAAGACACCCGATGTGCTATCAATGCTCATGAATCATTTTCTAAACCATGATTCGTGAGTAGTATGAAGATCCAGGTTATGAACATGTTTATGAACAAGATTGACATCTAGATATTTCACATGTATGTGAGCCTTATGCTATATATTTTGGGAGTAGTATTTAGCATCGAGCAATGAGGTTTCTAGATAACCCAAGTCTAAAACTATGTTGCCACCGTAGGTTACCCTCGGTGTCTTATAAAAGGATCCTTATGAACATGGTTCTAACCTTGGCCAGTTAGGACAACTTTTTTCAGTGTGGGTGCATGACAATGGACTCCATGTAGCTCATCATGGTTTAATGTTGGTTAAGAGAAACTCCCACATGATTATTTTTAAGTTATGAAGTTATATGATACCTTACTTTAAACCTTGACTTTACTTCATGTATATGTCTTATACCTTGATAATTTTTTATGCTATCTCTTATTTCAAAAGAGCTCATTTTAAGCATGTTTTAAGTATGTTTTTATCATGATCATGCATATCTCACCTACTCAGTATATTCTATAGTACTGACGCATATTTTACACTGCATCCTCTTGATGATATAGATTCAGGTCCCCTCCCTTAGGCACATGGCTAGAGATCACATGCCATTTCCAGTCGGCGAGTCCTCATGGTTCGAGGGCTAGTCATGATTCTAGCTAGTTTTTGACTATTTACTTCCGTACCTTGAGTTAGCTAGGGTCTTGTCCTAGCAACTCTTTATGTCAGGTGTAGAGGCTTTTCAGACATAGCCAGTATTCGAGTCACTCTTTTAAAACTATATTTTGTATTGACTTATCATTTATGGTTTTGGGTTGCCTATATTCTATCTATGCTTCTGCTATGCTTCTGCTATGCTTTCTTATGAATGACTGAGTATGCTATGACCAAGGGTTAGTCTAGGGAACTCTTGCCCTGGATCCTATGTTACGTCTAGGGGGTAACCTCGGGGCATGAAAAAATTGGTATCAAAGCTCAGGTTCAAGAGTCCTAGGATGTTTGAAAGCCGCATCGAGTAGAATCTCTTCCATGTGTGTGAAGCGCGCCACACTTATGAAAGGAAAGCTTTGAGATATCTTAGAAAAACCTTACTTCTTTCATGATCACATCGTGCGTTAGAGTTTAAATCTAATATCCCTCTAATCCTTTCCTTGTACATTTTAGATTATGCCTCGATGTGCTATGCCTCACCGAGCGGCTCAGTATGCTGCTCCTCCAGTTTTGGCCCCCGAGGTCATGAATGAGAAGTTCAGGAATGCCATCCATATGCTAGCCCAGACCTTGGCCGCTCAGGCCAACCAGCCAGATCCTATCCCCGTCCACTGTCAAGGTGGGGTAGCAGCTCGAGTTTATGATTTTATCTGTATGAACCCGCCAAAATTCTGGGGTTCAAAGGTTGGGGAAGATTCGCTTAACTTTTTTAACGAGGTGAAGAAAATCTTTAATGTTATGCAAGTGCCTAGGGTTGATAGTGTTGAGTTAGTATCCTATCAACTCAAGGATGTAGCTAATATCTGGTTCATGTAATATAAGGAAGCTAGGGCTAGAGACGAGGTCCCTATGACTTGGGAGTGTTTCGAAAGGGCTTTCCTCGACTGGTTCTTTACGAGAGAGTTAAGGCAAACAAAGGTCGAGGAGTTTGTGAACTTGAGACAGGGATCCATGAAAGTCCATGAGTAAAGTTTGAGGTTCACTCAGCTCTCCAGATACGCTCCTACTATGGTGGCTGACCCACAGGATCAGATGAGCAAGTACATCTATGGAGTCTCAAACTTGGCAAAAAAAGGAGTGTAGATCTGCTATGTTGTTGAGTGACATGAATATATCCAGACTTATGACTCATTCTCACTAGATCGAGGAGGACAAGCTTAGGGATATGGCTATAGAGAACAAGAGAGTTAGATCTGAGGGTTCAGGTTTTGGCCATCAGAGGTCCGGTGGAGGACATCGCTCCTCATTTTAGAAGAAGTCATTAGGACCCGTTCATTCTTCTGCTACTGCTCCTACTCAAGCCTGGAGGCCTCGTTATGATCAGACTAGTATAGAATCTGGTTCTTGTTCACAGTCTCAGGGGAGTGTTGCTAAAGGATCCTCCTATTCTATTTGTAGCAAGTGTGGGAAGAATCACCCGGGAGAGTATCTTTTGGGCACATGTGCATGTTGTGGATGTGGATAGGCTAGACACATGATTAGAGATTGCCCTTTGACTAAGAAGGGGCAGGGAGGTAGTAGGGCTCAGTCTGCTTTAGCAGCCTCAGGAGGTCGACTAGCCTAGCAGGGCACTACTTGTAGTTCTGGTGGTCAGCGCCAGAATTGTCTTTATGCTATGTCCTCTCGTCAGGACCAGGAGAGTTCACCAGATGTTGTCACTGGTATGTTAAAAGTATTCTCTCTTAATGTGTATATTTTATTGGACCCTGGTGCCTCTCTATCTTTTGTGACCCCTTATGTAGCATGCAAATTCGAAACTTGTCCTGAACTGCTTTTATAACCCTTTTGTGTTTCTACTCCTATTGGTGAGTCAGCTCTAGCCAAAAAAATCTACCAAAATTGCACTATCTCAGTTCTTCACAGAGTCACTTCACCGGATTTAGTAGAGTTGGAGATGACTGATTTTGATGCTATTCTTGGTATGGATTGGTTGTATGCTTGTTATGCTTCTGTTGATTATCGTACTCGGGTTGTCAGTTTCAAGTTTCCAAATAAACCCATCTTAGAATGGAAAGTTAGTCCCCCTTCCTCTAAAGGTCATTTCATATATTATCTTAAGGCTAGGAAGATGATTCTAAGGGTTATATTTATCATATAGTTTGGGTTACGGACATGGAGTCCGGAACCCCATCCCTTCAGTCTGTCCCTATTGTGAATGAGTTCCCAGAAGTATTTCCCAAAGTTTTATCCAGAGTCTCTCCCGAGTGGGAGATCGACTTTGGGATAGACCTTCTTCCAGTTATGAATCCCATCTCTATCCCTCCCTACAGAATGGCTCCCGTGGAACTTAAAGATTTAAAGGATCGGTTAAAAAATCTTCTTGATAAGGGTTTCATTAGGCCTAGCATTTCCCCATGGGGTGCCCCAGTTTTGTTTGTGCGGAAAAAGGATGGTTCTCTTAGAATGAGTATTGACTACCATCAATTCAACAAGGTCACCATTAAGAATAAGTATCCCATTCCTAGGATTGTGGGCTTGTTTGATCAGCTTCAGGGTGCTAGTTTCTTCTCCAAAATCGACCTTAGATCCGGTTATCATTAGCTTCATGTTCGAGAGTATGATATTCTAAAGACAGTCTTCAGGACTCAGTATGGTCATTATGAATTTGTTATTATGTCTTTTGGTCTAAGAAATGCTCTTGTAGCCTTTATGGATTTGATGAACCATGTGTTCAAACAGTATTTGGATATGTTTGTGATTATTTTCATTGATGATATCCTTATCTACTCTCGAAGTGAGGAGGAGCATGAAGACCATTAGAGAGTTGTGTTGCAAACCCTCAAGGATCGACAGATGTTTGCTAAGTTCAGCAAGTGCGAGTTTTGAATGCAGTCTGTTGCTTTTCTGGGTCATATTGTGACTAGAGATGGTATTTGGGTTGATTCTCAAAAGATTGAGGCAATAAAGAACTGGCTTAGACCCACTTCTCCATCTGATATTAGGAGCTTTTTGGGTTTTGCTGGTTACTACAGGAGATTTGTGGAAGGTTTTCTTCCATCACTGCCCCATTGACTCGGTTGACTCAGAAAAAGGTAAAATTTCAATGATCTGATCTATGTGAGAAGAACTTCCAGGAATTGAAGACTAGGTTGACCACACCTCCAGTGTTGGCTCTACCCGAGGGCCTAAATGACTTTGTTGTGTATTGTGATTCTTCTAGGATTGGTTTGGGTTTTGTTTTGATGCAGCGTGGTAAAGTGATTGCTTATGCCTCTAGACAACTTAAGGTTCATGAGAAAAACTACCCTACTCATGATCTTGAGCTAGCAGCCGTGGTTTTCGCTTTAAAGATTTGGAGACATTACTTGTATGGTGTGCATGTGGATGTTTTCACCGATCATAAGAGTCTTCAGTATGTGTTCACTCAGAAGGAATTGAATTTGCATCAAAAGAGATGGCTTGAGCTTCTTAAGGATTATGATATGAGTGTGCTTTACCACCTGGGTAAGGCCAATGTTATGGCAGATACACTTAGTAGATTGTCTATGGGTAGTGTGTCTTCAGTCGAATATGGGAAGAAGGAATTGGTTGAGGAGGTTCATAGGCTTACTTGGTTGGGAGTTCGCCTTATGGACTCGACATAAGGTGGTGTTATTGTTCAGAATGGTTCTGAATCATCTTTGTAGTTGAAGTGAAGGCAAAGCAAGACAGTGATCCTATTTTGCTTCAGCTAAAAGGTGCAGTCCATCAGAAAAGGATTGAGGTTTTCTCCCAAGAGGGAGATGGTGTGCTTTGCTATCAGGGTCATTTGTGTGTGCCAGATGTAGATGGGTTGAGATAGCAGATTCTGACTGATGCTCTTAGTTCTAGATATTCTATTCACCCCGGTGCCACCAAGATGTACCGTGATCTATGGGAAGTCTATTAGTGGAATGGTATGAAGAAGGACATAGCTTGTTTTGTGGCTAAGTATCCCAACTGTCAGCAAGTGAAGGTAGAACATCAACCACCGGGTGGCATGACTCAGGACATTGACCTTTCTACTTGGAAGTGGGAAGCTATCAATATGGACTTTATCACTAGGTTGCCTCGTACTCAAAGACAACATGATTCTATTTGGGTGATCGTCGACCGGATGACTAAGTCATCCCACTTCTTGGCCGTTAAGATTACTGATTCAGCAGGTGATTATGCCAGACTCTACATTCAGGAGATAGTCAGATTGCATGGTGTTCCTTTGTCTATCATTTCAGATAGATGTACTCAGATTTACCATCCAGTTTTGGAGGTCGTTTCAAAGAGGTCTTGGTACTCAGGTGAAGCTTAGCATAGCTTTTCACCCACAAATGGATTGCCATACAGCGGTTACTATTCAGACTTTGGAGGATATGTTAATAGCTTGTGTGATTGACTTCAAAGGTAATTGGTGTGATCACTTACCTCTTATTGAGTTTGCCTACAACAACAACTTTCACTCTAGTATCCAGATGGCTCCTTATGAGGCACTTTATGGTCGAAGGTGTAGGTCTCCTATTGGTTGGTTTGAGGTAGGTGATACAGCTTTGATTGGTCCATATTCGGTTCATGAGACTATGAAGAAGGTTCAACTTATTAGGGAGAGGTTGAAGACCGCTCAGAGTCGACAAAAATCATATGCAGATGTGAAGAGAAGGGAATTGGAATTTGAGGTTGATGATTGGGTTTTTCTGAAGGTGTCACCCATGAAGAGTGTGATGAGATTTAGCAAGAAAGGGAAGCTTAGTCCCTATTTTGTAGTTCCTTATTGGATTCTGAGAAGAGTTGGTAGTGTTGCTTATGAGTTGGATTTGCCATCGGATTTAGAAGTGGTTCATCCGGTTTTGCATATTTCCTTATTGAAGAAGTGTGTTGGTGATCCGACCTCGATTGTTCCTTTGGAGGATGTGGGTGTGAAGGATAGTCTTACTTATGAGGAGGTTCCCGTGGAGATTCTTGATCGTCAGATTCGGAGGTTGAGAAACAAAGAAGTCACTTCGGTAAAAGTTCTTTGGAGGAATCAACTTGTTGAAGGAGCTACTTGGGAAGCAGAAGTAGCCATGAAAGCCAAGTACCCTCATCTCTTCTCCTCTGATTCCATTTCACCTTGAGGTAATAGTTTCCTCCTTAGTATGTTCCTCCGGTTCTATTTCACCCATTTTTCTCATGATCCTAGTATGTATTCATGTTTTCCAAGTTAATTCAGTCGTGTTTTAAGTTGAAAAGTTCAGTTTTCATGTTTATTCCCTGGGTTCCATGTTTTATTGTTGGTTGGGTTGTTGTTCTCTCCAGTTTTTCTTGCTTAGTCTTCATTCGAGGATGAATGATCCCAAGGGGGAGATATTGTAACACCTCGGAAATTGATTCAGCTTTTATACTCAGAACTTGCAAAATTTTAAACTTTCAGGGACCACGGGTCAAATCCACGAGCCGTGGAAAGTTCCATGAGTCATGGAAAAGACTCATGATCCCAGTCCTACAGACCACCCTCATGTCTGAGGACCACATGTCAATTTCACAATTCATGGATGTTTCCACAGATCGTGGTACCAACCCGTGGAAATAAGACAGAGAGTGACCATTTCCCTGGAACCACGAATTGGTTCTACGACTTGTAGAAGTTTCTACGGGTCATCCTGTTAGTCCATGGAAAGTTATACGCAACCTAAAATTCTTGATTCAGGAACCACGACTCAAGTCCACTAGTCGTGAGGAGTTCTACGGTCCATGAAAAGGACCCGTGGAACCTGAAGCCAAGCTTTAAAACAACTTTTCTTAATTATGTCCCAGGGGTATTTTTATAATTACCCATCCTTTTAACTCCTAAATGAAGTCGTTTTGACTACTTCTAGAAGGGTTTTCACCCTCATTAGCCTAAGTCCCTTCTCAAATCTTCATTCATATCCCCAAAAAGGAGAAGAACTCCTTTAAGCCCCAAGTCTCAAACTCCAAGTTCAAGTATCCTTTCTTTTCAATTTCAAGTTGGTTAGCTTCAATCAAGGTATGTGGGTAACAAACAATGGGTTCCTTCCACCCTTGTGCCCAAAACCCCTAATTTTTATTTTGATTTCATGAACTTTCAAATTAGGGTTCTTACCCAATTCTTACAGGTTTTGCTATAAATTGTCTTCTCATAATTCTGTTATGAAATCTATATTAATTTGCATGATTTTGCATGGGTTTTTACATATGAACTCCAATTTTATTAATTGAAGGCTAATTATGGTAAATTCTACATGCATGAACTGATTTAAGAAAAATTGGTATTTGATAGCATGTTTTTCATAGATTTTCAAGCAAGTGCATGCCTAGTTCGTATGTTCTATGAAAGTATATGTTATTATGAAATTGAACTAGAGTCATGCATGTTTTCAAGTTATGAACTATTATGCAATGCAAGACACCCGATGTGCCATCAATGCTCATGAATCATTTTCTAAGCCAAGATCCGTGAGTAGTATGAAGATCCAGGTTATGAACATGTTTATGAACAAGCTTGATATCTAGATATGTAACATGTATGTGAGCCTCATGTTATATGTTTGGGAGTAGTATTTAGCACCGAGCGATGAGGGTTCTAGATAACCCAAGTCTAAAACTATGTTGCCACCGTAGGTTGCCCTCCGTGGCTTATGAAAGGATCCTTATGAACATGGTTCTAACCTTGGCCGGTTAGGATGACCTTTTTTAGTGTGGGTGCATGACACTGGCCTCCATGTAGCTCATCATGGCTTAATGTTGGTTAAGAGAAACTCCCACATGATTATTTTCAAGTTATGAAGTTATATGATACCTTACTTTGAACCTTGACTTTACTTAATGTATATGTCTTATACCTTGATAATTTCTTATGTTATCTCTTATTTCGAAAGAGCTCACTTTTAGCATGTTTTAAGTATATTTTTATCATGATCATTCATATCTCACCTACTCGGTATATCCTATAGTACTGATGCATATTTTGCGTTGCATCCTCTTGCTGATGCAGATTCAGGTCCCCTCCCTCAGGCACGTGGCTAGAGATCACAGGCCATTTCCAGTCAGTGTTGGTGAGTCCTCATGGTTAGAGGTATAGTCATGATTCTAGCTAGTTTTTGACTATTTACTTCTATATCTTGAGTTAGCTAGGGTCTTATCGTAGTAACTCCTTATGTCAGGTGTAGAGACTTTTCAGACATAACCAGTATTCGACTCACTCTTTTAAAACTATGTTTCGTATTGACTTATCATTTATGGTTTTGGGTTGCCTATATTCTATCTATGCTTCCTCTATTGTTTCTTATAAATGACTGAGTATGCTATGACCAAGGGTTAGTCTAAGGCACTCGTGCCTCGGATTCTGTGTTACGTCTAGGGGGTAACCTCGGGGTGTTACAATTGTCTAACCCCGTCAATCCCGCCATGGCCTTAAACAACCCCTAGGACCATTTTTGGCAATGCACAGATTAAAACTTAGCATCACAATATCACCAATCATAAAAGATTCACAGAAGAAAATCGTTCTCAACAATACATTCTCGCTATTACACACGAATAACCTCCTTGTTCCCATGGTTCCCAACTAAGTCTCGACTTTCCTTAAACCGAAGCTTCCCTACAGTCGTAAATCCTTTCCATTCACCATCTTAACCAATGATGAGTGCTTGTACGAAAGTTATATGAAATTCTTAACTCTACACACATAGCATTTTATCAAAAACCAAATCATACCAATTCAAATTATGATGACCTTTAGACCCACAATTTCACAGTAAGACAACCAATCACATACGAACCAAGTAAGTCATACACGCACTGTAACGCACAAATAATTCAACTTCAGGCTACAATGAAATCAATTCACATAATTCACTCTCTGTTCGTCCCATGGATGACCATTAGTCGATCATCCATGTCTTACCACAATTCCTGCTATTAAGCAATAATAGCCCTTGTCCCTGGTACTTATTCATATACCAACCACTTAAAACCTAAGTTTTCACAAGTATATATATCATTTTCCCTTATCAGTTTTACCAGTGATAAGACCCTGCCCAACATTTAGCATACTATTTTCCACAGGAATCACAAAACAAGAATTCCTTCAATCATGAACACATAACCAAGTTAAGACTCTTCACCAACCACAAATTTCAAAGTAAGTCAAGAAATTACACACCATACAATCACAGTCATTCAAATAATGCAATACATACAATCAGAAGTCTCGAGCTCCAACACTCAATCAAATCAATTTCATTACCCTTTATTCACTTCATGGATGACCGTTAGCCGATTCATCCACCCTTTACATAGCCTCCCAGGCCAAATACCAATTGGGACCTTCCCGATTCAAATTTACCTTGCTTGTGTTATCTCAATCGGAGTCAAACGACATCCTTTTTCATTGTCGAGCTACCAATTAGAATCGAGAGATACCAATTGGACTCAACCCATGCAAGCAAGTAACAAACCTCATGAAAGAAGTGAACAAAGAGAGATGTTTCCTAGAATGCTTCATAGCTTCCCAAAGATTAGATGTGGATGTCAACACACCAATTCGCAGGACTCTATTTGACATTTTGCTCTTGTACTGGGAGACCAGTAACCTGGGATCTGATACCATTTGTCACAACCCAACTACCGGGCCGTGCGGGCACCTACTCTAATCCATCTAGATAGGAGAACCATTACCACCCGAACCAACAAGTAATGCATAAAAATAAATAAATCATCAAATAAGCCTTTTTAATACATGAAAATTTTTACAAGATATACGGAAAAACCTTTTACAATTCTGAATATAGCCCTTCCTAGAACCTAGTCTAAGCTGATACAAGAGATACTACAAGAGTAATTCGAAAATGAAAGAGGACATAACTCTCACCATAGAAGCAAGAAATAGGAGCTGTTGGAGATCACCATCATCATGTACCGATGAAACATCACCAACCCTATAATCAGATTATACCAAAAAGGTATAGCAAGAGTAGAATCAGTGCAAACACACGTACTGATAGGCATCATCGGTTGACCCGAATCCACTCGTACCATTATATAAGAAATCAAGGGAAATGCACAATTTATTTCAATACTCACCCTTCAACATTCACCTTACCAAAGCCCAATATTAACCCAAGCCTGCCTATCCCTTAGACTTCCCAAGTCACCTTGTTACCTAGACTTCCCAAGTCACCTTAACCCTTAGACTTCCCGTACACTAATGGCTGGATCCCGTACCAGGCGTGGTACCCAAGCCAACCGTTAGTATTTTCCGTACTAGGCGTGTTACCCGAGCCAACAATTAGTAATTCTTGTACCAGGTGTGGTAGCCGAGCCAACCAAATGTCACACAGAAATCCAACAGTCACAAACAATGAACAAACACACTTGTAAACCAACAAGCAACAACACCTAGTTCATATCACAAGACTGATAACCGGACACTTAGACATTCAAAGACCATTCCCTAAGCATGCAACTACTACAATACTTAAGAAAAATCACACGAACATACAATGCATAAGGAAATCGATAACCATCACCTAAGTGTTCAATATCCCATCTCGGTCTACACTAAGACCAACCCCATAATTAAGTTCAACTACCCGGCCTCTCATGGGCCTGTATGAAATAATCACAGTTCAATAATTAAACCCGGTCCACTCATGGGACCATCAAGAATTACAACAATAGTGTATAATTAGACCCGCCCAAACACTAATCCCCGACTTATTGTTTAAACACATGTAGTCATTTTCATCTAATCTAGACCCCCATTCTTGAAAAGTAAGCGCGTTCTAGGTATTTCATCCCCTGACAGTACAGACTCTGGACCCTGCTTGTTCATTACATTTACCTTATTTCAAATATTCTTGGGAACCCGCTATAACTTAGCAATTTCCTCATCCCCAATCATTATCGGTTCCCCAAACCTACCCAACCATCTAGTTCTCCAGAGTCTAGCATCACACATAATTTAACAAGTATAAAATACACCCTAATGAACATGTCTTCCTGACCCTATCATTCTCTATTCAATCAAACAACCAAACTAGTACAATAATCCTCCAGACTTCGTGCCCAAAGGCCTAAAACATGAATCCTTTCAATCTATATAATAGTATGAAATAAAAGCAGGTCAAAATCTACTCAATGAAGAAAAACCTAGCCTACCTGGATGCCAAGCAGCTGCACAATGCACTTTCTGGCTCCATGAAGTTGTTCCTTGATGATTGATAGGCCTGAATTCATGGTTTCACGTCTTTTCAGCTGGAATCCCTCCTCCTCATGGCTCTCAGGCTTTGGAGTAGACTAGGAGGGTTCTTGGAGTAACCCTCATATGTTTTTGGGGATAAATAAGAAGAGAATAAAAATATAAAACCCGTTTTTGAGTTTTTTGATCCAATCGATTTGCTATAGCAGTCCATGCTCCACTATAGCGGTACCTCCGTAGTAGAACTTAGTAATTTCTTCGCTATAGCAGAGGTTGTGGTAGCGCTGTGTCAACCGCTCTAGCAATTGACATAGAACAGAACCTCGAAAAATCCCTAAAAATTGCTCGTTTCATAACACACTTCAAAACCCTGACATTTCGTACCAACCCTTTCACGTCAACTTTAATATCGAGAGTTTTACTAACCCGAATTCATTTCTGAAAGGTCCTCCAGACTCCTTAAGGTCTTGGCTAACAGGAAAACTAGCTCAACTTAAGAATTCAAATTTCCCAAGACCTTACCTTGCTCAGAATTCATTCGAGACTAGCCTAGTCCAAGATTTCCAACTTCTCAACTCAGAAGTTTTCTAACCCGTTTCTTTGCATGAATAACTCACCCATAACGAGGTACCTTTTAATAACGATTGAATAGGTCGTTACACAGTGCTTGGTTAATAAAAAGATAATCTCTTTCATCCAGTCTATTATGCTAGCAAAACCTTGAACCCATCCTAAACAAAATACACTATGACTGAACAAGATTTGCTTGCCGTAGTGTTTTCTTTTGAAAAATTTTGGGCATACCTGTTGGGGACCAAAGTAGTTGTGCACACATATCATGCTGCAATTAGGTATTTGATGACTAAGAAGGATGCCAAGCCAAGGCTTATCCAATGGGTCTTGTTACTCTAAGAGTTCAATTTTGAGGTGAAAGACTAAAGAGGTTATGAAAACCAAGTGGCTGACCAATTGTCTAAATTGTAAGAAGAAGGATGACCTATGGGAGAACTTGAAATAAATGATGCATTCTCTGACGAACATATCTTGGTTGCATCTCATGATATGATACCTTGGTTCGCTGATTTTTCTAACTTCTTAGCAAGTGATCTATTGCCGAAAGGTCTATTATTCCATCAGAAGAAAAAAAATTCTTCATGAAGCTCGAAAATTCTATTGGGATGAGCCATATCTCTTTTGGATTTATGCTGATGGTATGATTTGAAGGTGCATTCCCTAAGTAGAGATGATACCCATTTTTGAAGCTTGTCATTCCTTATTGGTTGGTGGTCATCATGGTGGCATGTTAATAGCCTCAAAAGTGTTGCAAAGAAGATTCCATTGGCCAACTCTCTACCAAGATGCACCTTATCTAGTGAAACAATACAAACAATGCCAACGTGAGGGGGGAGTATCTCATCACCATGAGCTTTCATTGACACCAATCTTAGAAGTTGAGTTATTTGATGTGTGGGGCATAGATTTCTTGGGACTATTTGTAATCTCTTTTGGAAACACTTAAATTCTCGTGGTTGTGGACTATGTATCCAAATGGGTAGAAGCAATGGCTTTACCACACAATTAAGTGAAAGGCGTCACGACATTTCTCAAGAAACACATATTCTCTCATTTTGGCTTTTTTCATGCCATTATTAGGGATGGAGGATCTCACTTTTGCAAACGGTTGTTTAGTGCTCTACTTGAGAAATAAGGAGTCAAGCATAAATTTGCCACCCCTTACCACCCACAAACAAGTGGCCAAGTTAAAGTATCCAATAGGGAGATCAAGTCCATTCTCACAAAAATGGTGAATGCCAATAGAACGGATTGGGCACAGAAATTGGATGATGCATTGTGGGCCTACATGACAGCATACAAAACTCCTATTGATATGTATCTATATCAAATAATTTTTGAGAAAGCTTGCCATCTTCTGGTGGAGTTAGAACATAAAGCCATGTGGGCTTTGAAAAGGCTGAATTTGAATTGGAAAAAAGCTGTTCATGCTAGGGTTCAAGACCTCAATGAGATAGATGAATTTTGGATGCGAGCATATGAGAATGCCTCACTCTACGAAGCCCGAATAAAGCATTACCATGATCATCAAATCCTAAAGTGAGAATTCTCTCCCGGCGATTAGGTGCTCTTGTTCAATTCTAGACTCTAGCTTTTTCCGGGTAAACTAAAGTCAAAATGGCCCATCCCCTTCAAGGTATCTCAAGTTCTTACAAATGAAGCAATTGAGTTGGAAGCCTGTCACGCCCCGAAGCTACCCCCTAGGCGTAACACGGGACTCGGGACCACGAGTGTCCTAAGTTAACCCTTGGTCATAGCATACTCAGTTATTTAATACAAGAAACATAGCAAAAGCAAGCATAATAGAGATAGAAATCCATAAACTGAAATGGGATAAAGTCTACAGAATACCAATCCAGAATACAAACTAGCTATGTCTGAAGCCTCTAAGTCTAACATAAGAGTTGATGGAACAAGACCCCAACTAACTCAGAAATCTGAAGAAAACAACATAAAGATATAAGTCTAACACTAGCCCTCGAATAATGAGGACTCACCAACGGAAGCTAGATCTCTGACGATTACTATCCACGAGCCTAAGGAGTGGAGCCTGAATCTGCATCATCAAAGGATGCATCACAATATATGCGTTAGTACTATAGGATGTACTGAATATAAGAGATGTGCATAAATGAAATCAAAAAACATACTTAAAACATAGTTAAGGCTGAGATCATACATAAAAGAGAAGTCATAAGAAAATCATACTTTTAAGCATAAGGTAAAAGATATCAAAGCATAAGACTTAAAAACATTCATATGGGAGTTTCTTATAACCGACAGTAGACCATGTGAGCTACATAGAATCCAACTACATAACTCTAGTTGGCAAAGCTACCCTGAACCTTGCCAACGAATGGGGTACTATACATATCATAGCCTGGAACCACTTTCATAAGGGACACTCTCAACTAATGAGGATCCATCTTCATGAGGAGACACTTTAAACTAACGAGGACCCTCTTCACCTACGCTGGCAATGTAGTTTTAGACTTGGGTAATCTAACCCTCATCGCTCGGTGCTAAATACTACTCCCAAAAACATGCATACATGTAGCTCATATATACTTGTGACATATCTATTTGAAAAGCATAAGGACATATCTAATGTCCTGTAAATTCAAATCATAAGTCTTAAAGCTTATCATAGCCATAATTCACCTGTCTTTCTAAATTCATAACTTGAAGAATTTGGCATGCAATTTCATAAATACTTGAGATCATAATATCAATGCATGCAATTTTCCTTAAATCAAGCCATGCATGCAAAATTTAGCTAGAATTATCCTTCGAATCATAAGGTAAATAATAAGTTGCAAAATCCACGTAAATCATGAAATTGAACTTAGAATTTATTGAAGAATCATGAGAAAACACTTAATAGGAAAGCCCATGACAATTGGGTAAGAACCCTAACTTGAAATTCATAAATTCAATTTAGAAGAATTGGGGTTTTGAGCATAAGGGTGAAAGAATTCCCCTATTGAATACCCACATACCTTGATTGAAGCTTACCCAACTGAAATTGAAAAGAAGAGGAGGCTTGAACTTGGAGCTTGAGACTTGGATCTTGAAGGAGTTCCTTTTTCCCAATTTGGTAGATGAATGAGAGATAATGAGAGACTTAGGATAATAAGAGTAGAAACCCTACTAAAAGTGGTCAAAACAACCTCATTTAAGAGTTAAAAGGGTGGGTAATTATAAAAATACCCCTAGGATTAATTTAAGAAAAATATGTTTTAAAACTCGGCTTCAGGTTCCACGGGTCCTTTCCACGGACCGTAGAAGTAAGCATGGCTCGTGAATTATAGTAGTGGTCCCTAAGAAAATATTCCAAGTTGCGGATAACTTTCCACGGACTAACATGATGACCCGTAGAAACTTCTAGGAGTCATGAACCAATTCATGGTTTCGGGGAAGTTGACCACTCTCTGTCTGATTTTAATGGGTTGGTTCCATGACTCATGGAAACATACACAAACTGTGAAATTGAATCATGGTTCTCATACCTGAGGGTGGTATGCAGGACTGGAATCATGAGTCCTTTCCACAACTCGTAAAACCATCCACGGCTCGTGGACTTGACCCGTAATCCCTGGAAGTTCAAAATTTTAGCAAGTTTCTAAGTTTAAAAGTTGAATCGAATTTGGGGGTGTTACAATATCTCCCTCTTGGGATCATTCATCCTCGAATGAAGATTAAGCAAGGAAAACTGGAGAGAAAATAGCCCAACCAAGCAACAAAACATAAATGTCAAGGATAAACATGAAAACAAAGCTTTTCAACTTAAAACATGATTAAAATACCTTCGGAAAACATGAATGCATGCTAGGATCATGAGAGAAACTGATGGAATAGATTCGGAGGAACATACTAAGGAGGAAACTAATACCTCAGGCTGAAACTGGGTCGGAAAGAAAAAGATGAGGGTACTTGGCCTTCATGGCTGCTTCTGCTTCCCAAGTAGCTCCCTTAACTAGCTGATTTCTCCAAAGGACTTTCACCAAAGCTACTTCTTTGTTTCTCAACCTCCGAATCTGATGATCAAGAATATCTACGAGAACTTCCTCATAAGTAAGGTTATCCTTCACACTCACATCTTCCAAAAGAATAATTAAGGTCGGATCACCAACACACTTCTTCAACATAGAAACATGGAAAACTAGATGAACCGCTTCTAAATCTAATGGCAAATTTAACTCATAATCCATACTACGAACTCTTCTTAGAATCCGATAAGGACCTACATAGAAGGGACTAATCTTCCCTTTCTTGCCAAATCTAACCACACCCTTCATGGGTGACACCTTTAGAAATACCCAATCATCAGCCTCAAACTCTAACTCTCTTCTTCTCACATTTGCATATGATTTTTGTCGACTCTGAGCGGTCTTCAACCTCTCCCTAATAAGCTGAACCTTCTCCATAGTCTCCTAAACCGAATCAGGACCAATCAAAGTTGCCTCACCTATCTCAAACCAACCAAAAGTGCCTCATAAGGAGTCATCTGGATGCTAGAATAAAAGCTATTGTTGTAGGCAAACTCAATAAGAGGTAAGTGATCATCCCAACTACCCTCAAAATCAATCACACAAGCTCTCAACATATCCTCCAAAGTCTGAATAGTACGCTCTGCCTGGCCATCCGTCTATGGGTGAAAAGTTGTGCTAAGCTTCACCTGAGTACCAAGACCTCTCTTAAAAGACTTCCAAAACTAGGATGTAAACTGAGTACCTCTATCTGAAATGATGGATAATGGAACACCATGCAAGCGGACTATCTCATGGATGTAGAGTCTAGCATAATCATCCGCTGAATCTGTAGTCTTGGCAGCGAAGAAGTGGGCTGATTTGGTCATCGTATCGATAATCGCCCAAATAGAATCGTGTTACCTTTGAGTATGAGGCAAACCAGTAATGAAGTCCATATTGATCGCTTCCCATTTCCAAGTAGGAAGGTCAATATCCTGAGTTATGCCACCCGATCGCTGATGCTCTACCTTCACTTGCTGACAGTTGGGACACTTAGCCACAAAATCGGCTATGTCCCTCTTCATACCATTCTACCAATAGACTTCTCGTAGATCACGGTACATCTTGGTGGCACTAGGGTGAATAGAATATCTGGAACTATAAGCCTCAGTCAAAATCTGCTATCTTAACCCATCTACATTTTGCACACACAAAATGGGACAAGACCCCAACTAACTCAGAAATCTGAAGAAAACAACATAAAGAGATAAGTCTAACACTAGCCCTCGGATAATGAGGACTTACCAATGGAAGCTAGATCTCTACCGATGTCTAGCCACAAGCCTAAAGAGTGGAGCCTGAATCTACATCATCAAAGGATGCAGCGCAAGATATGCGTCAGTACTATATGATGTAATGAATATGAGAGATATGCATAAATGAAATTAAAACATGCTAAAAACATATTTAAGGCTGAGATCATGCATAAAATAGAAGTCATAAGAAAATCATACTTTTAAGCTTAAGGTAAAAGATATCAAAGCATAAGACTTAAAACCATTCATACGAGAGTTTCTTATAACCGATAATAGACCATGTGAGCTACATGGAATCCAACTACATAACTCTAGTTGGCAAAGCTACCCCGAACCTTTCCAATAAAAGGGGTACTATACATATCATAGCGTGGAACCACTTTTATAAGGGACACTCTCAACTAACGAGGACCCATCTTCATGAGGAGATACTCTCAACTAACGAGGACCCTCATCACCTATGCTGACAACATAGTTTTGGACTTGGGTAATCGAACCCTCATTGGTCGGTGCTAAATACTACTCCCAAAAATATGCATACATATAGCTCATATCTGCTTGTGACATATCTGATGTTAAATCTGTTTGAAAAGCATAAGGACATATTTAATGTCATGCAAATTCAAATCATAAGTCTTAAAGCTTAGCATAGTAATAATTCACTTGTCTTTCTAAATTCATAACTTGAAGAATTTGGCATGCAATTTCATAAATACTTGAGATCATAATATCAATGCATGCAATTTTCCTTAAATCAATCCATGCATGCAAAATTTAGCTAGAATTAGCCTTCGAATCATAAGGTAAATAATAAGTTTCAAAACCCACGTAAATCATGAAATTGAACTTAGAATTTATTGAAGAATCATGAGAAAATACTTAATAGGAAAGCCCATGACAATTGGGTAAGAACCCTAACTTGAAATTCATAAATTCAATTTAGAAGAATTGGGGTTTTGAGCATAAGGGTGAAAGAATTCCCCTATTGAATACCCACATACCTTGATTGAAGCTTACCCAACTGAAATTGAAAAGAAGAGGAGGCTTGAACTTGGAGCTTGAAGGAGTTCCTTTTCCCAATTTGGTAGATGAATAAGAGATAATGAGAGATTTAGGCTAATAGGAGTAGAAACCCTACTAAAAGTTGTCAAAATGACCTCACTTAAGATTTAAAAGGATGGGTAATTATAAAAATAAGAAAAAGTTGTTTTAAAACTCGTTTTCAGGTTCCACGGGTCCTTTCCACGGACCGTAGAAGTAACCACGGCTCGTGAATTAGAGTCGTGGTCCCTAAGACAAAATTCTAGGTTGTCGATAACTTTCCATGGACTAATAGGATGACCCATAGAAACTTCTATGAGTCGTGGAACCAATTTGTGGTTTCGGGGAAGTTGAACACTCTCTGTCTAATTTCCATGGGTTGGTTCCACGACACGTGGAAACTTCCACAAACTGTGAAACTGACTCGTGGTTCTCAGACCTGAGGGTGGTCTGCATGAATGGAATCACGAGTCCTTTCCATGACTCATGGAACCATCCACGGCTCATGGACTTGACCCGTGATCCCTAGAAGTTCAGAATTTCAGCAAGTTTTTAAGTTTAAAAGCTGAATCGAATTCGGAGGTGTTACAAAGCCAAAAATGGCTCAACATTTAAAGTCAATGGGAAACGAGTCAAGAAATATTTGGAATTCTGAAAGAGGTCGCGCTCATTTAAGTGACTTAACTCGATGAACCATGACTTAGAGGTACCCTTGTCGAGCCGTGACATTAAACCAAGCGCTTCTTGGGAGGCAACCCAAGCATCCACTTTTATTTTGGTATTTTTTTCTTTGTGTTATTTTGTTGTTGTTTTTGTTAAAGTTTGTAGGTAATAGGTGAATTAATAGGGTTAAAATGTTTGGAAGGCATCAAAAATGATTCCTGCTCAAGGCAAGAGGTGAAACACACTTGAAGAAGTGCGCTTCGCACGCTCATTGCCCATCAAAACAATTCCTTACTCTAACTTTACAACCCACATGCGCTGAGTCATACAAATAGCACACCATATTTTGCATCTCACATCACACTTCGTATGAGAAGAGGTAGATCACTGGCAGCTCGATGAGATTTGGGACCAAACATGTGGCATAAGGTGTGAATCACGCCTTTGGTTATGCAGCATGCACACTGTGTCGCACCTTTAAATATATCACTAGCATTCCACCCAATTTTTATCATGCTCTGAAAAAGCCAGGGTGTTTCACCCTTGTCCTTTTGCGCATCGCACATCACTTTGCACATGGGAAGGAAGATCACTAGCAACTTTTTTCATTTTCATCACTCAGGGCATTTTGCACCGGTCCTTCTATGTGTCACGTGACACTACAAAGAGTACTTCTCACCTAGCACTTATTTCATTAGGGACAATGTTCTGTTTAAGCTTGGGGGTGCTGAGCCATCCATGTGAAATATGTTTTAATTAGCAAAATGTTGTTGCATGGATTTAATTGTAGTCGCCTTGTTAATAATAGATTAGTTGAATAAACTCCAAGGATTTTATTCATACCATGATTCTTTCCCAAGGAACAAATTATTTTCTTTTATTGTCTTTTGTTTATTTTTGTGTCAAACCAGGTTGGTGTTTTCCTATGATAGATTGAAAGGCGACTTTCTCAAGGGAAAATTCCAAATTTTAGTATTAAATTGAGTCTGTGTTTTGCCTGTCTTGAAATAGGCCCACCAAAAATTTAAGAGATTTTGCAAATTGAAGAGAATAGGGGAAAATGATTTCTTGCACATTCTCCATTTGGCTTGATCGATTCATAATTGAGTGTGTAAAAGAACTCGAAATAGTTTATCAAAAGTCATTTGTCCCAATTGATTGTGATACTAATTGTGAAATTCTTATGTTGTGATGCCTTGTGTGGTAAGGTTATACTTCATTCTTGTGTACATGTGTTATCTAGAACTTGCCCCGAATATGATTCAAGGTGAAATCCTATATGTCACCAACCTTGAAAGATGACCTTTGGCCCTTTTTGAATAGACACTTCACCCAAATTGACTTCCCTTGACATTGATCCTAGTAAGCCCCTTTGAGCTTGTGACCTTTTTTTGGCACCTTGTTAGGCATCTTGACCCTTTTTAGAACCTCAATTTTTGCACCCATCCTCCCTAATTGCTCAAAAGTGAAATGTAGGCTAAAAGTCTAAGTTTGGGGGGGTATTAAAAAGATAACATAGGCAAAAGCCTAAGTTTGGGGGTGTACGCACACAAGTGGAGAAGAAAAGGAGTTGTGCTTCAATGCAAGGTAGTACCTTATGCTTGAAATGAAAAATTTGCTTCGAAATGTCCAATGAAATGAGCAAATTTAAAGGAAAGGAAGAAATAGGTGCTACAATTTGAAGGTTATAAAGGATGTTGAGTGATCAAGTTGAAGGGAAACTTGGGTTGTGAGAGGGAGAAATAAGGTGAAGTTAATGTTCGAAAATATGAGCGGTGTTTTCAATGATCACAAGGAGAGTTAGGGAGGTTTAGTTACTTGAGCCAAATTTAATCCTCACCTTAATCCTAGCCAACATCGTTGCCCACAAGTCCTTAGCGATTCCGATCTTGGTATCTCTACATTAGTGGCAAATTACATGAAGGGAAAGCCTATGGTTCAATGCGTGTGCACTCGAACTTCTTTGAGAGAGTAAGAATCTCTTTGGTTCTCTTATAATCCCTCTTTAATAAGAATTGCATGATTGTGAGTTAGATTCTTTCTTGTGAAGTGTAGCATCGCACACTTGAAACGAATGATGAAGTCTCTATTTCAATTAAGAAGAATGAATGAGACAAGTTGTATGGCGAATCTCGAGGCAAACCTTGAAGGTCCATGCCAATGACTTGAGAAGCTTGATAATCTTATTTTGAATAACAAATCCCCTGCTTTTGAATGAGAAATGAATTTTTTTTATAAACGTTTTAAAATAAGCACTTGCCTTTAGAATATGGTGATACCAGTTGAGATGAGCATTGTAGTTGAGTTTTTTTTTGTTTTCAGTCTTTTGTTTGTTATTTTCTTAGATTAAGAATAGAGTCAATCTTGTGTACCACCCTTGTGTTTTGAGAACCTATTTCATTCCTTATTTTGTGAGTAACTTGCTTGAGGACAAGCAATAGTTCAAGTTTGAGGGTTTGATAAGTTGGTAATCTACCAACTTATTGAGCCTTTATTCATGAATTATTGCCATATTTTGATGAGAATTAGAGGTACTTATTTCATTTATTGACATAAATGTAGGTACTCTTGATCTAGAGAAGAAAGCAAATAAATTGAACCCAAAGAGCCAAAAATAAGTTAAAGTGTAAAGGTGATCGGAAAAGAGAAAAGAACTGTCAAGAGGTGCGAGCCGCACATTGCAAGGTGTGGCCACACTACACTTTGCACATGAGTCGCACAGATGGTGGAACTTTCTGCCTAGAGAAAAAGGGACATGCGAGCCACCCAATAAAGGGTGTGATCGCACGTCAGTTGCACCAGCCCCAAAGAGCATTTTTGTCCAAAGTCATGTGACGTAATTGGGAAGGTCCTAAAACACATTTTGAGGTGTGTACCTGATATACAATTCAGTTTTTACTTTTTCCAAGGATGATATTGAGATTACACTCTTTTCTCTTCTTCTTTCCCAATTGAAAATACCATTTGTAAAGATTTTGAGCTTAGTTGTTAATATGAATAGAAATTTGAGTAACCCATTTGGTATATCCTCTTGTTTCCTTAATATGAGTAGCTAAATCCTTTTCTAAGGGTATGTGCATGATGGGTGTTTGAATTTGAGTATGTGTATTGATTGATTGTGCTTATAATTGATTATTTAGTATGGGCTATTGAATTCTTCAAGGTTTAATTATAAAATTGATGGTTGCAAACATTGATTGAGTTTACTAATTTAGTTCTTGCTTGAAAGAGGAGTTCCTAAATTGAGTAAGAATTCAATAGTGGGGATTTGGGATTTCCACCATATATTAACGCTAGAAATAGCTTGATCGAAGGAAATTCTCATCTAAGTCTAAGCTAGAAATAGTATGATTTACCCAAGTGTTAATTGGTTGTTCTATGGTAAAGCTATGGTGCTTGAGCAAAGGCCATGGTACATATATTTGGAGGGTCGAAAGACTACTAAATATAGCTAGAACCAAGCTACCCATACCTATAATTAAAAGTTTGTGCGATTAATCAATTCCCTAACCCATTGTAGAATCCCATCGAAAGCATACCCCTAGTCTTCTTTCTCTTGTTAAACAAATCGTGTTTACATTACTCTTGTGTTGAAATTGCGATATTGATAATTCCCAATCTTTTTTCTCCTAACTTTTACTTTTAAATTGCTTGAACATTTACTCGCTTTAGTGATTGTTATTTGATAATTTATTGGAAAATTATTACTCCATTCTCCGTGGATACGACCCTGACATCCGTTGAGTTTATTTATTATTTTGTACGATGATCATTACCCCCTCCTATGAGAGAGTACTTTTGAAAGTTATCAACACCCACCCACATGTTTTCAAGCTCAATATGATGGGTAATATCAGAAAAGGTTTTGATATTATCATTGTAGGTTAAGTTAATGTCACTCCCTGAGTCAGGACCTTGGACGTGGCCAGCACTCAAGACCATTGCTTGTCCAAGTGAATCGTCTGACATACATCATGAGCATTTAACTAGAATATGAGAAAAGTGAATGTTTAAATCATGAAACATAACAATAAGAGAACCATTTCATTAACTAGAAAAGAATAATCATCATTTTAGAAACCCAAAGACATGTAAAGAAATATTAAAAACAACATGAGTTTGACAACTACAACTGTTTACAAAGATCAACTGATATGAACTAGCATAACTAGACTAAGCCTCCCAGAAAGATGGAGGGTTCACCAAATAGCTAGATGAGTGAACTTAATGATGCGTTGAATTGCGAGTGTGTGTACCTGAATCTGCATCATAAAATGATGTATCACCAAAGATGTCAATACATGGAATGTATGATATTTTAAATTGGGAAAAGGAAACATGATATGATATACATATGAAATTCAAATAATAAACTGGTAATAATAAGACCTGAGTCGTAATATAGGCATGGATCATCAGCTATAGAGATATCAATGTACATTAGCATCTTAAATTAACTATGGAAATAGATGGTATAACTGACATGAATACATAAATACACCCCGGACTATGTGGGTCTGATCAACACCTGATCGACTAGACACCAAACCATATCTATTGCATGGTTTAGTATATTCTCTATATAACAACGTGAAAAGCATGTTAAGTCATACTCAATAAAGGAACATGAAATAAGGTTATCTGACTTGCGGAATGATCCATACCTATGTTAACAAAGGTAGTCTCGGGTAATGAGCCCCATACGTCTCACACAGGCTCGGTTAATCATCTAATTCTCTTAAGTCGATATTAATTCATTTCTGTCTTTTTACAGGAGTTTATAACTTAGCTATTTGGCTCATGATCATAAATTATCACATTGGTTCCATGTTCATACCATCAACCATCCAATAACTTTAGAAAGAGGTTCCTAAAAGATTGATACAATTATACTATAGCTTATAAGTTGTAACGACTCTTCCTGTTGTTATAGGTGAGCTAATCGTGTAATAAAAATTGGGTTAGAAATCTTCTGGGTTTGGAAGTTGAAAATTCTAGGCTAGGCTAGTCTTGGATGAAATCTAAGCAAGGTAAGGTCTAGGGAAATTTGGGAAAGGATTGGATGAAATGATTAAAATGTACCTTATTTTTCTATTATCTAAGGCATTAAGAAGTCCGTAGAATTTTTTGGAAATGAATTCGGGTGAGTAAAACTCCTAATATCAAACTTGACATAAAGGGGTTGGTCTAGGACGTCATGGTTTGAGAGTGTGTTGTGAAATGAGCAAAATTGGAAGGATTTTTGAGATTTTGTCCTGTCACACCCGCTATAGCAGGTGACAGACCGCTACCGTGATGCCCCTATAGTGGGAGTCAAAGTCGATCAACTCTGCTATAATGGAAGGCTTCTGCTATGGCGGTGCCGATATAGCGGGATTGGGCTGCTATAACAGGGTTAATCATTGTAAATGCAGAAACTTTTCCAAAAATATTTATTATTTTGCAAGAATGTTTTGGGGAGGCCTCTGGCAATTTTGGGCGAACTCTATTGATTTTCCACCAAAGTTCCTTGTTAAGGTAAGTATCTTATCTCCGTAAACTAGTACTTTGATTCCTATGGTTTAGAATCGTTAGTTACAGGACTAGGGGAGGGTTTAGTTTGACCTAAGATAGAGTTTATGGTGAAAAAGGGATAATAAGGCATAAGAACCTTGGGATTATGAATTAAAGTTGCTTGTTCATAATTACATTACCGTAATTCATTAGTATAACCATAGAATTGGTAGTTCTAAATGAATTATTGGTGAAAAGCCCTGAGATTGGTGGGATGATCATGAAATTGGCCTTGGGGTTCGGGATTAAGTTGTAATCTACGATATTATAGGCCATTTTGGTTGATTATGTGTTTACATTCTTGTTCTTAGATCACAATCAAGCTAAAGTTGAAAGAAACGGGAAAGCTCAAGTCCAGTAGAACATTTAGGCTTTAATTGAGGTAGGTGATGGTTAATTTGTAACCCAATTCCGTTATGTGTGCATATTAATTGTTTCACTAGTATTACATGCACAATACGTATACAGGAAAAAAGGGAATGAATGCTAAATGATATCATAATGTCAATATCATGCAATGAACCTATTTTTAAGTGCTTCTTTGCTGTACAAAAGTGGTGTGTTCATTGTGATTGTGATTATTGTGATATCTATGATTATTCGGTTGGCTCGGGTACCACGCCTAGTATAGTTCATTGGTTTGCTCGAGTACTATGCCTGGTAGATGTTTATTCATTGATTGGCTCGAGTACCATACCTGGTACAAATTCTATTATGGTTGGCTCGGGTACCACGCCTGGTACAGGTTTGTTTTGTATTATGTGTGTTGGTTCCATGAGTGAACTAGGCTTATCTGTTGTGATGGTATTACTACATATTGGTCCATGAGTGGTCGAGTTGGTGTGTTTGAGTGCTAAGGTGGTTCCTTGTGTAAACTGGAATTGTATATTGAATACCATTGATGTCCTAGGGATTATTGGGTGGTCTGGCTTATTTAGAGGATGTGACAAAATCATATATGGTCTATTATTTATGGTTTAGGACATGTCTTATGTGGTGGTTAAGTCAGGTTGACGATTGGGAGTCTTATTTATATTCATTTGACTTGATTTATGCATGTTTGTCCTATTTTACTAAGTTATGGTTATATGTTCATATTTTGTATTTTGGAGCTGGCCGATGATCCTACCTATACATTATTGTTCTTGTATACTAACACTGCACTTTCTCTTATTTGTTGAGTACAGAGCATATTCCGACAGCTGCTACGAGACCTCAATTGTAGTTTAAACGAGTTCCAAATCCAACGGTGAGCTAGATATTTCGGGCTACCATAGATTCTTCTGCTAGTTCTAGTCCTTTATTTGGACTTAGACTCTTTATGTTTTGGGGTTTCATCCCCGTCTTTCAGACTTGATTAGTAGTTTTGGTACACGACTTTCAAATTCTAGAGGATTATTTCTGTAGGTTTTCTATTGTTTAATTTTTAGATATGAATCTTGGTTTTATCTGTTGAATTGGTTTTAGCTACTTGTTTTTGGGTTAAGTATTGGTTGGTTAATTGGCTCTCCCATCGGGGGTTTAGTGTGGGTGCCACTCGCGGTGGTTTAGGTCATAAAAAAGATGGTATCAAAGCCTTAGGTTCTTTGATCTCGTCGTACCAAAATGGGTCTAATAGATTCTTGCAGAAAGGTATGGAGACGTCTGTACTTTTCTTTGAGAGGCTACATGACTTTAGGAAACTATCCCTTCTTTCTTCCTTCGTGATATAACTTGATTCCAATTGGTATTTGGCAATCCAAACTGGTATCTGACCTCCTTCATTCTTTTGTTCGCAGATGGTGAACACTAGACAGAATGGAGGAAGGGCAGCAACTCCAGCTGTGGGATCGATAATTCATGGGTGAGGTAGAGATAGGGGAAGGGGGAGAGCAACACCCACCAGGGGTGGAGCTCAGGTAGCGACTGACCAGAGGCCAGCAATGTCATGCACCGAGGCTACCCCCTATACATAACACGGTGCTCAGTGTCACAAGTGACTCTAAGCTAACCCATGGTCTGGCATATCTAGATAATTTTAATTAAAATGTATACTGTGCGGAGGCTGAAAATAATTTAATAATTAAAGTGGGAAAGAACCCAAAACATGTCTGAAAATGTAATATATATAGGAGTATAATGAAGTCTAAAAAAAACACTAACAACCCAATAGCTGAATCTAGTCTATGGCTGAAAGCCTCTAACTGATGTGAGTTCCTGGGACATACCCCCAGCTAACTCTAATAACCTGAAACTGAAAAGTAAAGACTGAAAGATAAAAGCATGTATGTCATCCTCGAACTATGAGGACATACCAATCAAGCTGCTGAGTGAGGACTGGAAATTGAGCTAAGTGTGGTCTGGATGTTGAGCACCTGAACCTACATCATACAAAGATGTAGCACAAAAGTATGCGTCACTACTTTGAATGTACTGAGCATGCGGGATATATAACCAAAGCTGTAAACATGAATAATGACATGGAAGTACATAGCATGAAACATGAGCTGGAAGGTATCTGAAATGCATAACCAGGTAACTGAACATGAATATCATAACATGCTAAGCTGAACTGAAATACTGAATACATGGTCAATGCAATGCTGAGTCTGACTATGGGAGATACTATTACTGACATACCCCAAGCTGAGCTAACTATGGGACCATCCTATAACTTTGGATGGAAGGGTGTTCATACCTTACCAAGGGTACGAACAAGTCTGATGTGGATCCACTAAACTGATGCTCACAAGGGGCTAAGGTGTGCAGCCTAATCTGACAGCTGACCCCTCTTTATACCTACGATGGTGTCGTAGTTCTGAGATTGGGGGACTGCTACTAAAGGTCTTAGCCTAATATGACAGCTAAGCCTTCATTCTGTCATCCGCTCGGTACTAAGTCTACTCCCAACGAAAATATAAGCAATGTAATGCAAGCTGAAACACTGGATAGCTTAAATACTGACAATTTTCTGAGAATGCACATATATATACTGAAACTGATGGCATTCTAATTATGAAGCATAATTATCTGAATTATCTGCCTAGCAAGAATGATTTATGAATACTGAAATTAAGACAAGCTAGGGCTACTGAGTTTTGTACATTAGACTATGCTAATCCTCCAAGAAATGTGTAATTAATACCATATGAACTTTAATAGTTGAGTTACAATGAATCCCTAAGATTTAGCAACCCTAGGTCTAAATAATTCATGGAGAACCTGAAGAACTGACTGAATTCTAGGGACCTAATGGGTGAAAGGAACCAACTAGTGAAATTCCATATACCTGGAAGAAGATTCTACCGTTGAACCTTTGGATTTGGGGCTGAACTTGAAGAAAACCCTCTTTGCTTGTTCTTGAGAGGAAATGCTTCTTTTCTGACAGAATTTGCTAAGTGTTGAATTAGTTTAGGAGTTATGAGGGAAAAAGCATGAAAACTCTTTAATTACTCCCAAAACAACTTAGGATCGGAGTTGAAAGAATTGGGAAAAGACCAAAATGCCCCCAACTTAAAAGCAGGAACTGCAGAAATTTTCCACCAGACGGGCTACCCGATAGGCGTCGAACTTACGATGGCCCGTCGACCTGAGCATCAGAGGAGGGTAGGCTGGGGCTGGTCCCCTGATTGGTTCCCACGATGGCTCCCACGGCCCGTCGCATCCATGACGACCGTGGTGATAGCCTGTCGGAGCTGAGGAGGCCTGGAGAGGGCCACTGGTGGTCTACCATGGGCTACCCCATGGCCTGTCAAATTATCGATGCTCGTGGGGACCCCCATCTGGCAGAGGAAGGCTTGATTGAGCCTCTAGGATCTTCCCACGGGGACCACGATGGGCCGTTGTGTCCACAATTCCCATGGGTCAGCCCGTGGAGCTTGCCAAGAGATAAAATTTTATTGAGTTTTTCTGAGCTTTGGTTTTTAAATATTGGTCTGAATTCTGGGGTGTTACAAGCGACACCTCCTCCACCTCAGGATCATGTTGAGGAGGCTGAGGAAGTGCACGAGGATGGCATGGAACCAGAGGAGGTAGCACCGATTGGAGGTGCAGGTCTTTCCTCTGTGTCTTATTAGGATATTCAGCAGGTTTTGGCATTCCTAAGTGGGTTGGCTAGTACTGGAGCCACT
Source organism: Jaltomata sinuosa (assembly GCA_003996215.1). Lineage (NCBI taxonomy): Eukaryota > Viridiplantae > Streptophyta > Magnoliopsida > Solanales > Solanaceae > Jaltomata > Jaltomata sinuosa. The sequence continues at coordinate 191,885 of QJPP01003529.1, forward strand.
CCCACTATGCCAGCTACTCAGGTTCTGGGTGCTCATCCTGATGCCGCTTTAGCTCCTAGAATAGATGAGGCCTCAAGTACAAATGTATTTTTCGGTCCGGTGTTAGGCCCTATCATGACTGGGACCAAGCACGAGTTGTTGACTAAGTTCCTGAAGATGAAACCTCTGTCATTCCATGGTATAGAAGATGAGGATGCTTTTGAGCTCATCTTACATTGCTATGAGAGGTTACACAAGTTGGGGATTGTACATCAACATGGGGTTGAGTTTGTGACTTTACAACTGCAGGGTGATGCCAAGCAGTGGTGGAGGGCCCATGTGCAGTGTTGTTCATCAGCTTTGCTACCGATGACTTGGGCTCAGTTTCATGCCCTGTTTTTGGAGAAGTATGTGCCCCCTACTCTGCGGTATCGCAAGAAGGATGAATTTTTAGCTCTTGAGCAGGGCAATATGTCTGTTACAGTTTATGAGGCTATGTTCCATGCCTTGTCTCGCTATGCTACCTAGTTATTAGGCACTGAGAAGGAGAGGATCTGGTTGTATGTTAAAGGCTTGAATACTGAATTGCAGGTTCATTCTGTTCACATGACTTCTGCTGGGAAGAGTTTCAATGAGGTGACTGAATATGTGAAGAAACTGGAGGGAGTTAAGCAAGTTGGGTAGGCTAAGGTATTAGCCAAAAAGTTCTAGAGTGTGGGTAATTTCAGTGGTTCTTATTCCAGAGGTCCCAGCCAGTAAGTTCATTCGGCTCGTCCTATTCAATCAGCCTTGCCAAATTCTACGGGTGGTCATTCAGGGGCTATTCAGCAGTCTCCAGCTACTAGAACTAGGGGCTTCCTATTCTTCAGCCAGCAGGCCCTCTCTTGAGTGAGGTTGATTTCATTATAAAGATGTGGGTCACTTCAAGAGAGAGTGCCCTCTAAGGCAGGCAGGTAATCAGGTGTAGCAGCAGGCCAAGGCTGTGGTTCCAGCAGGTGGAGGTAGCAATGGCAAGGGTCGTCCATAGGGTAGGCAAGGTAATAATTAGTAGGCAGTGGTGGTAACAGAGGTAATGGTAACACAGGGAAGAGTGGAGCACAGCCTGCTAGAGAGATTGCCTGAATTGATGATAGATCTCATTATTATACCTTTCGAGGCAAGTCTGAGGTTGAGGCATCTGATGATGTGATAATAAGTACTATTCTCATCTATGACCAGATGACTTCTATTTTATTTAATATGGGTTCCACTTACTTTTATGTATCTGTTAGATTTTTCTTGGGTCTGAACTTGATCCGTGATGTTCTTGATTCTCCTATTCATGTTTCTATTCCATTTAGAGAGTATGTGGTAGTGACCCATGTGTATCATTTGTGTTATATTGTGTTTATGGATTTTCAGACTTAGGTAGATTTGGTCAGATTGGATATGCTGGATTTTGATATTATTTTGGGTATGACTTGGTTGTCTCCTTATCACGTCGTGTTGAACTATAATTCTAAGCCAATAACTCTAGACATGATGAGTATGGATAGACTAGAGTCAGAGGGTGTGTATAAGCCTAAGCTAATGAAAATCATATACTTTGTTCAGGATAGAAAGCTAGTGGGGAAGGGGTGTTCAACCTTCTTGGCTCATCTTTGAGATGTTAGTGTGGAGTCCCCTTCTATTGAGTCGGTTATTGTGGTTTCTGAATTTCTAAAGGTATTTCCTATGGATTTGCCTGGTATGCCTCTGGACAGGGATATTGACTTCTGTATAGATTTAGAGTCGGTCACTCAACCAATTTCTATTCTTCCTTATTGAATGACTCCGGCAGAGTTGAGAGAACTTAATACTCAGCTCTAGGAACTTCTTGATAAGGGATTTATACGTCCCAGTGCTTTGCCTTGGGGTGCTCTGGTCTTGGTTGTTAGAAACAAAGATGGTAGCATGAGGATGTGTATAGATTACAGGCAGTTGAACAAGGTTACCATCCAAAATAAGTATTTCTTGCCCCGCAGAGATGACCTTTTTGGCCAGTTGCAGGGTGCTTTAGTGTTTTTCAAAATTGACTTGAGATCAGGGTACCATCAGTTAAAGATTAGGCCTGAAAATATACCTAAGACGACTTTCAGGACTCGATATGGTCATTTTGAGTTCCTGGTAATATCGTTTGGGTTGACCAATACACCGGCGACCTTCATGAGCTTGATGAATAGTGTTTTCAAGTCATTCTTGGATTCCATTGTGATTGTAATTATTGACGATATTTTGATTTACTCCAAGAGTAAGGAGGATCATGCAAATCACCTTTGTATTATCTTGGAAATTTTGAAGGAAAAGAAGTTGTATGCAAAATTTTTGAAAAGCAAATTTTGGTTATCTTCAGTTGCCTTCTTAGGGCATGTGTTCTCGGAAAAGGGGGTGATGGTAGATCCCAGAAGATTGAGGCGGTTAAGAGTTGGGTCCGACCTAGCTCTGTGACTGAGGTTAAGAGTTTTGTGGATCTTGCTAGCTATTATCGCAAGTTTGTCAAGAATTTTTCTTCTATTGCTACTCACTTTACAAGGTTGACCCAAAAGGAAGTACCATTTGTTTGGTCTGACAAGTGTGAGGAGAGCTTCCAAAAGCTCAAGACACTTTTGACTATAGCTCCTATTCTATCACTTTCGATTGAAGGTAAGGATTTTGTTGTATTTTGTGCTTCTTCACATTTGGGTTTGGGTGCTGCATTGATGCAGGACAAGAATGTCATAGCTTATGCTTCGAGGCAATTGAAGTCTCACGAGAAGAACTACCTGACCCATGATTTAGAGTTGGCAGTGGTGATGTTTGCACTAAAGATTTGGAGGCATTATCTCTATGGTGTCAAGTGTGAGGTGTTCACAATTTATCGCAGCCTGCAGCATATGTTTAGACAAAGGGATCTAAATCTGAGACAGAGGAGGTAGATGGAGTAGTTGAAAGATTATGATGTGACCATCCAGTATCATCCGAGTAAGGGCAACATGGTGGCAGACGCATTGAGCCAGAAAGCAGTAAGCATGGGCAGTTTCGCTTATTTGGGGTTGTCAAAGTGACCCTTAGCTAGAGAGATTCAAACTTTAGCATTCAATTTTATGCAGTTGGGAATTTCATAAAAGGGTGGAGTGTAGGCCAGTATTGAGGTGAAGTCCACATTTCTGGAGGAAATCAAGGCCAAACAGTTTAAGGATGTGCAATTAAACAAACTCCAGAATAAGGTGGTGTCAGGTGAGACTTCAGATGCCAGTCTTGACATGTGTGGGGTGTTGTGGTTTAGAGGGCGGATATGTGTCCCTCGAGTTGATGACTTTGTTCAAAATATGTTAGTCGAAGCTCATGGTTTGCGATACTCTATTTCCAGGCATAACCAAAATGTACCGGTACTTAAGGCAGCTTTATTGGTTGCTTGGGATAAAAAGGGATATAGTGGAATATGTGTCCAAGTGTCACAATTTTCTGCAGGTGAAGTACGAATATCAAAGGCCTGCGAGTTTACTTCAAAGGATGCTCATTCCTGAGTGGAAGTGGGAAAGGATAGCCATGGACTTCGTGGTAGGTTTTCCTAAGACCTTGGGATAGTATGACTCGATCCGGGTCATCATGGATAGGCTGGCTAAATCAGCCCATTTCATTCTGGTTAGGGTGGGTTACAGCTCCAAGCAGTTGGCCAAAATCTACGTCAAGGATATAGTGAGGTTATATGGGTGCCACTTTCCATTATTTCAGACAGAGGTACGCAGTTTACTTCTAAGTTCAGGGGCAGGTTACATGAAGAGTTGGGAACCCAACTCACTTTTAGCACAGCCTTCCATCCCCATATTGATGGACAGTCAGAGAGGAAGATTCAGGTGTTTGAGGACATGTTGAGGGAATGTGTGTTGACTTCAGGGGCCATTGGAACCACTTCTTACCATTGTGTGAATTCTCATACAACAATAACTATCACTCTAGTATTGACATGGCACCGTTTGAGGCACTCCATGGGAGAGGATGTAGGTCTCCCATAGGTTGGTTCAAGGCAGGTGATGTAAAGCCTTTGGGCATTGATTTGGTAAATAAAGCTCAAGAAAAAGTGAGAGGTATCCAAACCAAGTTGTTGGCAGCCCAGAGTAGATAAAAGGAATATGCAGATAGCAAGGTAAGGGACGTGTCATTTCAGGTTGGTGAACAAATTATGTTGAAGGTGTCACATATGAAAGGGGTCATGAGGTTTGACAAGAAGGGTAATATTATCCCTCGGTACATCATTCCATTTGAGGTTCTCAAAAGTATGGGGTCGGTAGCTTATAGGTTGACATTATTGCCCAGTTTGTCCGGAGTCCATCCAGTTGCTAGATGAAGATCTTAAGTATGAGCTGGTTGCTATTCTTGATCGGGATGTCTGGAAGTTGAGGACAAAGGAAATCAAATTGGTGAAGGTTCAATAGAATCATCATCCGGTTGAAGAAGCCACTTGGGAAACCGAGAAGGACATGCAGGACAAGTACCCTCACTGGTTTGAGGATTCAGGTACTACTTTCTTCTTGGCTTAGATCATTTTTCTTGGTTGATTATTCTGGAATGAACAATGGGTAAATTGGTATCTGTTGTAACTACCCTTCCTATCGTTATAGGTGAGCTAATTATGCAAGAAATCGAGTTAGAAATCTCTCGCGTTTGGAAGTTGAAAATTTTAGACTAGGCTAGTATTGGACAAAATCTTAGCAAGGTGAGGTCTAGGGGAATCAGGGAAGGATTAGGTGAAATGATTAAATCATAGCTTGTTTTTCTATTAGCTAAGGCGTTAAGGAGTTTGTAGGACTTTTCAGAAAAGAATTCGGGTGAGTAGAACTCCTAATATCAAACTTTACGTAAAGGGGTTGATCTAGGACGTCATGGTTTGAGGGTGTGTTGTGAAATGGGCGAAATTGGGAGAATTTTTGAGTTTTTGTCCCGTCACACCCGCTAAAGAGGGTGATAGGACGCTACTGCGATGCCACTATAGCAGAGAAATTTCTACTATAGTAGGAGTCAGAGTCAGTCACCTCTGCTATAGCGGGAGGCTTCCACTATGGAGGTGCCGCTATAGCAGGATTGGGCTGCTATAGCGGGGTTAATAACTCTAAATGTAGAAACTTCTCCAAAAATGTTCATTATTTCACAAGAACGTTTTGGGGAGGGCTGTGGCAATTTTGGGCGAACTCCATCAATTTTCCACCAAAATTCTTTGTTAAGGTAAGTATCTTATCCCTGTAAACTAGTACTTTGATTCTACGATTTAGAATCATTAGTTACAGGCCTTGGGGAGGGTTTAGCTTAACCTAAGATAGAATTTCTGGTGTAAAAGGGATAATAAGGCATAAAAACCTTGGGATTATGAATTAAAGTTGCTTGTTCATGATTATATTATCGTAATTCGTTAGTATAACCATAGAATTGGTAGTTCTAAATGAATTATTGGTGGGAAGGCCCTGGGATGGGTGGGATAATCATGAAATTGGACTTGGGGTTCGGGATTAAGTTATAATCCATGATATTATAGGTCATTTTGGTGGATTATGTGTTTACATTCTTGTTCTTGGACCACAATCAATTTAAAGTTGCAAGAAATGGGAAAGCTCAAGTCCAGTAGATCATTCAGGCTTGGATTGAGGTAGGTGATGGTTAATTTGTAATCCAATTGTGTTATGTGTGCATATTAACTACTTCACTAGTATTACTTGCACAATACGTGTTCAGGGAAAAAGAGAATGAATGTTGAATAATATCTTAATGTCAATCTCATGCAATGAACCTATTTTTAAATGCTTGTTGATTGTACATGTGTGGTGTATTCATTGTGATTGTGATTGTTGTGATATCTATAATTTTTCAGTTGGCTCAGGTACCATGCCTAGTATAGTTCATTGATTGGCTCGGGTACCACACCTGATACAGGTTTATTCATCGGTTGGCTCAGGTACCACGCCTGGTATATATTTTATTATGGTTGGCTCCGGTACCACGCCTGGTACGAGTTTGTTTGGTATTGTGTATGCTGGTTTCATGAGTGAATCAGGCTTATCTGTTATGATGTTATTACTATATGTTGGTCCATGAGTGGCCGGGTTGGTGTGTTTGAGTGCTAAGATGGTTCTTGTGTAAACCGAGATTGCATGTTGAACACCATAGATGATGTCCTAGGGATCCTTGGGTGGTCCGAGTTATTTGAAGGATGTGACAAAATCATATGTGGTCTATTATTTATGGTTTTTGACATGTATTATATGGTGGTTAAGTTAGGTTAATGACTGGGAGTCTTATTTATATTCACTTGACTTGATTTATGCATGTTTGTCCTGTTTTACTAAGTTATGATTGTATGTTCATATTTCATATTTTGGAGCTGACTAATGATCCTACCAGTGCACTGTTATTCTTGTGTACTGATACTGCACTTGCTCTTCTTTTGTTGAGTACAGGGCATATTCCGACGGCTGCTGTGAGACCTCAGTTGTAGTTCAGACGACTTCTGAATCCAAGGGTGAGCTACATCTTTCGGGCTACCATGGGTTCTTTTGCTAGTTTTAGTCCTTTGTTCAGACTTAAACTCTTTATGTTTTGGGGTTGCATCCCAGTCTTTCAGACTTGATTAGTAGTTTTGGTACACGACTTTCAAATTCTAAGAGATTATTTCTGCAGGTTTTCCATTTTTTAATTTGTAGATGTGAATCTTGGTTTTATCTATTGATTTGGTTTTAGCTGCTCATTTTTGGGTTAAGTATTGATTGATTAATTAGTTCTCCTACCGGGGGTTTAGTGTGGGTACCACTCGCAACGGTTTAGGTCGTTACATAAGTTCAAACATTCATTGCATAGAGGGACTTATTGATGTTATGGGGAATTCCTGTTGTTAAGCAAGGTTATAATTATAGAATACATGAAAATATGTCAAGGTATCTAATTTGAGACTATAATAAGAGGGCTTACATATAAAGGAAAAAAATCCATGAATTAGTGTCATCAAACCATTTCACAATTTAACGTTCATGAAGTTCATAACGTTGCAAACAGGAGTTTTAGTTCTTTAAAAGTCATAGCATTTCACAAGTTTCATAACGTTCATAAATTTTATAAGTTCGTGAAGAGGGAGTCATGGAATTGCATATACTAGGTTAATCATGAAATGAGAACAAGTGTGAGGGATTTCATGGATTGCACATGAAGACTCAAAGTGAATTACAAGATTCATACAGGATCTTATTCTAACCCTAAATCATCATAAGAACTTATTCGGACATGAGAATAGTATACTTTGTAGGAGTACGTGGAGTTGGAGAGCCTTACATACCTGAGACGGAGTGAAAGCTTGGAGAACCTTGCTTGGAGCCCTAGACCTTGCTATTAAGGAACTTCTGACCTTGAAGTTTGAGAGAGGAGATGAGAGGGTACTATTTAATGAAATTTCTAAGTGTTGGACATTTTAGTATGTTTAAAAGTGGGACTAGGAGGTTTTCACAAAAGCTTTTGGACTAAAATACCTTAATTAGGCAAAGTTGGGAAAAGTTCACGCCCAGAAAGCCTTACGTGTGCCATGGACATCATATATAGCACCAACCCAGACGCGCGCCACGAGGCCCATAGCGCCATTCCAGAGGCGTGTTGCGCCTTCCATGCACCCAGGTCTATTTTTGAAATCGTTCTAAAGTTTTGTGATAGGTGCAGGGCGGACCTCAACGTAGAAACCCTCTAGCGCAACACACCAGTTAATTCTCGTGCTCAAAACTTTCACTCAAGTGTTGGAACTCATTCCAAATGATTTCTGATTGATCTAAGGGTCATACAACTCAGTTTTCAAGCTTAAAAAGGCATATAGAGTGACATGAACATGAAATGAATCTGCGAGGTATTACAAATCTCTCCCTTGGGATCATTCATCCTCAAATGATGGCCAAGGCTAGGATGAAGCGTACAAGTTGAACTAATCAAGGCTTCTACTGGATGTTTGAACTATACTCATTAACATGAGCTGAATTGTACTTATCTCAAGGCTTACAACCAACTACTAAGGGATAGATAAGCAAGAAGATAATAACGAGAACTATAATACAAAAAACATGGGGCATGAATTTTTTGAACGTATTGCAAGAGTAAGATTGTTACTTAGGCATTTTTCTCCTGAGGAATGAATAGGTATGGATATCTATCCTTTATATCTTCTTCGGCTTTCTATGTAGCCTCTTTAATGAACTGATTTCTCCATAATACCTTCACCAACGCTACCTTCTTGGTCCTCATATTTTAGGGCCTTGAGTTGTTTTAGCAAATTTAATTAAATCTCCCCCTTAGAAATCATTTCATTAGGCTTTGAATCAGTCCTAGTAGGTTCTAACCTGGTATTATTCACCTAGGCAGCATGCCTATAGGTTTACTAATTAATTTTCAGCATATCTAACTTAGTAACTTTTATATCTAGAAACCATGTTCATAGGTCTATCTAATTTTTGACATGTTCGTTTAGAAACCATGTCCATAGGGCCAATATACTATTTTCAGCATGCTCATGTTGATTCTAGGCATTAGAAATCTTGCCTATAAGTACTTCATGTGTTGCATACTCGAGTAGCATTCTGATTTAGCCTATCAAATATTCTGCCCATGATATTTTTAAGTTCAGCATATTAATCAATTCTTAATACCTAGATATCATGCCTATAGGAGTTAATTAATCAAATATTTTTGCATGTTAATCAGTCTTTAAACAGTAGATAGCATGCCCATAGATTTAAATTAATTGATCATTTCAGCATATTTAAATCAGTTCAATGCCTAGAAATCACGCATGTAAGACTTAATAATCTTAACATGTTCGTCAGAATCTGTCCCATTTATTTAAATTGATTTCAGCATGTTTAGATGCACTTAATTAAATTCAGAAGTCAATTTGAAACCTTTACTTGCTAATTGCTCAAGTTATTGGATGCCTTTTGTATGACGCTAAATTTTGGTCTAATTAAGTAACCTAGAATTTGTTTTGTCTAGAGCCATATTCAAAATAGAAAGTCCAACACCTCTTCGACATTAAGTTGGGATGGATAGGCATATTAAGACGCGTTAGTCTTTTTTATTTCTTTAGTGTGCTCTTAAGTCTAATAATAACCTTAATAACCAACTTAGGCGGGTAGCTGGAGATGATAGTCTATGCTCGCTGATTAATATGAGTAATCCTCAATTGGGTTGCGAAGTATTAATTTAGTTGCAAGGGTGTGATTCTGTTAGATTTAAAAAAACCTCCCCCAACTTATTTTTCTCCTACGTAGGGAGTAATCTACATGATACACTTATAGCTCGATAGCCATTGCACTTTGACTAAAAGGTCTTTCTTAAGACTTTGCACGAGGTTGAGCGATTACCCCCCAATGTACAAGCCTTTCAGTCTTATTTGTTAAACATTTATATTATATCGTGTTTGGGGTAGTTTTAGTTTAATCACCTAGTACCATGCTTAGGTTATCTTTTCTTATATCATGGTGTCAATTCAGTCTTCTCGCTTATCATATTATTTTATCTATTCGTTCATATTCTCTTTAATTAATAATGAACTCGTATGCATAACCATTTTCACCTAGATATTATTAATAATCAAATTAATTTAATTTAATAATTTATTTAAAAATGAAGATTTTTGTTTGCATAAATGTGTAGTTATTTTTATTTTATCGACCCTTTGTTTATCACCTAATTTCTACATAGTAATGAATCCGATCGGTATTCATATTTGTGGACCTCGAAAGGTTCTTAACACCTTCCTTTCGAGGTAACTTGAACCCTTACCCAATTTTTTATTGCGTAGATCAATTAGTAGAATTAATTGCATATGTAGTTTAGAATGGTGCTCTACGCACCTTAATTCGTTAGGTGGCGACTCTTCACTCTTTTTTATCCCAAGAAGAGTTGTCACGTTGAATCCCGTCTTTCGCAAGAAAAATGGGACGCGACAGTACCTCCCTTGGATATGTCGTACCAATTCATCCAATATCACCAAGGCAAACAAAAATGGGCTAAGAGTTTATCCCTGGTGCAACCTCATCTCGACTAGAAAGTGTACTGAGTCTCATTTCATTATTCTCACTCGAATCTTGGATCCATCGTACATGTCCTTAATTACTCAAATAGTACACCTCTAGACTCCAAGCATTTCCATCAAACTTTCCTTGGAACTTTGTCGTATGCTTTTTCTAGGTCAATGAACACCATATGTAAGTCTCTTTTCTTATTCCTATACTGCTCCAACAATCTCCTCAAAAGATGATGAATGCTTCTGTAGTTGATCATTCCGATATGAATATGAATTAGTTCTCAAAAATAGACACATCCCTCCTCATCCTCATCTCTACCATCCTTTCCCAAATTCTCATAGTGTGGCTTAGTAGTTTAATACCCCTATAGTTATTGCAATTTTAAATATCACCCTTGTTCTTGTATAATGGTCAAAAGTTGTATTACTCCGTGCACTTTTACTTGTCACGTTTCGCTTCTTGGGAGTCAAATTACATGGACTTTGACCAACGTCTTAAAATGTATTTTTTCATCATATTAATATGAGATTGCAGCTTATAGTATTTTTCATATAATTTTCGAACATCTAAATTTTAAATTTAAATATTAATTTAATTTAGTTTTGAAGGTTAGTCAAATTGACCGTTGTAAAGCGAAACGTGACAAGCAAAAGTGAACGGGAGAGTATCAAAAGATATTCCAAGTCAAAAATTGATATAGTTGGTGTTATTGGATGGAAAAAGTCATTCTTCAAACGATGCGCTGAATTAACACGAACGAACTTTACTAATTTCTGCTCTTGAGAAGAGTTGGATCAACTAGAGAAAGATGTGTCTACAATAAAATTATTTAGAACTGATGTACTGCATTCACCTTCCAACCAGTAAAGCTAACAAAAAGAGGGCTAAGCTGAACTAGATCATATTTATATTTTCTTATTCTTCAATCATTATTGTCAATTGATATTTTACTTTTGAAGTTTCATGTTAAATCCTCTCAATATAACTCTTGTTGTTTGTTTCCATTTACTGACAGGTTCAATTCCCGTCTGCTATATCTCACGATTAAGCAGCGTAGCTATTTAATACCTGGTTGTTAGAACGTACGCCCCAGCGAAATTCATCTCGACTTAAGAGGTTAATTTGTTAATGACCATAATTTCAAGCACGATTGCAAGTGCACCTTCTCTTAAAATAAGGAAAACGTTCAATTTGCAAAATACTAAAAGAAAAGGAGAGCTCAATTTGCAAAAATACTACACCAACTTTGGACTGAACCTCATTATCAAGCAATGGAATTTCATCAGTCTCAAAACATGAAGCATGATTTCACCATTCTGTTTTTCGTTCACGTACATGCTTCAATCGCATCTTCTAACTCCATAGACAAGCAGCATAAGATGCTAAAAGTACATAAAAGAATAGCAGTCTCATCTAAATAGTATCCAAAGGTTTCAACTAAGCTGACACTGGGCGAATGCATGCTCGCACAGGCTCCCATCATTCTGCAGGGGCCTCCGCTAGATTCTTGATAGTGCAACAAATAATTTTCAACCGCACCAAAACAAAATTCTGAAAATATTGAGTAGATTGATTACTTACGTAAACCTGATATCAAACACCTGCACACTAAACATACATATTTGATATAACCCTTAAGATTCCCGTGCCTGTTTTTCTTTTCTTTGGGGTCGAGATCCTCTCAATCCCTTTGGACTTCCATCCCATGTTTCCGTAAATAAGTCTTTGTATTTCTCTAGTAAGCGATCCTTCTGATCGAGGAAGCCTAGCACCTCATATGTATCAGCTACTTTCTGCACGATTGACTTGTCAGGAGGTTTCCGATCAAATGCTTCTAAGGCATTGAATAGCTTAATAAGATCCTCAAGCATATGATTACGGTAATATACAGAAATCATAAGACTACACAACCGCCAGGGCACAGAATGCAGATCGAAGCCGATTTTCTTCTTCCAAAACTCATGTGCCTCTTTTGCCCTGTGATCCATATCCAGTGCTTTAATTAACTGCGCATATGTTCCCATTGTATTTCCCTGACCCTTGCTTAACATCCACTTAATGACTTGAACGATTCTATGCCACTGTTGCTCTTTCTCTAGTTTGAGCAATACCTGCTTTAGGCCTCCAATGGGGAAAGTCCGCTCCCACGCAACCCAAGCATCAAGTGCACCATATACAGCTTCCTTACTATCCTTTAGATCAAGAAGTGTATTTACAAGAAAACTGATCTTGTCCTTCCTAGAGACATTTTCTCCTACTTGGGGTTTGCATTCGCCTCCAATGGGTTTTTCTGCAAGGGATGAGAGAGATTTATAGCCAAATTGATCACCAAAGGACCCTATTGTCTCTGCATCACCTCTATTGGGGATTTTATGTCGCACATCTGTACTGTAACTGCAAGTGAGGACGGAAGTTCTATTCACAGTAAGTTGACTAATTTGTCTAGCCAGCCTTGTAATTATTGCTAATCTGGACATCATATGTAACCTGGTACTCGAGTAAAAAACAAGAAGGTATCAATGCATGTAATATCAGAGTAGAAATTTTCACGACATAATTTGCATTACCACGACAGTAAAGCACCAGTTATTTTAAAAGTCAGTAAGCTCCAACACTTGAGAATTGATAAAATAACAAAATATATAGCTGTTAGCAAATATCTAGATTCAAAGGAAAACAGCACAGTGCAATCACAAGTTCTATGCACAAAAAGTTGGAGATTGACCCATACTGAAGATAATTCGCCAAACAACAACTGGGGGAGTGGCGCTTTTTGAAGTGTCAGTACATTATGAACCCAACGCTTGGAACCTTGCAAGTTATGGCCAATAGAGAAGGGGGGGACTCAGGTGAACTCCGTCAACATGGAATAAGAACGTGGTAGAAGGGCTAGCTAGTACCTTTCCCTGAGAGCCCAATTGACATTTATGTTACGTATCTTGATTCAATTCATTTTAACCTAATTACATTTTGGATTAATTAGACATAACCTATTTATTTGAACCTGTTAAACTTGAATATAGAATCCCATTTAACACCCATATATCATAAGAATATATCGGTGTCTATTTGGAATCTGAAAATGTAAAAAAATCTAAAAATAAAAAATTCACTTGGCATGTTTGTTTCCCAGGTTACATGATAACCACATGCTCCATATTAGTACAGCTTGTGCATCTCCTTGTCAATAAATCAAGAGAAAAGCAACAAAATTATCTAACGCGGATGTTCAAATACTTTGGGCTGCAAAAGGATGAGTTCATATTGCCTACTTTGAGTTGACTGATAAAGTTCTTTAAGTTTAATAGTTGGGCCTCCAAACTTTACATGCGTGATCCGCAATTTTTCTCTAAAAAGCCATCTATGATGACCCAAAAGTCAGCAAGATCTAATCTAACAACCTAGAAATGGCCAGCATCAATGTTGCAGACAAGGACTAGTCAATCTAATTGCTGCATAGAACATAATTGAGCAAACAAAAGCAATATCTTATGTAAGTAATGTCAGACTATTGGGAAATGGGCAATTCATACTTTGATATGTCATCTAAACTGTGTTAATTAGTTGGGGTGATTGAGAATGAATACTGGTTTCTGTACTCTCTAGTAATAGGAGAAGTGATTTTGCAGTTGGCTGAGCGGTAGGATTGAATTAATTAACACTCATCCTTCTTTCCATATGAATAAGTGCTGGTATTTTGTGCTTCATCAACATTGGCTAGAAGCTGTAGGTTCTTGAAATGTTTTTTGATATCTATGTGGGGCTATTTGTCTCTGTTTCTGCATATTCAAGTAAATTTCTCAACACAGAATATTAGTCATCTGACTCTGTTGTTAGAGTTATATGACATTCAACTCAAGCTAGACGAGAAAGTTCCTGTGAATTATTTCAATAGGTCTCTTTTCTGATCCTTGAGAGTGCATATGATATGACATCTGTACGGTTGGTTAATTAATGATATCAACATCCCACGCTTAAACATTCGTTCGTCCTCGAGAAAGGCAAACTCAATAACACAATAAGATCAATCCATCTTTAAACTCTGAGGATAACCAAGCCAAAATTTCAATTAGGCTGGAACATACCAACAACTTTGGTTGATACCAACAATTAGTCTACATACATGAATAATTACAAACTTCCCCATATTTTAAAATCAAAATTCCTAAGATTTAAAAACTACCACAATAATCAAGTTGGCATCTCAACCTCAAGAATTAATTCCTTTCACCAACTTCACTTGCTCAAGTGCCCTTAACTAAGAAGTTTAATAACTTTTCCTATCCTTCCTAACTCATGTGCCCTCGCCAACAATCAAAAGAAAGTCCCAATCACTCACAATATAACCAATGTATTACAAGGAACATGATAGAAAGAATTCACTCACTCACAAAGACATTCAAATGTAACAAGTATGGTACCATAGACTTGCCCCATCTTTGAATTCTCCACTAATGTAGGAAACTTGGTCTAAGATCAAATAGGACTTAAATAGGGTTGTAGTATAGGGAGCATGGTAGGAAAATATGGATAAAAGTGACTCAAAATTCCCTTAAGCACCACCAATACTTGACTAGTTAGACCTTCTTCCTTTCCTTTATTTTCCAAGACATACGCACCTTTCCATTATCTTCCAACGATCAATCAACCCCATTTTTATTTTAAACTATATACTTGTATTCTATCAAGCATACCTTTTTCTTTCTTTCTTATTCAATTCCTATCTCTCTCTCTCTCTCTTTTATGTAGCAAAAACGCCTTCTTTTTTTTTGAGCTTTGATTATTCTGCTCAAGCCTAAAACTTAATCACCTCCATACTTAGAATTATGTGCATTCATACAAGTTTTTAAAGTGCTCAAGGGAACAGGGTAAAAATGGCAGATAACAAATATCGAAAGGTTAAGGGTTATCACATGGATGCCAACAAAAAGGATAAAAGGCTTAAAAGGGGTGACTACTAACTACGGTAAAAATAATGTAAAGTAAGCATATTTAGGCTCTAACGATTCAAGAAAGGCCTATTTTCATTTCTTAAACCAAGTAATACCCAGAATTTCACCTCGAAAAAACAATTCTAGACCACAAATGCGTGCAAATGAAATTTTCCAACTAAACCTTACCTTACATGACACATGAATTATTCTGGACAAATAAATTCCAATTCCCAACAAGAACAATTGAGACAAAATAAATACAATACCAATCAGTGAGTAGGAAGTCAAAACATGAGCCTAAGAGTCACTAACAACATCATTTTTCTCAATTCAATTCAAGAGTCAACACAAAATTTATGGGGAGTTTATTTAACTCATATACAAAAGTCTAACTATGTTGGTATCAAACAAGTCACGAATCTAGCTAGGAAGGGATATTCAACACCAAAGCTTTTCTTCTTATTTATTACGAACTACTAATTAATTCCTAAAAACATCGGGTTAAAAAATAAAAGATGTTCTTGAGGAAAGAACAGTGGCTTAAAGAAATCCAAGAACCTTATTACTATCTAATACTACAACAAGAAATCAGTTATATTAAACAACAAAAAACTGCAAACGTAACAAGAAGAAGCAACAATAAAGTCACCAAAACAACGACCTAATAGCAAAACCTAAAAGTCCCCACCCCACAATTAGAATCTGTATTGTCCCCAATGCACAGAACATTAAAAAAACAAGTGAAATGGGTACTAAGAAACTCTAACTCAAGAGTTTGGGATCTTCACCACAGCGGGTGGAGCAACTGAAGCGCCCGCACATAAGTATCATCTTTGCTAGCTTTTGCTTCTTTTCTTTTTTTGAGTGTGTCTCTTAGCGTAACTAAAAAAGTTGTTGCCATTGACTTGGAGATCACGGGTTCGAGCTGTGGAAACAGTCTCTAGCAAAATGCAGGGTAAGGCTGCGTATAATAGACCCTTGTGGTCCGACCCTTCCCTGGACCCCGCACATAGTGGGAGCTTAATGCATCGGGCTGCCCCATTTTTTTTCCATTTCAAGTGTGCCTATTCCTTTATTCATGCTCATTCATGAATGCATCCAAAGTTCATGTGCAAGTAAGAGCATGTAAAGCAATGACTAACCCAATCCAATTGGCATAAAGCAGAGCAGAATCACATCGGCATTCACATATTTGCATTTAATTATGTCCTCAAAATATCAGCAACAAATCCTTCTAAAGATGTTTAAAAAAAACAACTGCAAAACCAGCAACAGTAGTACACAAAGACACTAGCACGAAGAACAAGTACAATTGTCTAACTTGCGCCACCAGTCATATGGATCAATCAGTGCAACTCTCCCCTCCCCACATCTCACCTTAGTCATATCAGGTATAACATGCCAACATGCACAACTATTCCATAATATATTCAATCACTAATCAGTTCACATTACTCAACAATTATGTATGGAATTTGGGATAACATCAGTACCATAGAAAAAAAGGTTCAACAGAGTCTTTGAATCTATCTTGACATTAAGCACAGAGATAACAGCTTGAGTGTACCCACCATTCAACTTCAACCACCTAAAAAAATTCAGTTCATGTACAACTCAAGCAATTCACTCAACTGAGCTTGGTCATGAATCATTCTGTAACTATTTAGGGGTATGTTGTTAATTTTTAAGTTTATTAGTTAATGCTTAGCTTTTAGTCTTTAATGTCTAGTTAATCCAGAACAGTCCCAAACGTTTACTTGCTAATTGGTGACCAAGTGTTTATTTTTATTTGGGTTGTTAGTGTGACGTTATAGTAGGGAGAGCTGTCCATATCTAGTATTTAACAGTGAACAGCGTATGAGAAAAGAACAAGTTGAATGAAAATATCTATCTTTTCTCCCTATCTCTCTCTTTCTTCCCATCTCTCTCTCTTTTTCTTTCTTTTTTCTGATTTGTCCTTTGTTGAGCTCACCGGAGCTCTTCATATTGTTACAAAATAGTATCAGAGCCTACTGGGCAGCCGTGGGAGTTCACCATATCAAAGAAGCAATATTTCAGAGGTTTAGAGTAAAGCATGAAGGAAATGAAGACGCAGCGTCAATCCTTCATCTCTGATACTGCAAAGAGAAGGCTTGAAACAAATCAAAGCCATTTTTCTTCCAAGCTTCAAGAGATTCAAGAGACAAACAGAAAACTAGAGATCACTATTTCCAGCTTATATGCTGCGAAGAAGTTTGATCCGATACCTCGCTCCTTTGCTTCAATAGCTCAACCTGCTACTGCCATCCATGAAGCAGGACAAACTTCAGTGTTGCAAGAACGACATTGCCTATTGGATCAGATAACAGAGCTGACCGAACCTAAAGAGAAGCAGCAAATGAGCTACGACAATGGTGTTTCTGAAGACCAACCTTCTAACTCGGCCGGCGTCGAAGAATTGGAGAGACAAGAGCTACATTACAGCCCGATTCTACTGATATTGTTGTCGATGAGACTATTGATGTCATTGATAACAACATTGACATTGCCGAAGTGGAAGAACCGAAGAAGTTTTTCCAACTCTTATCAAGTGACATAACCAACACAGCCAGTCACCATTACAAAACAGAGGTCGCATTTCCATCTTTCAGGATGGTAGTTGAATTTTGTGAAAAAAGCTGGTAAGACAGCTACTGTTTTTAAGACTAAACTGCATTAATCATCTGTAATGCTTTTTGGTCATCTTTTTGAGAAACCAACTCATGTTCTTGGCTTAAGCATTGGGTTCAATGGGAGCTCTGAGGTGGATATGAGCAACAAATATGGAAAGAATCAGTTTGCTTCCATGTTGTTCGAAAAAATGCCGAACAGAAATGTAGTTCCTGGGTGCGTGGGAGTTCTACTTTGTTCAAGTTGGGTGAGCAACGACATAGTTTATGCTTGAATGCTAGTCCTAATTCATCTAGTTATGTAGGAAATTCTTTGATGTTTGTGTACTCCAAGTTTAATGTGGTTGAAGGTTTCCTTACTGATGGCATAAAGCTTTGGATTCACTATCCAAATCTGAGAAAGCTCTTTGAAGAGTCGAGGAAGCAAAGCATAATGAATAGAGTTAATGCAGTTAAATGGTGGCTTGAGTGTTACTTGGTTCAGACATTTGTAACTGGTTCGACACTGGACAGAGAATAGAGGTTTGTGGATTGTCCCTAGATGTATTAGTCTACAATGCATTAAATGAAATACAAGACAAGTGTGGTAGAGTAGGGGATGTTCAGTTTGTCTTCAAGAAGATGCCAGATGAAAACACTGTAAGATGGAATGTAATTATTGGTTATGCTCTCTATTGTTGTAGCTATTCTGATATGTTGGAGACTATGTCATTAACTGAAATTCACATTCTTTCACTTTACCTCTCTCTGCCTCTTATCTCCAGCTCCTTGACTTCCATTTATCTGCATTACTGGAGCTTCCCTAGCTCACTTATTTATGGAGTTTCATTCTGTTCCTCACATCATTCTATTCTCCTCTTTTTCAGTTCTCCTTTCTACTCTCGCTCTATTTCTCTATCTCTTTATCTGCCAACCTCTCAGTTCTTCTGTCTCTCCGGCTCTCAATATCTTTAACTCCCGTCCCCAAACTATCTTTTCCTCTACCTCCATATCTCTTAATCTATTACCTATGGTGATATTCCTTCTTTTTCCTGTATCTTTTATTCAGAAGTCAGTCATTTGGTGCATGAGTGTTGGCTTGCCAAAGGAGGACAGAGTGCCACCTGTTGTAACAGGCCCCCAATTGCATACCCAAAGTCAAAAGGAATAGTTTCTTGTCTAATACTTGACATTAGTGAAAAGCCTATAGCACTTCTCTATCTGGCCAAAGTACAGGGCACGGCATATGGAACATATCATATAGTAGAACCCTGCAATAGCAATGGACACACTACTTACCTATAAGAAGGCTACTAACTTTGTGGGGTAGTTTGGTTGGGAAACAAGTTATGCTAGGATTAGTTATTCTGGTATTATCTCTTATTGACTATTTGGTTGTACTAAAAATAATATGTATTGCATCCTTCCTAAGAATAAGGTGTTTGTTTACAAAAATACCCTCCACCTTATTTAGCTTTTTGTATAGATTTTTTTGTAGAGCTTTAGTTAGTCATTCTTAAAAACAAAACCTCCATCTTATTAAGCTTAATTATTTTTATGTATGCATTCTCATGATTTTTCTTAGATGTGCCATGAAGTTGTTGGTGTTGGGAATATTGGTGAAAAACATGCCTCAGGTATATTGCTGGAGTTTCAGAGACCTTAAAATGCAGGAAGAAATTAGAAAATGAAGTGATTGAGTACTTAAGTTTCCTTTTAGTTTATTTGTGGAATATCTTTAGCAAATCAAGGGTAAATTGCCCCAAAAAAACGAGGCAGCTTATGGCCCAAAATACAGTAGCAAATGATCGGAAATGTAGCAGAGTTTGGCCTCAAAAAATGGCAACCAGTACATTTTAAAATGAGGGTAATTTTATGCGAATAAAATTATTGAAAAAAATAATGAGTTGAATGGTCATTTGAAAAATTAATCAACGTATCATATATTTGCATGCCAAGCTAATACTCTGGTTGACTGAGCATTGAAAATGGCAACCAGTACATTTTAAAATGAGGGTTTGGAGGGTAATTTTGTCATTTTAAGGTCCTTATCCCAAGATAAATAATCCTGGTAATTATTATACCACCAAAAGGGACGGATAACTTATCCTGGTACTAATTGTTAATCCCGGGATAAGTTATCCCGGACTTGGCAACCAAACAAGACACAAAAGTTTTATCCCTGGACTATTTGTTTTATCCCAGGACTATTTGTTTTTATCCCTCACATCAAACGACCCTTGTAAGTACTAGGTCCGGAAAATACACTGAACATCTTTTAGCCGTGTTTGCAACAGAAATGATGTCAACTGCGGCAAGAAATTTCACCATGCATCATTTGGCTCCCAAACATTGGTCTGATGAAGCTGGAATGACTCTTTAAGTACAGGGCATGGCATATGGAACACATCATATAGTAGAGCACTGCAATGCTGATGGACACAAGAGTGACATACTACTCACCTATAAGAGGGTTACTAACACTGTAAGTACTAGGTCCCGAAAATATACATCTTTTATCCTGGTTTGCAACAGAAATGATGTCAACTGCGGCAAGAGAATTCACAATGCATCATTTGGCTCCAAAACATTGGTCTGATGAAGCTGGAACGATTCTCATTTTGAAATAACACAGACCCTATAGCGCGGAAGATTGGTGTCATTTCTCAAGGATACATCATATCTTTGTGAAAGTGCAAAAAGCTGTACTTGTTGCAATTAATCTGTTGAAGCTCATCTCTTTCCTTGAACCCAACAAACAACTGGAAGTTGCAACTCCTGTTTGTAAAAGAATTATGAGTGTAGGAGACTTTTCTTGGTGCCTTCTATTACTTACAAGCTGGCTATACTTGAGGTGATGTAGCTGATAGAAGAAAAGGTTGTACATATAGTCTTTAATGGATCATCTCAAATGGAAAGTGATGGGGAGAATTGGGAACATTTAGCACAAAATAGTTGAGCCATTTAGAGCTGCAGCAGTAGGATCTCAAGGATTCCTCCTGGACACATACTTGTTTGTGCTACAGGAAACTATAGGAGCGACACCATCGTCGCTGTCAGAGGAGCTTGTGGATATGGTTGGCATCACATACTTGTCATTTGAATACTCAAAATCAAAAGGGAGGAGGAATCGGGAATCACTCGAAATACTAGAGGCCGATGTCCAAGCAGGAATTTCTAATGTCAATATTGTTGGAAGGAGTATTACTGCTGTGATCAAGAATCTCGCTCCTAATTGCTTTGGTGCAGCGTTGAAGCCAACAGGGGCTATCCATATGGTCAAGTTGCTAAAGGCTTATCCCATTCGTATTATCCGAATGATAGTGAAGCTTGTGATTATTAGGAGGAAAATGATGGTTAATTTCTTCCATCAGTGTGTCCTCCTTAAAGTTGAAATCTGGAAGTGCAACTCAAGCTTTCTTACTGGAAGGTGAAACTGCATGTGCTAAAGCTAGTTATGGAATATTTGCACCAGTGGTAATTTTATTAAGGCAGAAGTTAGCTACATCTTAGAGCTAATTACTGATCAAAGGCCTGAAGCATTTGATAAGGAAACTAGTTCCTTCTCAAGGAAAGTTTCAGTACTCTTGCATACCCTTTTGAGGCTTCTAAACTATGGAGCATTCCATAATTGTCAAGAAAAATCGCTGGAGCATTGCAGCAAAGTGTCACTGGCATCATCCATTTCTAACTTCACATTTCAACCTTGAGGACAAGGTTGTTATAAGGGGGAAGGATTGGAACGATTTAGAGGTAAGTAGTTAATTTTTAATTTACTAGTTAATCCTTAGCTTTTAGTCTTTAATGTCTAGTTAATCCAGAATAGTCCCAAACGGCTACTTGCTAATTGGTGACCGTATGTTTATTTTTATTTGGGTTGTTAGTGTGACGTCACAGTAGGGACAGCTGTCCATATCTAGTATTTAATAGTGAACAGTGTATGAGAAAGGAACAAGTTGAGTGAAAATATCCATCTTTTCTCCCTATCTCGCTCTTTCTTCCTATCTCCCTCTCTTCTTCCTTCTTTTTTCTGATTTGTCTGTTGTTGAGCTCACTGGAGCTCTTCATATTGTTACACATTCTTTTGTTGATAAGATAAAAGTTAGCTTAGTCAATCATTTCACTAATATATTCCAGATTCATATCCAAGGGACAGTCGCACAAAATGTTTATGGACCAAGATAACAGTCACACAATGCATTCAACCTCTTGGCAGCTCTCCAAAGACAAAATTTAAACACCAGAGACAGTCACATATTCATTTTTAGGGTTGCTTATCTCAGTTGTGGGAAATTTTCAGCTTGAGCGAGCTAACAAAACACTCTACGACCTACCCAAAACCACCCCACACTTGCTTATAATCAACTCATGTCTCTTGGTTACTCAGACTTCACCGACGACTGAACTTATCACTCAAGCAATTCGTCAAACACCTTACATGCATAATGCAGTTAGTGTATCGCTAGCAATATTAGCAAGTGGTCGACCCTCCTAATTACGTGGGCATTATAGTTCAGGTAGGAACGACACAAATATGAAAACTCAAACCACAATCTTCTTTATTAATCGCAAAACAATTTCAATTCACAGGGGTTAGTGAAGTTGGGAAAGAGGGGCTGCGTCACAAGGGAGAATGCAAGAGAGAAAACAAGAAGAAGAGAGATAAAACAAATACCTGGAGATTGCCGGCAGTGGACTGAAGTGACCGGAGGTGTTGCGTGCGGTGGTGTGTGTTGATGGAGGAGAAGGGTCTGCGTGCAGGGGCAAATGAGAAAAACAGAGGCGGGGTTTCCTTTTACAAACAAGAGACTGAAAAAAAAAACTAAAATTATGTAGGTGTTTTGCCAGGTATCATGAGAAAATTGAATGCGAGGTGACACTTAGAAGCCGTTTTGTAATACCCCGGATATGGACTCAGCTTTTAAACTCAAGACTTGCAGAAATTTCTGAATTTCCAGAAATCACGGTCAAGTCCACGAGCCGTGGGTGATTCCAGGAATCGTGGAAGTGACTCGTGATTCCAGTCCTGCAGACCATCCTCAGGTCTGAGAACCACGAGTCAGTTTCACGACTCGTAAAGGTTTACACGGGTCGTGGAACCAAACCGTGGAACTCAGACAGAGAGTAGTCAAATCCTATGATTTCCACGACTCAGTTCTACGACTCGTGCAAGCTTCCACGAGTCGTCCTGTTGAGTCGTAGGAAACCCTCAGCAGCCTGAAATCCTGGATGGTTTCCACGAGAAGGAACCACGAGTCGTGGTTAAGTCTACGAGTCGAAGACACCACCCGTGGAACCTGAAGCCGCTTAAAAAATCAGTTTTTTTCTAATTAAATCCCAGGGGCATTTTGGTCATTTCTCACCCTTTTAACTCCTAAATTATGTCGTTTTGACTATTTCAAGGAGGGTTTTCACCCTCATTAGCCTAAGTTCCTTCTCATTACTTAACTCTTCTCCCAAAAAGGAAAATTCTTCTCCAAGCTCCAAGTTCAAGTCTCCTAAATCTTTCCAATTCAAGTGGGTTATCTTCAACCAAGGTATGTGGGTAATCAACAATGGGCTCCCTTCACCCTTGTGCCCAAAACCCCTAATTCAAATTTTGGTTTCATGATCTTCAAAATTTGGGTTCTTATGAAATTCTTATGGGTTTTGCTAAAATATGATCTTCTCATGATTTGATTATAAAATTACTACTAAATTGCATGATTTCACATGGGTTTTTGGCATGTTAACTCTTATTTCATGAATTGAAGTTTAACCATGGAAATCTCTACATGCATAAAGTTGATTTGAGTAAATTGGGTTTTGATAAGCATGTTCCTTATGGATTTTCAAGCATGTGCATGCTTAGTTCCTATGATTCTATAAAAGTATATGTTCTATGAAAATTGAACTAGAGCCATGCAAATTTTACAAGTCATGAAGTATGCAAGCCTTTCCATGTTATGAAGTATGATGCAAGATAAGACACCCGATGTTCCATCAATGCTCATGAATCGATTTCAAAACCCTAATTTATGAGTAGTATGATGATCCGGGGTATGAAAATATTATGAACAAGTTTGGCATCTGATATGTCTTATGTATGTGAGCTAATGTCATTTATATATATATATATATATATATATATATATATATTGGGAGTAGTATTTAGCACCGAGTTGGACCGGGTGAGAGTACCCTTAGTCCTAGAACTACGTGCCACCGTAGGTTGCCCTTTTGAGGCTTATGATGACAGGATCATGGTATGAAATGGTTCTAACCTTGGCCGGTTAGGGCAACCCTTTCAGTATGGGTGCAAGACACTGAACTCCATGTAGCTCAACATGGTTTAATGTCGGTTAAGAGAAACTCCCACATGTTTATTTTCAAGCTTTGAAGTTATATGACTCTATATTATGAAACTTAAGCTTTATTTCATGTTTTATGTTTTATACCTTGATATTTATTTATGGTCCTTGTTTAAGTAACAAGTTCATTCTTAAGAATGTTTTAAACTATTTTTTTATCATGATTCATGCATCGCTCACATACTCGGTACATCCTATAGTACTGACGCATATCTTGCGCTGCATCCTTTGATGATGCAGATTCAGGTGTTCCTTTCCAGACACGTGGCTAGAGCTTCCAGGCCACTTTTCTGTCAGCTGTTGGTGAGTCCTCTTAGTTCGAGGACTAGATATGTTTTAGTTATGTTGATTTCCTATTTCCGTACTTCGAGTTAGCTAGGGTCTTGTCCTAGCAACTCCTTATGTCATGTAGAGGCTTTTCAGACATAGACAGTGTTCTAGTCTCCTTTCGGATTGCATATCTTATTTGACTTGATTACCTATGTATGCGATTCTAGATTTGTCTATTATGCTTCCGCTTATCTTTGTTATGCTTGAGAATGCTATGGCCAAGGGGTAGCTTGGGGCACTTGTGGTCCCAAGTCCTATGTTACGTCTAGGGGGTAACCTCGGGGCGTGACAAACTTGGTATCAGAGCCTCAGGTTCAAGAGTCCTAGGATGTCTGAAAGCCGCATCGAGTAGAGTCTTTTTCATGCGTGTGAAGTGCGCCACACATATGAGAGGGAAGCTACGAGATGTATTAGAAAACTTCATTTCTTTCATGATCATGTCATGCGATAGAGATTAACTCTTATGTTCCTCTAATCCTTATCTTGTACATTTCAGACTATGCCTCCTCGACTTGCTACGCCTCCCCAAGCCGCTCGGAATGTTGTTCCTCCCGTTCGAGTTCCCGATGTCACGAATGAGGAGTTCAGGAACGCCATCCATTTGCTAGCCCAGACTTTGGCTACTCAGGCCAATCAGCAGGATCCTGCCCCCTTTCATCTTCAAGGTGGGGTAGCGGCCCGAGTTCGTGACTTCGTCCGAATGAACCCACCTAAATTTTGGGGTTCAAAAGTGAGTGAGGACCCGCTCAACTTTATTGATGAAGTGAAGAAGATCTTTGAAGTTATGCAAGTGGTTGAGGTTGATTGTGTTGAGCTTGCATCCTATCAACTCAAGGATGTGGCTCATATTTGGTTCACGCAATGGAAGGAGACTAGGGTGAGGGATGCGGTCCCCACGACTTGGGAGTATTTTGAGAGGGCCTTCCTTGATAGGTTCTTTCCTCGAGAATTGAGGCAAGCGAAGGTGGAGGAATTTGCGAACTTGAGGCAGGGTTTGATGTCGGTGCAAGAGTATAGTCTAAAGTTCACTCAGTTGTCTAGGTATGCTCCCTCCATGGTAGCGGACCCGCATGATCAAATGAGCAAGTTTATTTACAGGGTTTCTGATGGTGAAAAAAGAGTGTAGGTCTGCTTTGTTGTTGAGTGATATGAACATTTCCCGACTCATGACTCATGCCCATCAGATTGAGGGTGACAAGCTTAGGGAAATGGCAAGGGAGAACAAGAGGGTTAGATCCGAGGGATCAGGTTTTGGTCATCACAAGTTCGGAGGTGGACATCACTCTTCTTTCCAAAAGAAGTCATCAGGATCCGTTCATTCTTCTTGTAGTGCTCCTACCCAGGCTCAGAAGCCTCGACATGATCAGGGTAGTAGGGGATCTGGTTCTTATTCCCATTCTCAGGGAAGTGTTGCTAAGGGGCCTTCTTTCCCCGTTTGTACCAGGTGTGGGAAGAATCACCCGGGAGAATGTCATTTGGGCACGGGTGCATGCTATGGGTGTGGACAGACTGGGCACTTGCTTAGAGATTTCCCTTTAGCTAAGAAGGGGAAGGGAGGTGGTAGGACTCAGTCTACCCAAGCAGCTTCAGGAGGTCGACCAGCCCAGCAGGGGACAACTTCTAGTTGTGGTGGTCAGCACCAGAACCGCCTTTATGCTATGTCCTCTTGTCAGGATCAAGAGGGTTCCCCAGATGTGGTTACTGGTATATTGAAAGTCTTCTTTTTCGATGTGTATGCTTTGTTGGACCCGGTGCATCCTTATCTTTTGTGACCCCTTATATAGCATGCAAATTCGAAATATGTCCTGAATTGCTTTTAGAACCCTTTTGTGTTTCTACTCTTGTTGGTGAGTCAGTCCTAGCTGAAAGAATCTACCAAAATTGCCCTATCTCAGTCCTTCATAGAGTCACTTCAGCGGATCTAGTAGAGTTGGAGATGACTGATTTTGATGTCATTCTGGTCATGGATTGGTTTTATGCATGTTATGCTTCTGTTGATTGTCATACTCGGATTGTCAGTTTCAAGTTTCCTAATGAACCCATCCTAGAATGGCAAGGTAGCCCCTCTTCTTCGAAAGGTCGCTTCATATCCTATCTTAAGGCTAGGAAGATGATTTTTAAGGGCTAAGTCTATCATATAGTTCAGGTTATGGACACGGAGTCCGAGACTCCATCTATTCAGTCTGTCCCTGTTGTGAATGAATTCCCAGAAGTGTTTCCCGATGACTTACCCGGAGTCCCTCCCGAGCAGGAGATAGACTTTGGGATAGATCTTCTTTCGAATACGAATCCTATCTCTATTCCTCCCTATAGAATGGCTCTCGCAGAACTTAAAGAGTTGAAAGATCAGTTGAAGGATCTTCTTGATAAAGGTTTCATCAGGCCTAGCATTTCTCCATGGGGTGCCCCAGTTTTGTTTGTTCGAAAGAAGGATGGTTCCCTTAGGATGTGTATTGATTACCGTCAGTTGAACAAGGTCACAATCAAGAATAAGTATCCCATTCCTAGGATTGATGACTTGTTTGATCAGCTTCAGGGTGCTAGTTTCTTCTCCAAGATCGATCTTAGATCCAGTTATCATCAGCTTCAGGTTCGGGAGTGTGATATCTCGAAGACAGCCTTCAGGACTCAGTATGGTCATTATGAGTTTGTTTTTATGTCTTTTGGTCTAATGAATGCTCCTGCAGCTTTTATGGATTTTATGAATCGTGTGTTCAAACAGTATTTGGATATGTTTGTGATTGTTTTCATTGATGATATCCTCATCTACTCTCGGAGTGAGGAAGAGCATGCGGATCACTTGAGGGTTGTGTTGCAAACTCTCAAGGATAGACAGTTGTTTGCTAAGTTCAGAAAGTGTGAGTTTTGGATGCAGTCTGTTGCTTTTCTGGGTCATATTGTGACTAAAGATGGTATTCAGGTTGATTCTCAAAAGATAGAGGCAGTAAGGAACTGGCCTAGACCTACTTCTCCGTCTGATATTAGGAGCTTTTTGGGTTTGGCTGGTTACTACAAGAGGTTTGTGGAAGGATTTTCTTCCATTGCTGCCCCTTTGACCCGATTGACGCAGAAGAAGGTAAAATTTCAGTGGTCCAATGTTTGTGAGAAAAGTTTTCAGGAATTGAAGACTATATTGACCACCGCTCCAGTGTTGACCCTACCCGAGGGTCTGGATGACTTCGTGGTATATTGTGATGCTTCTAGGATTGGTTTGGGTTGTGTTTTGATGCAATGTGGTAAGGTTATTGCTTATGCTTCGAGACAGCTTAAGACTCATGAGAAGAACTATCCTACTCATGATTTTGAGTTGGCAGCCGTGGTCTTTGCTTTGGAAATTTGGAGACATTACTTGTATGATGTGCATGTGGATGTGTTCACCGATCATAAGAGTCTTCAATATGTGTTCACTCAGAAGTAATTGAATTTGCGACAAAGGAGATGGCTTGAGCTTCTTAAGGATTATGATATAAGTGTGTTTTACCATCCGGGTAAGGCAAATGTCGTGGCGGATGCTTTGAGTAGACTGTCCATGGGAAGTGTGTCTTCTGTGAAAGATGGGAAGAAGGAATTGGTTAAAGAGGTACATAGGCTAGCACGGTTGGGAGTTCGCCTTATGGACTCGACAGAAGGTGGTGTGATTGTACAAAATGGTGTTGAATCATCTTTGGTAGCTGAGGTGAAGGCAAAGCAAGACCAGGATCCCATTCTACTTCAGCTTAAGGGTGCAGTTCATCAGCAATGGGTGGAGGTTTTCTCCCGAGGGGGATATGGTGTGCTTTGTTATCAGGGTCGCTTATGTATGCCAAATATTGATGGGTTGAGACAACAGATTTTGGCTGAGGTTCAGAGTTCTAGATATTTATTCATCTGGGTGCCACTAAGATGTACTGTGACCTACGGGAAGTCTTTTGGTGAAATGGTATGAAGAAGGACATAGGCGGGTTTGTGGCTAAGTGTCCCAACTGGCAAGAGGTAAAGGTGGAGCATCAAAGGCCAGGTGGATGCTCTAGGATATTGACCTTCCCACTTGGAAGTAGGAAGCGATCACTATGGACTTTATTACTGGTTTGCCTTGTACTCGAAGGCAATATGATTCCATTTGGGTGATTGTCGACCGGATGACCAAGTCATCCCATTTCTTGGCTGTTAAGACTACTGATTTAGCAGACGACTATGCCAGACTCTACATCCGGGAGATAGTTCAATTGCATGGTGTTCCCTTGTCTATCATTTCTGATAGAGGTCCTCAGCTTACATCTCAGTTTTGGAGATTGTTTCAGAAAGGTCTTGGTACTCAAGTGAAGCTTAGCACAACTTTTCATCCTCAGACAGACGGCCAGGCAGAGCGTACTATTCAGACTTTGGAGGATATGTTGAGAGCGTGTGTAATTGATTTCAAAAGTAATTGGGATGATCACTTACCTCTTATCGAGTTTGCCTACAACAACAACTTTCACTCTAGCATCCAGATGGCTCTGTATGAGGCCCTTTATGGCCCGAGGTGTAGATCTCCTATTGGTTGGTTCGAGGTTGGTGAGGCAACCTTGATTGGTCCAGATTCTGTGCATGAGACCATGGAGAAGGTTCAGCTTATTCGGGAAAGGTTGAAGACTGCTCAGAGTCGAAAAAAATCTTATGTGGATGTGAGGAGAAGGGAGTTGGAATTTGAGGTTGAGGATTGGGTTTTACTGAAGGTGTCACCCATGAAGGGTGTGATGAGGTTTGGAAAGAAAGGAAAGCTTAGTCCCCGTTTTGTAGGTACTTATCAAATTTTGAGGAGAGTTGGTAGCGTTGTGTATGAGTTGGAGTTGCCAACGGAGTTGGAAGCGGTTCATCCAGTTTTTCATGTTTTCTTATTGAGGAAGTGTGTTGGTGATCCGACTTTGATTGTCCCTTTGGAAGATGTGGGTGTGAAGTATAGTCTCACTTATGAGGAGGTTCCCGTGGAGATCCTTGATCGTCAGGTTCGGAGGTTGAGAAACAAAGAAGTCATTTTGGTGAAAGTCCTTTGGAGAAATCAGCTCGTAGAGGGTGCTACTTGGAAAGCAGAAGAGGCCATGACGGCCGAATATCCTTATCTTTTTCCTTCCGATTTAGTTCCAGCTTGAGGTACTAGTTTCCTCCTTAGTATACCCCTCCGATTCTATTCCACCAGTTCCTCTTATGATTCTAGCATGCATCCATATTTTACGAAGTTAATTCATCATGTTTTAAGTTGGAAAGTTCAGTTTTCATGATGTTCCCTTAATCTCCATGTTTTGATGTTTAGTTGGGTCGTTTTCTCCTCAGTTTTCCTTGTTTAGTCTTCATTCGAGGATGAATGATTCCAAGGGGGAGATATTATAACACCCCGGATATGGACCCAACTTTTAAACACAAGACTTGCAGAAATTTCTGAACTTCCTGAAATCACGGGTCAAGTCCACGAGCCGTGGGTGGTTCCACGAGTTATGGAAGTGACTCGTGATTCCAGTCCTGCAGACCATCCTCAGGTCTGAGAACCACAAGTCAGTTTCATGACTCGTGAAGGTTTCCACGGGTCGTGGAACCAAACCGTGGAACTCAGACAAAGAGTAGTCAAATCCTATGATTTCCACGACTCAGTTCTACGACTCGTGCAAGCTTCCACGAGTCGTCCTGTTGAGTCGTAGGAAACCCTCAGCAGCCTGAAATCCTGGATGGTTTCCATGAGAAGGAACCACGAGTCGTGGTTAAGTCTACGAGTCGTAGACACCACCCGTGGAACCTGAAGCTGCTTTAAAGATCAGCTTTTTTCTAATTAAATCTCAGAGGTATTTTGGTCATTTTCCACCCTTTTAACTCCTAAATAATATCGTTTTGACTATTTCAAGGAGGGTTTTCACCCTCATTACCCTAAGTTCCTTCTCTTTACTTCACTCTTCTCCCAAAAAGGAAAATTATTCTCCAAGTCTCAAGCTCCAAGTTCAAGTCTCCTAAGTCTTTCCAATTCAAGTGGGTTATCTTCAACCAAGGTATGTGGGTAATCAATAATTGGTTCCCTTCACCTTTGTTCCCAAAACCCCTAATTCAAATTTTGGTTTCATGATCTTCAAATTTGGGTTCTTATGAA
Source organism: Jaltomata sinuosa (assembly GCA_003996215.1). NCBI lineage: Eukaryota > Viridiplantae > Streptophyta > Magnoliopsida > Solanales > Solanaceae > Jaltomata > Jaltomata sinuosa. Next base: position 222,239 of record QJPP01003529.1, read on the forward strand.
ATTCTTATGGGTTTTGCTAAATATGATCTTCTCATGATTTGATTATGAAATTACTACTAAATTGCATGATTTCACATGAGTTTTTGGCATGTTAACTCTTATTTCATGAATTGAAGTTTAACCATGGAAATGTCTACATGCATAAAGTTGATTCGAGTAAATTGGATTTTGATAAGCATGTTCCTTATGGATTTTCAAGCATGTGCATGCCTAGTTCCTATGATTCTATGAAAGTATATGTTCTATGAAAATTGAACTAGAGCCATGCAAATTTTATAAGTCATGAAGTATGCAAGCCTTTCCATGTTATGAAGTATGATGCAAGATAAGACACCCGATATTTCATCAATGCTCATGAATCGATTTCAAAACCCTAATTCATGAGTAGTATGACTATCCGGGGTATGAAAATATTATGAACAAGTATGAACAAGTTTGGCATTTGATATGTCTTATGTATGTGAGCTCATGTCATGTATATATATATATTTTGGTAGTAGTATTTAGCACCAAGTTGGACCGGGTGAGAGTACCCTTAGTTCCTGAACTACGTGCCACCGTAGGTTACCCTTTTGAGGCTTATGATGACAGGATCCTGGTTTGAAATGGTTCTAACCTTGGCCAGTTAGGACAACTCTTTCAGTGTGGGTTCAAGACACTGAACTCCATGTAGCTCAGCATGGTTTAATGTCGGTTAAGAGAAACTCCCACATGTTTATTTTCAAGCTATGAAGTTATATGACTCTATATTATAAAACTTAAGCTTTATTTCATGTTTTATGTTTTATACCTTGATATTTATTTATGGTCCTTCTTTAAGTAACAAGTTCATTCTTAAGCATGTTTTAAACTATTTTTTATCATGATTCATGCATTGCTCACATACTCGGTACATCCTATAGTTCTGACGCATATCTTGCGCTGCATCCTTTGATGATGCAGATTCAGGTGTTCCTTTCCAGACACGGGGCTAGAGCTTCCAGGCCACTTTTCTGTCAGCTGTTGGTGAGTCCTCTTAGTTCGAGGACTAGATATGTTTTAGTTATGTTGATTTTCTATTTCCGTACTTCGAGTTAGCTAGGGTCTTGTCCTAGCAACTCCTTATGTCATATAGAGGATTTTCAGACATAGACAATGTTTGAGTCTCCTTCCGGATTGTATATCTTATTTGACTTGATTACCTATGTATGCGATTTCAGATTTATCTATTATGCTTCTGCTTATCTTTGTTATGCTTGAGAATGCTATGGCCAAGGGTTAGCTTGAGGCACTTATGGTCCCAAGTCCCGTGTTACGTCTAGGGGGTAACCTCGGAGTGTGACACGTTTGGCCATAGATTTCCCAAGTAAAATTTGGGGGGAAATTTAGCAAATAGTATTTGCCCATACAATTTATTATTATTTGACAAACTTTTTGGCAAATAATCCAAATTTTCAAATACTAGAAAAAACTAATATTCAGGCCAAATCTCATTATTTGGGAGCTTTTAAAAATTCAAATTCTACACCAAACTTTTATCTTTTATAAAAACACCCTTTATTCCAACCAAAAGAATGGCAAAAAAATACAAATGTCTATTAAAAGTTTAAGTGCAAAATGCAAATAAAGCCTCGGGCACTATTGTCTATATATTTGTATAAAGGATTAGTAGAAGTTATACAACAGAACTGTACATAAAATCCTTATATGAATGCTTTCTCAAAGTATAAGAAAGGCAATTGATTTCAGATGAAAGGAACAATAGTCGTGCTTCACTACTTGTTATTTTCTGCAACGAAGATTTAACTGACTTGTTGCGGAAGTCATGAATCTTGTTACGTCGATATTTCTATCTTGCTATGTAATACAAACTTATGGTTAGTTTTGATATTTTTTAAAACTTATGGGTATAAATCATATTTCTTAAAAAAGTGAAATATGTTTCCCAAATATTATGGCCAAACATATGGTGAAATTTCACCCAAATCTTCACTCAAATAATATTTGTCAAAAATATTTGAGAATCTATGGTCAAACGCTAGCTTAATCTTAAAATTAATATTGGTGACTCTTGACCAAGCTTAACGGTAAAAGACACTTAAAAGATTGATTAAGTTAATTGGGGACTCAATTAATATTTTTAAAACTTCTTAATCTTTTTAAAAATACAAATCAACCCACAACTATATTTAATAAAAATAAAAAATTCAAAGTGAAAAATCACTTTTCAAATTTCAAAACCGTTCCCTCATCTCTCTTCTCTCTCTCGTATCTCTCTCTCAACCTGCTTCCCTCCATCGACAACAGATCGATGAGACAACCATTCTCTGGTGATTTACAACCTCCGGCGATCCTAATTTCCAGTTCTTCATCGTTCCTTTTCGACTTTCAACCGTCAATTTCTCTGTTTCTTCACAGGTAAAGGCTTCCCTTTTTTTATTTTTCAAAAAATTAGGGCTTTTTAGTTATGAAGAAAAAGATGAACTTGAGTTATCCTCTCTTCAAGTGAGAGTTAACAAGAATGAGTTTTTGATGCTTAAAAAGAAATGAGAACCCGAGAAAATCTTAATTTTTGGTTTTCTGGAGAATCTGAGTTAAATACGTTTTTTTTGTTGTTGTTGGTGGTGGTGGTGGTGTTGTTCTCGAATAACAGTTGAGTTTTATTGGTGTTGTAGTATTGATAAATGTTGGTGTTGTTCTTGAACATTGTTGTTCAAGTGATTATATTTGTGGCTTGTTGTTTGTGTTGTTGTTATGTTGGTGTTCTTGGAGCTGTTGGTGTTGTAGATTTTGTTGGTGTTATTAATGTTGTTTTATTGGTAAATGTTGATGTTATTTTTGTTCATGTTTGGTGTTGCTCTTGAAAATTGTTATTCAAGTGGTAAATATTAATTTATGTTGGTGTTGGTGTTCTTGGTGATATATGTGGTAAAAATATTGTTAATATCCTAATAGATGTGTAATATGTTACAATAGAATAAGAATCTGGTAAAATATATTAAGCATATGTTGGAAATAACTATATTATCTGTTGGTTTACTCTTATTATGTTTCCAACAGATGACCCAACATCTTGCAACAAATGAGTCATCTATTGGATGAAATCAAAACAGTAGGTCTATTGTTTTGATTTCATCCAACAGAAGACCCATCTGTTGCAATAGATGACCCATCTGTTGCAACAAATGACCCATCTGTTGGATGAAATCAAATCAATAGACCTACTATTTTGATTTCTTCCAACAGATGACTCATCTATTGCAACAGATCCTCATCTGTTGCAACAGATGGGTAATCTATTGCAAAAATTATTTTACTGTGTTGTACATGTTAAATTCACTGTTACCTTTTTTTTAATGATGCACAAATCAATTATAATATTTTTTTATTTTTCTCTTATTTGTAGATAAAATGACTCTTACTAAAAGAAAAGGAAGTGAATAAACTCCAAACAAAAGTAGCAAAGTAGCTAAGCATGTACATTCACCACTAGAGGAGCTTGTTGTACAACCAGTATCTCAATTAGAAGAAGAAGTCTCTTCTCAATCAGCTGAAGGTATAGAAAAAAAAAGGAAAAAGAGGAAATAGAAAGTAGTGAAGTACTTGAGGTGATGAAGAAAGTGAGAAAGGAGAAGAGGAGGAAGGTGAGGAAGAACAAAGTTAGAAAGGATAAGAGGAGGAAGGTGGTGAGGAAGAAGATGAAAAAGAAAGTGAGAAAAGATTTAAGGAGGAAGATGATAAAGAGCAAAGTGAGAAATTAGATGAAGAGCAAAGTGAGAAAGGAGATGATTCTGAAAGTGAAAGTGGGGAAGATGATAATTCTGGGAGTGAGAAAGAAGATATGTTAGTGATGATAATGAAGAGGAAAGTAAGAAGTTGACTGGTGATGATGTTGTCAAAACTTTTAGTATTGACAAGTTCCATGTGGAGATGCCTCTGGATAATCCTACAGATTTGACTGATGATTTTGTTGTTAAATCAGTTAGGGGAAAAAGTTTTGTTAATTTTAGGGAGATTTGAGGGATGAAAAACTGGAGAATTTTTTTAAGGCCAGCTATTTTGGGCACTTTCTTGATCTTCCATAACAATGCATGCTTTCAAATGACCATGGTCTATGGTCTTCTCAAGCGTAGAATTAAGTATGAGGGTGAGGATATTGAAAATAAGAAGGAGGATGACAAGAAGATAGATGAGATTTGAATAAATTATTGTGGCATGTCGATTTGTTTTGGCATGAAAGAATTTGTCATAATAACTAGACTTAGATGTCATTCTCCTTCTGAACCTTTTCTCACTGCTACACCATCAAAAGAGTCAAAGGCAAGCAAGACATTTAAAACAGCCAAGAAAGGCAAGACACCCAAGATACTTAGTAAGACAACAACTAAGACAACTCTCAAAACCAACAAAGGCAAAATTAATGAGTTGGTGGCCATTATTGAACAAAACTACAAAGCCAAAGATTTGTTACTTGATCTCAAGAATAAAAAGATGTTGAAGAAGCACAAGGAGCCATTGTGCTTAGTTTGGTTTGTGCATGCCATTCTATTGGCCAGAGACACCAATAAAGCCATAGATGTTGAATTGTTAAAGCTCGCTCAGGATCGGGAGCATTCAACAATTATCCATGGGGTTATGAAAGTTTTAAGTTGACTGTCAAATATTTATCGATAAAGTTATCACCAAAGACGATCAACTTATATGGCTTTCCTTGAGCTTTCATGGTAAACTTTTAATTTTTTTCTTTAGTGTTTCATTTATTTTTGTTATTTAATAACTATTCTAATTTTTTATTGGCATCTTATTTTTTTTAGGCTTGGGCATTTGAAGTCATTCCTCACCTCCGACAGCAAGTCAATGACTACTCGGAAGAGATTTCTCTTCCAAGGATTCTTAGGTGGTTGACTGCTAAGAATAACTCAAAAGTGAATGCTCTTGATCTTTTTAACCCTCCTGAAGAGGCCGTAAGTCTTCTGTTAAATAGAATAAATTTTACTTAACTTATCTCATCAGATGAGTGATCTGTTACAACAGATGGGTGATTTGTTGCAGCAGATGGGTGATCTGTTACAACAGATCACCCATTTATTGCAATATATCTCTGAATTTGTTAACAAATTACCCATCTACTACAACTTATGCAATTGATGGGTAATCTGCTGCAACAGATCACTCATTTGTTGCAATAGATCACCCATCTTCTGCAACTTATATTTGAACAACTGGTAACAAATTACATAATCTACCGCAAACTAAGCAATAGATGAGTTATCTGTTGTAATAGATGGGTGATCTGTTACGGCAGATGAGTGATCTGTTGCAACATGTCCTTATCTGTTGTAATAAATTACTCATCTGTTGCAACAGATCACCCATCTGTTGTAACTTATAGGTTGATTTTAATATATCTACTTTTATGACTAATTAATATTTGATAATAATATATCTAATTTTGATTATAGATTGTGCATCCCTGACTTGTTCCTACACAACAAGAATTGCAAATGTCATTCTTTATTACTCTAGGAATTGTTGCCACAAAATCATATTCTAAGGTAGACTTGATAAAAAAGGAATTGACTAGAGCAATAGCCATCACAAGAAAAGTACTTGGGGAGGATGAGTTTGTTCTTGGTGATGTTGTTGTTGGTACTATTGGTGTTGGTGATAGTGATGGTGTTGGTGTTGCTGTTTCTGTTGCTGTTGGTGGTGGTGGTGATGGTGTTGATATTGTTGTTGTTGTTGGTGGTGGTGGTGGTGATAGTGATGCTCTTGTACTTTTTGAATCAAGAAATGACCATGACTATGGTCATACTGGTGATACTGATTTTGGTGGTGAACACACCCCTGATTTTGATAGTGGACACACCCCTTTCAGTGTGCATACTAAAAACTTACCACACATGGGTAGACAATCATTTGCTGGTGTTGCCTCTTCTAGCTCTAGCTCCTGTTTTGCATGCAAATGCCAAGAGTGCAAGGACACATTGAAGTGATTAATACTCTTGATGCATTAACTAATATTGTAAAGCAATTGATATCTAAAAGGGGTGTCATCCCATCAGGAAAAATTACAGAGTCATTCACTCCATTAGAGGTTAAGCTTAAGAGGACAAAAATAATAATTTCCAAGGCAATATCAAATGTTAAGTCAAGGTAAATTATAATCTTTCTTGCATTGTTGGGCAAGTTCTAAGGGCCATAGGAGAGAAAGGAGAGATGAAGAAGGTAAATATTTATAAGTTGGTGAGTGCCGCAAGAAAGGCAAAGCTGAAAACTCTGATGAATTCAAAGACCCCAGAAATGTAATCCAATCATATATTTGGAGCAGAAGACTTCAAAAACATGACTGATATGAAGTATTGGTATGTGGACTGGATAAGTTACTTTTACTAACCTTTTATTTATTTAATTTCATTGATATATTTATTTAGATGATCCATCTGTTACAACAGATGAGACATATATTGCAACAGATGGGTAATCTGTTAACAGATTCAGAGATCTGTTCCAACAGATAAGTCATTTGTTGCAACAGATAGATCATCTGTTGCAACAGATAGATCATCTGTTGAAACAGATGGGTAATCTGTTGCAATAGATTACCTATCTGTTGCATAAGTTGTAGCAGATGGGTAATCTGTTAACAAATTCAAATATCTATTACAACAAACGAGTCATGTGTTGTATCTTTTCAATTGTTACAAGTTACTAACTTATATTAATTGTATTATTATTTCAGTATGTTGATGAAATTCTTCTGCTGAAGCGGGTGAGGCATCAAAAATTTATTCAATTCTATGATCTCGGGGATAGAATCATGGACCTCAATTTTTATGGTAACTTCCTCAGTCGGTACAACCAACTCAGTGAAGAAGTGACAACTCTTGGTGGCAGAAAAATAGAGGAGTTACTTGCTGAGTTTGAATGGGATAATAACATGATTGACTACTGCAGAGGAAAGAGACCATATCCAAGTGTCATAGTTTGGAGAGAGGCAAAGAGAATCATAACAGACATGAATTTAAAAAAGAAGCATTTTCTGACTGTTGAGATCATCTTGAATGAGGGAGTCATGAATGTCTATGAATGCAACATACCCGTGTTTGAAGAGTTTGAATTTTTGATATTCATGGAGGGTTTGTTGGAGTTGTTCCCAAGATTGTTGAAGCAAAGTGTCATAATGAATCACTTGCCATAAAAGTTGCTCAACGAACGATGGGCTTTTGAAGGTCAAAAACAGAACCTTCTGAAGAATGAGACTTTTGCCGCGTGGGGGTCATACTCACTTGTTTTCATTGAGCATTTGATAACCGACACTTGTATGACAACTCCCAAGACTCTACTGAATGATAATTTAGTTTCAAGGATGCAAGAGATTGGGGCTGCTGGGTGGCTTTTAAGAGTTTGGAGCCCTGATATGGGTTGTAATTTGTAGACAATCTTTTTATTTTTAGTATCTTATTTAATTATATTATACATTTGGTGATAACAATATTTTATGTTTAATAGATGTCCAGTTATTATGTCATCAATTTTATTTTATTCTTAGATTTGAAAAATGTTGAATTATTACTAAAAATGAATTACACATCTGTTGGAAATAATCTAATAGATATGAACATTTGTTATAAAAGATTATTAACTTGTTGCAATAAATGACTCATCTGTTGGAAATAATCAAATAGATATAGACATTTGTTATAACAAATTACTAACTTGTTTCAACAGATGACTCATTTGTTGAAAATAATCCAACAGATATAGACATCTGTTGCAAAAAATTACTAACTTGTTGCAACAGATAACTCATCTATTGGAAATAATCAAACAGATATAGACATCTTTTGCAACAGATGACTCGTCTGTTGAAAATAATCAAACAGATGTAGATATCTGTTGCAATAGATGAATGATATGTTGCAGCAAATGTCTAATATATTTGATTATTTTCAACATACTCTACATATGTTTGATGTGAATTGCTTAATTAACCCATGATTAGTAATAAATAAAGTTCTTTAACTATAATTAGCTTTCAATTAACAACTTCAATTACAATCTCAATGAATTACATAATAATTACATGATCAACTAAGTGTAGTGATCCTAAATAGAGGGATCAATTGACTTGTTTGATGTGAATTGCTTAATTGACCCATGATTAGTAATAAACAAAGTTATTTAACTAAAATAGCTTTCAATTACAATCTCAATGAATTATATAATAATTACATGATCAACTAAGTGTAGTGATCCTAAGTAGAGGGATCAATTAACTTGTTTGATGTGAATTGCTTAATTAACCCATGATTAGTAATAAACAAAGTTATTTAACTATAATTAGTTTTCATTAATAATTCAATTACAATCTCAATGAACTACATAATAATTACATGATCAACTAAGTGTTGTGATCCTAAATAGAGGGATCAATTGACTTGTTTGATGTGGATTGCTTAATTAACTCATGATTAGTAATAAACAAAGTTATTTAACTATAATTAGCTTTCAATTAACAACTTCAAATACAATCTCAATGAATTACATAATAATTACATGATCAACTAAGTGTAGTGATCCTAAAGAGAGGGATCAATTGACTTGTTTGATGTGAATTGCTTAATTAACCCATGATTAGTAATATTTTGTTGCAACAGATGTCTATATATGTTGGATAATTTCCAACAGATGAGTCATCTGTTACAACAGATGTTTATATCTGTTTGATAATTTTCAACAGATGAGTCATATGTTGCAACATATGTCTATATCTGTTTGATGATTTCCAACAGATGAGTCATATGTTGCAATAAGTTAGTCATCTGTTGCAACAGATGTCTATATCTGTTTGATGATTTTCAACAGATGTGTCATTTGTTTCAACAGGTTAGTCATCTGTTGCAATAGATGTCTATATCTGTTTGATGATTTCCAATAGATGAGTCATCTGTTGCAATAGATGTAGAATCAGAAGCAACATATGCTGAATCTATTTGATTATTCCCAACATTTGTAGCAACCTATTTAATTATTCCCAATTAATTTCACCATCAGTTGCAATATGTAAATGAGTTAAGTTCACAAACATCACCAACTGAAATATCATAGAAAAGTACTAACAACTAACAATTATGGAGCATTCTGATGTGGGCATGTAGTTCTTTTGTGGCCAACCATCTTACATATAGAGCACTTATTTTTTCTCGTTGGAAATAATTCTCCGACTCCACACCTCATCTTTTTTTTTGCCTTCTTTCCGATTTGCTTGGGTCAATATATGGAGGAGGTATTTCTCTCTCTAAAATCTCTAAAGGAACATTCCAAGATTCTTCAGAAGGCACATGATGAATTTTCTTACAGTATGCAATGACATATCTCTCCACCGTATAATATGAGGATGAGTACTCATAAATCCGTCTACCAAAGTCTTCACCATATTGGACTCAAAGCAGAGCGCCATAGCATGTGGAAAAGGTATTTTATCCAGGTCAAATACTCTACATGTACAAGATCTTGCTTGTAAATTGACCGTTGCAACTTCACCATGATCGGTGACACTGAACCTGTAGTTGGCAGTTTGATGAGCCAATAATTTGTTCCCCAAGTTGACGTACTCTGTTATTTTCTTTTCCATTTCAGGGACAAAGATGGTTGGTGAGTTGATGAACTCCGTACGCCTCTTTCATGCCCCGAGGCTACTCTCTAGATGTAACACGAGATCTGGGACCGCAAGTGTCCCAAGTTAACCCTTGGTCATAGCATATCTCAGATAAATACAAGAAATATAGCGGAAGTATACTAAATGAAGATATGCAACCATAACTAAATAGGAACAAGGTCTAAGAAACACAACATTTAAAACACGGAATACAAGTCTACCTATGTCAAAAGCCTCTAAGCTATCATAAGATTTGATGGGACAAGACCCCAACTAACTCGAGAATCTAAAAGAAAGATAGACAAAATAACTAGGCTAATACTAGTCCTTGAAGGATGAGGATTCACCAACAAAATCTGGATATCCGGCATCGTCTAGCCACGAGCCTTAGGAAGAGAGCCTGAATCTTCATCATCAAGAGGGTGTAGCACAAAATATGCGTCAGTACTACAATATGTACTGAATATGTGAGATATGCATAAGTAAGGTAAAAACATGCTTGAAACATAATTAAGACTGAGATCATGAATACAAGAGATATCATAAATAAATACCATAAGTCAAGCTTAAAGCATGAAATAGAATAGCTTAATACTTAAACCTTCATACGGGAGTTTCTTATAACCGACAATAGACTATGTGAGCTACATGGAATTCAACTATATCACCCTAGTTGGCAAAGCTACCCCGAACCTTGCCAAGTCACGGGGTACTATACATATCATAGCGTGGAACCACTTTCATAAGGGGACACTCTAACCTAACGAGGACTCTTCTTCATGAGGAGACACTCTCAACTAACGAGGATCCTCTTAACCTACGCTAGCAGCGTAGTTTTGGACTTGGGTTATCTAGAACCCTCATCGCTCGTTGCTAAATACTACTCCCAAAATATACATATAGCTCATAATATGCTAGTGACATATCTAATGCCCAAATTGTTGAAAAGCATAAGGACATATCTAATGTCATGAAAATTCAAATCATAAGTTCTTGAAGCTTCGCATAGCCATAATTCAAAACATACTTTCCTTTCTAAAATCATAACTTGAAGAATTAGGCATGCAATTTTTTAATACATAAGGTCATGCTATCTAAACATGCTAATTTTCACTTGAAAACATGCAAATTGAAGGAATCATGCTAGAAATCATCTTTAATGCATGGACTTTTAAAATCAATTAAGGAACCTCAAATAAATCATAGATAAGCAATGAGAAACCATGAATTGATGCTTAAAAACTGAACCCATAAGTTTTTCCCAAATTGGGTAAGAACCCTAATTTCATAAATTGATAAATCAAAGTAAAAGCTTAGGGGTTTTGGGCACAAGGGTGAAAATATTCGTTGTTGAATACCCACATACCTTATTAAAGCTTGCTTGATCTAAGATAAAAAAAAATGGAGGCTTGAACTTGGAGCTTGAGACTTTGAGCTTGAAGGAGTTCTTTTCCTCTTTTGGTAGATGATTGAGGAATAATAAAAGACTTAGGCTAATAGGAGTAGAAACCCTACTAAAAGTGGCCAAAACAACTTCAATTAAGAGTTAAAAGGGTGAGTAGTTATAAAAATATCCCTGGGATTTAATTAGAGAAAAGCTGTTAAAAACTTTGGCTTCAGGTCCCACGAGTCCATTCCACGAGTCATAGAAGTAACTACAGTTCATAGATTGGAGTCGTGGTTACTGAGCCAAAAGAAGAAGCTACAGAAAAGATTCCACGAGTCAATAGGATGACTCGTGGAAACTTCCACGGGTCGTAGAAACCTCTCGTGGGTTCTGGAGAATTTGACTACCCTCAGTCAAAGTTCCACGAGTTAGTTCCATGACTCGTGGAACCATCCACGGACTGTGAATCTGACTCGTGGTTCTAAGACCTGAGGATGATCTGCAGGACTCGTTTCACGAGTCCTTTCCATGACTCGTGGTTCCATCCACGACTCGTGGACTTGACTCGTGATTCCTTGAAGTTCTGAATTTCACAGAGTTTCTAAGTTTAAAAGTTGAATCAAATTCTGGGTGTTACAATAGTTCCCCCTTTGGATCATTTGTCCTCGAATGAAGACTAAGAAAGGAAAACTGGAGAGAAAACAGCCCAACCAACCAACAAAACATAAAACTCAAGGATAAACATGAAATTGAGCCTTTTAACTTAAAACATGATTTGCACTAACTTCAAAAAACATGAATGCATGCTAGGATCGTGAGAGAAATTAATGGTATAGAATCAGAGGGACATACTAAGGAGGAAACTATTACCTCCAGCTGGAACTGAATCGGAAGGAAAGAGATGAGGGTACTTGGATTTCATGGCTGCTTTTGCTTCTTAAGTAGCTCCCTCGACTAGCTGATTTCTCCAAAGGACCTTCACCGAAGTGACTTCTTTGTTTCTCAACCTCCAAATCTGACGATCAAGAATCTCCATGGGAACTTCCTCATAAGTAAGGATATCCTTCACACTCACATCCTCTAAAGGAACAATCAAGTTTGGGTCACCAACACATTTCTTCAACAAAGAAATATGGAAAATCGGATGAACCGCTTCTAAATCTGTTGGCAACTCCAACTCATAAGCAAAACTACCAACTCTCCTCAGAATCCCATAAGGACCTACATAGAGGGGACTAAGTTTCCCTTTCTTACCAAATCTCATGACACCCTTCATGGGTGACACTTTTAGAAACACCCAATCATCAACCTTAAACTCTAACTCTCTTCTCCTCATAGCTGCATATGATTTTTGTCGACTCTGAGCGGTCTTCAACCTCTCCCTAATGATCTGAACCTTCTCCATAGTCTCATGAACTGAATCTGGACCAATCAGAGTTGCCTCACCTACCTCAAACCAACCAATAGGAGATCTACACCTCCGTCCATAAAGTGCCTCATAAGGATCCATCTGAATGCTAGAATGAAAGCTATTGTTGTAGGCAAACTCGATAAGAGGTAAGTGATCATACCAATTACCTTTGAAATCAATCACATAAGCTCTCAACATATCCTCCAAAGTTTGAATAGTCCGCTCTATTTGGCCATCCATCTGTGGGTGAAAATTTATGCTAAGCTTGACCTAAGTACCAAGACCCTTCTGAAACAATCTCCAAAACTGGGATGTAAACTGAGTACCCCTATCCAAAATGATAGACAATGAAACACCATGCAATCTGACTATCTCCCAAATGTTGAGTCTGGCATAGTCCTTTGCTGAATATGTGGTCTTAACAGCCAAGAAGTGGGCGAATTTAGTCATCTTGTCGACAATCACCCAAATAGAATCATGTTGCCTACGAGTACAAGGCAAGCCAGTAATGAAGTCCATATTGATCGCTTCCCATTTCCAAGTAGAAAGATCAATATCCTGAGTCATACCACCCGGTCGCTGATGCTCGACCTTCACTTGTTGATAGTTGGGACACTTAGCCACAAATCCTGCTATGTCCCTCTTCATGCCATTCCACCAGTAGACTTCCCATAGGTCACGGTACATCTTGGTGGCACCAGGGTAAATAGAGTACCTGAAGCTATGAGCCTCCATCAAAATCTGTTGTCTCAACCCATCTATGTCAGGAACACACAATCAACCTTGATACCGAAGCACACCATCTCCCCCTTGAGAGAAAACCTCTACCCTTTGCTGATGGACTGCACCCTTTAACTGGTGCAAAATAGGATCACTGTCTTGTTTTTCTTTCACTTCAGCTACCAAAGAAGATTTGGAGCCATTCTGAATAATAACACCACCTTTGGTCGAGTCCATAAGGCAAATTCCCAATCTAGAAATTCAATGAACATCCTTGGCGAATTCTTTCATTCCGTCCTCCACCGAAGACACACTACCCATTGACAACCTACTTAGTCCATCCGCCACGACATTGGCCTTACCTGGATGGTAAAGCACACTCATATCATAATCCTTAAGAAGCACAAGCCATCTCCTTTGATGAAGATTCAATTTATTTTGAGTGAATACATACTGAAGACTCTTATGATCGGTGAATACATCCACATGAACATCATAAAGTAGTGTTTCCAAATCTTCAAAGAAAAAACTACGACCGCTAACTCAAGATCATGAGTAGGGTAGTTCTTCTCATGAATCTTAATCTTTCTCAAAGCATAAGCAATCACCTTACCATGCTGCATCAACACACAATCCAAACCAATCCTAGAATCATCACAATACACAACAAAGTCATCTAGGCCCTCGGGTAGAGCCAACACTAGGGCTGTGGTTAATATAGTCTTCAATTCCTGGAAGTTCTTCTCACATAGATCAGACCACTGAAATTTAACCTTCTTTTGAGTCAACTGAGTCAATGGGGCAGCAATGGAAAAAAACCCTTCTACAAATCTCATGTAGTAACCAACAAACCCAAAAAGCTCCTAATATCAGACAGAAAAGTGGGTCTAGGCCAGTTCTTTACTGCCTCAAACTTTTGAGAATCAACTCAAATACCATCTCTAGTCACAATATGACCCAGAAAAGCAACAGACTGCATCCAAAACTCACACTTGCTAAACTTAGCAAATAATTGTCGATCCTTGAAAGTTTGCAATACAACTCTCAAATAGTCCGCATGCTACTCCTTACTCTGAGAATAGATAAGAATATCATCAATGAAAACAATCACAAACATATCCAAATACTATTTGAACACATGGTTCATCAAATCCATAAAATCTGCGGGATCATTTGTTAGTCCAAAAGACATAACCACAAATTCATAATGACCATACTGAGTTCTAAAGGCTGTCTTAATGATGTCACACTCTTTAACTCTGAGCTGATGATAACCGGATCTAAGGTCGATCTTGGAGAAGTGACTGGCACCCTGAAGCTGATCGAACAAGTCATCAGTCCTAGGAATGGGATACTTATTCTTGATTGTGACCTTGTTCAACTGACGGTAGTCGATACACATTCTGAGGGAACCATCTTTCTTTTGCACGAATAAAACTAAAGCACCCCATGGAGAGATGCTGGGTCGAATAAAACCCTTATCAAGGAGGTCTTTCAACTGATCCTTCAATTCCTTAAGCTTCACGGGAGCCATTTTATAGGGAGGAATAGAGATAGGATGCGTATCTAGAAGAAGATCTATTCCAAAATCGATCTCCCACTCGGGAGGGACTCCGGGCAAATCTTGGGGAAACACTCCTGGAAACTCATTCACAATAGGAACTGACTGGAGAGATGGAGTTTTGGACTCTGTGTCCACAACCTAAACTATATGATAAACATAACCCTTAGAAATCATCTTCCTAGCCTTAAGATAAGATATGAAATGACCCTTCTAGAATGGAGGACTACCTTGCCACTCTAAGACAGGGTCATTTGGAAACTTGAAACTGATAACTCGAGTACGACAATCAACCGAGGCATAACATGCATACAACCAATCCATACCAATAATAACATCAAAATTAGTCATCTCTAACTCTACTAGATTTGCTGAAGTGACTCTATGAAGGACTGAGATAGGGCAATTTTGATAGATTTTTATGGCTAAGACTGACTCACCAACAAGAGTAGAAACACAAAAGGGTTCTAAGAGCTAATCAGGACTAATCTCAAACTTGCAAGCAACATAAGGGGTCACAAAAGATAAGGAGGCACCGGGATCCAATAAAGCATACACATCAAGAGAGAAGACTTTTAACATACCAGTAAAGACATTCGGTGAACTCTCCTGGTCCTAGCGAGAGGACATAACATAAAGGAAGTTCTGGCACTGACCACCAGAACTAGAAGCAGTGCCCTGCTGGGCCGGTCGACCTCCTGGGCTGCTGGGGCAGACTGAGTCCTGCTACCTCCCTGTCCCTTCTTAGCTGAAGGGTAATCTCTAAGCTTGTGTCCAAACTGACCACATCCAAAGCATACACCTGAATCAGTTAAACACTCACCAAGATGACTTCTACCTCACTTGTTCCAAGAAAGGTAAGGGGTCCTCTTTGTAGCACTCCCCTGCGAATAGGAACCAGATCCTCTACCCCTCTGATCTTAAAGAGGCCTAGGGGCCTGGGTAGGAGCACTAGCTGAAGAATGAACGGGTTTGATGATTTCTTCTGAAACGAAGAGTGATGTCTGCCTCCGAACCTCTGATGGACAAAACCTGAACTCTCTGATCTAACCCTCTTGTTCTCCCTTGCCATCCCTCTCAACTTGTCTCCCTCAATCTGATGGGCATGAGTCATAACTCGAGAAATATCTATGTCGCCCAAAAGCATCACGGACCTACACTCCTTTTTTACCAAATCTAACACTCCGTAAACGTACTTACTCAACTCATCCCATGGGTCAGCCACCATGGAAGGAGCATACCTAGAAAGCTGGGTGAACTTCAACCCGTACTCCTGAACCGATATAGAACCTTGCCTCAAATTAACGAACTCTTCGTCCTTAGCTTGCCTCAACTCCCTTGGGAAGAATCAATCAAGAAAAGCCCTCTCAAAGCATTCCCACGTCATATGGACCACATCCATATTCCTAGTATTCCTCCATAGAGTGAACCAAATATGAGCCACGTCCTTGAGTTGATAGGAAGCTAGCTCAATACCATCAATGCCAACCATTTGCATTACACCAAAGATCTTCTTTACCTCATCCAAGAAATTTTGCGAATCCTCACCAACTTTCGAACTCCAGAACGCAAGTGGATTCATGCGAATAAAGTCTCTGACTCGGGCCACAACTCCACCTTGAGGGTGGACGGGGATAAGAGCCTTATGATTAGCCTGGGCGGCCATAGTTTGAGCTAGAATATGAATAATATTCCTGAACTCTGCATTTATGACCTCAGGGTCTGGAATCGGAGGGTCAATATTTTGAGCGGCTCTGCGAGGCATGGCATAACAATGAGGCATAATCTGAAATGCATAAAGATTGGATTAGAGGAGTAATAGAGTTAATCTCAATCGCACGATATTGATCATGAAAGAAGTGAAGTTTTTCCTAAGACACCTCATAGCTTCCTCTCTTAAGTGTGGCGCGCTTTACACACATGAAAGAAACTCTACTCAATGCGGCTTTCAGATACCCTAGGACTCTTGAACCTGAGGCTCTGATACCAAGTTTGTCATGCCCTGAGGCTACCTCCTAGACGTAACACGAGACCTGGGACCGCAAGTGCCCTAAGTTAACTCTTGGTCATAGCATATCTCAGATAAATACAAGAAATATAGCGGAAGCATACTAAATGAAGATATGCAACCATAACTAAATAGGAACAAGGTCTAAGAAACACAAAATTTAAAACACGGAATACAAGTCTACCTATATCAAAAGCCTCTAAGCTATCATAAGAGTTGATGGGACAAGACCCCAACTAACTCAAGAATTTGAAAGAAAGATAGACAAAATAAGTAGATTGATACGAGTCCTCGAAGGATGAGGACACACCAACAGAATCTAGATATCCAAAATCATCTAGCCACGAGCCTGAGGAAGATCATCAAGAGGATGCAGCGCAAAATATGCGTCAGTACTATAGGATGTAGTGAATACGTGAGATTGCATAAGTAAGGTAAAACATGCTTGAAACATAATTAAGACTGACATCATGCATACAATAGATATCATAAATAAATACCATAAGTCGAGCTTAAAGCATGAAATAGAATATATTAATACTTAAACCTTCATACGGGAGTTTCTTATAACCGACAATAGACTATGTGAGCTACATGGAATCCAACTATATCACCCTAGTTGGAAAAGCTACCCCGAACCTTTCCAAGTCAGGGGGTACTATACATATCATAGCGTGGAACCACTTTCATAAGGGGACACTCTCAACTAACGAGGACCCTTCTTCATGAGGAGACACTCTCAACTAACGAGGATCCTCTTAACCTACGCTGGCAACGTAGTTTTGGACTTGGGTTATCTAGAACCCTCATCGCTCGTTGCTAAATACTACTCCCAAAACATACATATAGCTCATAATATGCTAGTGACATATCTAATGCCAAAACTGTTGAAAAGCATAAGGACAAATCTAATGTCATGCAAATTCAAATCATAAATTCTTGAAGCTTCGCATAGCCATAATTCAAAACATACTTTCCTTTTTAAAATCATAACTTGAAGAATTAGGCATGTAATTTCTTAATACATAAGGTCGTGCTATCTAAACATGCCAATTTTCACTTGAAAACATGAAAATTGAAGGAATCATGCTAGAAATCATCTTTAATGCATGGGCTTTTGAAATCAATTAAGGAACCTCAAATAAATCATAGATTAGAAACCATGAATTGATGCTTAAAAACTAAACCCATAAGTTTTCTCCAAATTGGGTAAGCACCCTAATTTCATAAATTGATAAATCAAAGTAAAAGCTTGGGGGTTTTAGGCACAAGGGTGAAAGGATTCCTTGTTGAATACCCACATACCTTATTGAAGCTTGCTTGATCTAAGATGAAAAGAAATGGAGGCTTGAACTTGGAGCTTGAGACTTTGAGCTTGAAGGAGTTCTTTTCCACTTTTGGTAGATGATTAAGGAATAATGAAAGACTTAGGCTAATAGGAGTAGAAACCCTACTAAAAGTGTCCAAAACAACTTCAATTAAGAGTTAAAAGGGTGGGTAGTTACAAAAATACTCTTGGAATTTAATTAGAGAAAAGCTGTTAAAAACTTCGGCTTCAGGTCCCATAAGTCCCTTCCACAAGCCGTAGAAGTAACCACGGTTCGTGGATAGGAGTCGTGGTTACTGAGCCAAAAGAAGAAGTTACAGATGAGATTCCATGACTTAATATGATGACTCGTGGAATCTTCCACGGGATGTAGAAACTTCTCGTGGTTTCTGGGGAATTTGACTACCCTTAGTTTGATTTCCATGAGTTGGTTCCACGACTCATAGAACCATCCACAGACCGTGAACATGACTCGTGGTTCTTAGAACTGAGGTTGATCTGTAGGACTAGTTTCACGAGTCCTTTCCATGACTCATGGTTCCATCTACGGCTCGTGGACTTGATTCGTGATTCCTGGAAGTTATGAATTTTGTAGAGTTTCTAAGTTTAAAATCTTAATCGAATTTTGGGGTGTTACAATCTCGTGAAAATTTTGTGCAAATCTCCTATTTATTTTATTAAATAGAGCGACAATGGGAAATTCTCTTTCAACATCGAACATTACATTCACTGACTCAGCAATATTTGTCGTCATAATGTTATACCTATACAAATAAATAATCACTCAGTAAGGTATAATTGACAATAAACTCAAACAAATCACTCAATTTATAATATTATACCTATTTTCTGGACAGAATGCCCTGCTTCACCTATGGAATCCAACACGTTCAAGATGTTTAGCTGCTCCGAGTACCAGGTCTCTTATTTGATTGAAATGGTTATTGAACTCATCAATCTTGTACGCTTTTGCTGCTTTATAAAAATGAGATACGACCTTCGTATTGTAAAAGTTATTTCGAATATTCTCCCCAAGGTACCTCATGCAATAACCATAATGAGTTGTAGGGTAGACAATTGAAACTATCTTCTTGATACTTGGATGCCTATCAGAAATTATACTCAAATCAGCAGTATCATCTACATAGCTTCTCATTTGTTCAAAAAAATATTGGTATGAGGCATCACACTCCTTGTCAACTACACAAAAAGCGAGCGGAAAAATATGATTCTCCGCATCTTGTGCCACAATTGACAATAAAACTCCTTCATACTTTCTCCTCAAGAATGTCCCATCAACAACTATGACATTTCTTATTTTCTCAAACCACGTATCCAAGCCCCATAGGCTATAAAAAGTGCTCGAACTTTTCATTTTCATCAACTTTCAATGCTGTCTTACTTCCTGGATTTACAGACCGAAGCATATAACTGTAAGCATCAAGCACTGCATACCCGTGCTAATGTGTTCCCCTAACCAAAGACTTTGCAATCTCATGCCCTTCCAAATCTTCCAATAACTTACCTTAACACCCAATTCTGTACGAATTTGATATTTCATGTCTTGTATAGTGTCACGACCCAGACCGCCGTGAGTGGCACTCACCCAACCCCCGGGTGAGCGAACTATCACTTCCCCAAACTTAATCGTTCTAACAGCTTAAAACCAGTGCATAAAATAAACTAGCAGTCCAATAACAATAATTTAACTTCATTAATATAAACCTACAAAAATTACCCCCTAGAATTTGAAAGTCGCAGTACCAAACACTTCCACTAATGTCTAGAGTACAGGGATGCAACCCTAAAAAATATAAGGAAATAGTCTAAGCCCGAAACAAATGGGCTACAACACTAATGATAGATTCAAGGCAGCTCGATCAAGCGCTTCACCCTTGAAGTCTGGAATACTACAGATGAGGTCGCGTCTCAGCCGCTGGAAGATTACCTGTACTCACAAGAAGAAAAAGCAAGTGCAGTATCAGTACACTACCACTGTGTACTGGTAGGATCATCAGTCAGTTCCAAATAAATAGTGTATAATTAAGTACAGCAAATCAAGTACAAGTACAAAAAATATGCAACAAGTCAATAGGCTCCTCTAGACTACAAGTTTCTACCTAGATTGTTTCACATGAAGTCCACTTCTTATAACACTAAGCCACAATTACAAAATTCGATAACTCATCCTTATTACCTAGCCCGGACCCACCCTGGGATCCCTTCTAAATAATACCTAAGTGTTAAACAGACAACTCGGCCTAATCCAAGACCAACTCAACATATATAACAGGATTCCCTGTCACTCAAGGACCACCAGTGAATATCACAATTCAATAAGAACAGCCCGATCCACTCATGGAACCAATAACAATCAATGCAATGCAACAATATCAATGCCATGATGCAGTAAAATAAACCCGTACCAGGCGTGGTACCCGAACCAACCGTTAGTATTTCGTACCAGGCATGATACCCATGCCAACCATTTGTTATACCCGTACCAGGCGTGGTACCCAAGCCAACCGTTAGTATACCTGTACCAGGCGTCGTACCCGAGCCAATCGAATGTCAAAAATCCAGTCAAAATAATGAACAAACAACTTGTAAACCAACAAGCAACACACCGTTCAATTCACAGACTGTAAAACAGGACCCTTAGATATTCTACACAATTCCTCTAAGTCATGCAATTCATACAACCACTTAGATAAGAGTACAAAATATACAACATTCACAGGAATTCGTAAGTCATCGCCTACCTCGAAATGATCCAAGCTCTACTCAACCTGAGCTTTCCCGTATTCTAGATTCCTTTCTCATTCTTGGTTTAAAATAATATACAAGTACATGAAATTAACAAACAAGGCCTGCACATTACCCGAATTACACCAAATCCCAGAACCCCAGGCCACACAGGATCATTCTACCCTTTTCCTGGGCTTCCCCACCGTTAATTTCCCTAGTTCTATCATTTTCACGGATAAAATACAAAATTTAACAACATATGATCATTATATTTTACTTTTAACAATACCCAAGAACTTTCATGTTTAGAATCTCCTTTCTTCCCCGGATTCCATCATTCCTAGGTTATTCTAACCTTCCCCCAAGTTTCCTCCTAGCAATTCTACCGCATAGGAAAAGTAGTACAAAGTTTGGGGAGTAGAAACCTTACCTTAGGGAAGAAAAATGATGAAGAACGGAGGGAAAACGCCTGAGATCGCCCTAGTTCTTCTCCCAAACGAATTGTAGAAAACTAAACTATTTTGGGGAAGTTTCTGCATTAAAAAAATTGTTGGCCCGCTATAGCGGTCCCCACTCTCCTATAGCGGACGGCTTCCACTATAGCAGTCTTAAGCGGCATTGACCACCTTGACCACCGCTATAGCGGTATGTTCCACTGCTATAGTGGAGGCCGCTACGGCGGAGTCGTTGCACTCGTCACGGACAGAATGTCCGAAAATCTCCAAAATTTTCCCATTTTACAACACACTTTTTTCCCCCGACGATCCGAAACAACCCCTTCACGTTAAATGTGTTTCCGAGAGTTCTACTTACCCAAATTCGATTCCAAAAAGTCTCCTAGACTCCTTTATGTCTTGGCTACGTGGAAAACTAGCTCAAACTAAGACACCTAACCTAATCCTTACCTGGATTTCCCTAGACTCCACCTCACTCCAAAATCGACCGAGGCTAGCCTAGCCCAAAATTTCAAACTTCCAAACCCAGAGTTTTGTAACTCTAGAACTTGGCACGATTGAACTACCCATAATGATGGAACCGGTCGTTACAACAGATACCAATTTACCCATTGTTCATCCCCTAACGATCAAACCCAAATTTACAGAAATAAAGGAAAGAAAGTGTAGTACCTGAATTCTCAAACAACTGAGGGTACTTGTCTCGCATGTCCTTCTCGGTTTTCCAAGTGGCTTCCTTAACCGAATGATGCTTCCACTGAACTTTTACCATGTCAATCACCTTTGTCCTCAACCTCCGTACATCACTAGCAAGAATCAAGACTGGTTCCTCTTCATAACGAAGATTCTTGTCAAAAAGTACCTCATCCCACTCTAGTCTATCCTTACCTAGAATCTCTAGAGCCACAATCTTGGTGTTACAGTTTAACACAGCATGATAAGGGGACAGCCAGGTCATGCCCAAGATAATATCAAAATCAGCCATATCCAAAATTACTAAGTCTACCCAAGTATGCAACCCCACAAACACAATAGAACAATCACGATAAACATGAGTCACAATCACAGACACTCCAATCGGGGTAGAAACATGAATAGGGGAATCAAGGATATCACAAGTCAATTCCAGACCCAACGCAAAACTCACATATACATAAGAATATGTAGAACCTGGGTCAAATAATACTAAAGCCATTTTATCGCAGACAAGAATGGTACCTGTGATCACCACATCTGAGGCTTCCGCTTCAGTCCTCCCAAGAAAAGCATACCAATGAGCCCGATCATTAATTCGGGAAACTTCCCAGACCGACTGTGCTGCACCCCTGCCCGCTTCGCCATTCTCTCTGTCGCCCCGGCCTCCCTGAAAGTTTTCTCGCCCACCCTGTGGACGACCTCTAGCATTACCACCTCTACCTACTGGGACCACCGCTCTAGGATGCTGCTGACCCTGATTACCTGTCTGCCTGAGTGGGCACTCCCTTTTAAAGTGGCCCAGATCACCACAATAGAAGCATTCACGGTCAAGTGTAGGCCTATTAACTGACATATAAGACGCTCCCTGGCCTCTAGTTGCTGAAGACTGATTTTGAGCTCCCTGATGACCACCTGTAGTAGCTGGCAGAGCTGACTGAATAGGACAAGATAAGTATACCTGCTGATTATGACCCCTGGAATATGAGCCACCATAATTTCCCTCGTTCCGGGGCTTCTTGGATAATGCCTTAGCCTGCTCCATCTGCCTAACTCCCTCAAGTTGCTTCACATAATCCACCACATCATTAAAGACCTTTCCTGAAGAAGTCATATGCACTGACAGTACCTATAGCTCAGTATTCAAACCCTTCATAAACAACCTGACCCGTTCCTCCTCGGAACCCAATAGCTATGTGGCAAAACGAGATAAGGCATGGAATTTAGCCTCGTAAGTAGAGACTAACATGATACCCTGCTCCAAGTTCAAGAACTCATCTTTCTTCTAGTCCCTCAAAGTACGGGGTACGTACTTCTCTAAAAACAAAGCGTGGAACTATTCCCAAGTCAGTGGGGGTAGAACAGAAAACCGACACTCCACATGAGACCTCCACCACTGCTTGGCATCACCCTGCAGCTGAAATGTGACAAACTCAACCCCATGCTGACGTACAATACCCAACTTGTGCAACCTATCATAGCAATCCAAGATGAACTCATAGGCATCCTCCTTGTCGGTACCCTGAAAAGTAGGAGGTTTCAGCTTGAGAAACTTGGTCAGCATATCATGCTCATTCCATGTCATCACTTGGCCTAGCATTGGCCTGAAGAAGTCATTCGTTCCTGAAGCTGCATCCTTCCTAGGAGCTGTAGGAGCTGCTGGCTGAGGGTCCAAGGCCTGGTTTGCAAAATTCGCGGGTATGGATCCAGTACCAACCAAACCACTCAAAATATTCCAAGCCTGTTGAAAGGCTTCTGGTGTCATAGTAGGAAGGCCTGCACCCCCAACCAGTGCCTCCTCCTCCGCGCCTCACCATCTTCAGCCACAACTTCTACATCTTCAGCAACATATTCCTGAGGTGGAGAAGGGGTTGCCTCACGTGCATCAGTAGCAGCTCGAGCCTCACCACTGGCGGGTGTGGCTCTACCTCGTCCTCTGCCCCTTCCCCTGCCTCTACCACGGATAGTCGGGCCCGTTGCTGGGACCGCTGCTCTAGCTTTGTTGCTTCTTGTGTTAACCATCTGCGAACAGAAGATTGAATAAGATTAGATACCAATTTTTATCACCAGATACCAATTGGAATCGAGTTATAGCACGAAGGAAAAAAAAGAGATAGTTTTTCTAAAGCCCCATAACCTCTCGAAGAAAAGTACGGACGTCTCTGCACCCTTCCGCAAGACTCTACTAGACCTATTTGGTACGACGAGATCAACAAACCTAGGGCTCTAATACCATTTTTGTCACGACCCATACCACCGTGAGTGGCACTCTCCCAACTGCCGGGTGAGCGAACCATCACTTCCCCAAACTTAATCGTTCTAACAGCTCAAAACCAGTACATAAAATAAACTAGCAGTTCAATAACAATAATTTAACTTCATTAATATAAACCTGCGGAAATTACCCCCTAGAATCTGAAAGTCGCAGTACCAAACACTTCTACCAATGTCTAGAGTACGGGGATGCAACCCCTAAAAATATAAGGAAATAGTCTAAGCCCGAAACAAATAGGCTACAACACTAATGATAGATTCAAGGAAGCTCGATCAAGCGGCTTACCCTTGAAGTCTGGAATGCTGGTACTACAGATGAGGTCGCGTCTCAGCCGCTGGAAGATTGCCTGTACTCACAAGAAGAAAAAGCAAGTTCAGTATCGGTATACCACCACTGTGTACTAGTAGGATCATCAGCCAGTTCCAAATAAACAGTGTATAATTTAGTAAAACAAATCAAGTACAAGTACGGAAAATATGCAACAAGTCAATAGGCTCCCCTAGACTACAAGTCTCTACCTAGCTCGTTTCACATGAAGTCCACTTCTTATACCACTAAGCCACAATTATAGAATTTGATAACTCATCCTTATTACCTAGCCCGGAACCACCCTGGGATCCCTTCTAAACAACACCTAAGTGTTAAATAGATAACCCGGCCTAATCCAAGACCAACTCAACAAATATAACAGGATTCCCGATCACTCAAGGACCACCAGTGAATATTATAATTCAATAAGAACAGCCCGGTCCACTCATGGAACTAATAAAAGTCAATACAATGCAACAATATCAATGCCATGATGCAGTAAAATAAACCTGTATCAGGCGTGGTACCCGAGTCAACCGTTAGTATTTCGTACCAGGCGTGGTACCCATGCTAACTATTTGTTATACCAATACCAGGCGTGGTACCCAAGCCAACCATTAGTATACCTGTACCAGGCATGGTACCCGAGCCAACTGAATGTCAAAAATCCACAGTCAAAATAATGAACAAACAACTTATAAACCAACAAGAAACAATCGTTCAATTCACAGACTTTAAAACAGGACCCTTAGACATTCTACACAATTACTCTAAGTCATGCAATTCATACAACCACTTAGATAAGAGTACAAAATATACAATATTCACAGGAATTCGTAAGCCATCACCTACCTCGAAATGATCCAAGCTCTACTCAACCCAAGCTTTCCTGTGTTCCGGATTCCTTTCTTGTTCTTGGTCTAGAATAACATACAAGTACATGAAATTAACAAAAAAGGCCTGCACATTACTCGGATTACACCAAATCCCAGAACCCCAGGCCACACATGATTATTCCACCCTTTTTCCCAGGCTTTCCCATCGTTAATTTCCCTAGTTCTATTATTTTCACGGATAAAAATGGAGAATTTAACAACATATGATCATTATATTTCACTTTTAACAATTCCCAAGAACTTTCATGTTTAGAATCCCCTTTCTTCCCTGAATTCCACCATTCCTAGGTTATTCCAACCTTCCCCCAAGTTCCCTCCAAGCAATTCTACCGCATAGGAAAAGTAGTGCAAAGTTTGGGGAGTAGAAACCTTATCTTAGGGAAGAAAAACGATGAAGAACGGAGGAAAAACTCCTGAAATCGTCCTAGCTCTTCTCCCAAATGAATTGTAGAAAACTGAATTGTTTTGGGGAAATTTCTGCATTAAAAACCCATCGGTTCGCTATAGTGGTCCCCAC
The DNA here is from genome assembly GCA_003996215.1 of Jaltomata sinuosa. Classification (NCBI taxonomy): domain Eukaryota; kingdom Viridiplantae; phylum Streptophyta; class Magnoliopsida; order Solanales; family Solanaceae; genus Jaltomata; species Jaltomata sinuosa. The sequence continues at coordinate 248,186 of QJPP01003529.1, forward strand.
TCCGCTATAGCAGTCCCGCTATAGTAGACGACTTTCGCTATAGCGGTTTTAAGCAGCGTTGACCGCCTTGACCACCGCTATAGCGATATTTTCCACCGCTATAGCGGAGGTCTCTACGGTGGAGCCGTTGCGCTCATCACGGACAAAATGCCTAGAAATCTCTAAAATTTGGTTCTTTTACAACACACTTGCTTCCCCCGATGACCCAAAACAACCCCTCTACATCAAACGCATTTTCGGAAGTTCTACTTACCCAATTTCGATTCTGAAAAGTCCCCTGGACTCCTTTATGTCTTGGCTACATGGAAAACTAGCTCAAAACAATACATCTAACACAATACTTACTCAGATTTACCTAGACTCCACCTCGCTCCAAAACCGGTCGAGACTAGCATAGCCCATAATTTCAAACCCCCAAACCCTGAGTTTTCTAACTCTAAAATTTGGCACGATTGGACTACCCATAATGACGAACCTGGTCATTACACGTAGATGGGTCGTTACCTTCGGGGAACCTATCTTTGAAAATTTCAGCGATGACTTTTGTTGTGGTGTATGGATTATGACTCGTGATATACTCAGAACCACACGTTTGATACTTTACATAGGTTGTAATACAGAATCTGTCAGAACTTAAAAGCTTCACATCCCTAATCCACCACTTGCACTCTGGATGTACACATCTAAAACAATACACATTACGCGAATTAATCACCTTCTTTAGCCTAAAATCTTTTTTCAAGCAAGTAATTTTCAACGAAGTTGCTAGTTCTTGCTTGTTCTTGAATGAAATTCCCTTATAAAAACCTGTTTAATCCTCTTAAACATAGCTAGAATGTGTTGATTGAGAACTGCCCACTGTATTTCTCCCAATATCATGTGTAAGAGTTTGGTCATCCCCATAGTTTGGACAATCCAATTCAGTCCCACTTCCATTATATGGAATATCCATATCTACCCTATCCTCCAACTCATCATTTAACATATCTTGTTGGTCTTGAGCTAAATTAGGGTTCTCTATCGGCTTTTCAATCACGTATGCCCTTAAAATGGGCCTAGCTGCATCACTCAAATAAGCACACAAACAAACTTGATCGCTTATCTTAAAAGGCAAGACCCTCTGATTTTCAAAAGAGTTGTGCATATAACTAATGACAAGATCTTTCGGTTGATAATTTAATTGACAATAGTTGATGATTAAGTTCACAAAATCACCATACAAAACATCTCTTTGGACTGTCATCACTAGCGTCTCTAACATGTCACCATCCTTCCAACGCCAAATAAATCGATTGTTCTTCTCGATCCATTCACCATGACAATCAACCCTCATTGTTATTGATTCCTCCATTAATGGTACCTAAAAAAAATTTGTTAAAAAAATCAATAATAGTATAGTGAAGTTGAGTGGCTATATACAACAACAAAATTATATCATTGTCCCAACAAGTAACTCATTTGTTATAACAGATCACTCACATGTTGGATACATGTTCAGAAACAGTAGCTGAATCCAACAGGTAAGTCATCTGTTACAACAGATAGCTCATCTGTTGCAACAGATGAGTCATCTGTTGCAACAGATGAGATACCTGTTGGATCAAGCTACTAGTTCTGAACATGAATCCAACAGATAGCCTATCTGTTGCAATAGATGAGTCAACTGCTGCAACAGATGAGCTATCTGTTGTAACAGATGACCTACTTGTTGGATTCAACTACTGGTTCTGAACATGAATCCAACAGGTAAGTCATCTGCTGCAACAGATGACTCATCTGTTGCAATAGATAACTCATCTGTTGCAGCAGATGACTTATCTGTTAGATTAAGCTTCTGATTCTGAACCAGCTTTGCCAACTAATATAAGATGAATCCAACAGGTAAGTCATCTGTTGTAACAGATGACTTACCTGTTGGATTCATGTTCAGAATCAGTAGTTGAATCCAACAGGTAGGCCATCTGTTGCAACAAATAGCTCATTTATTGCAGCAGATGACTCATCTGTTGCAATAAATGACTTATCTGTTGGATTCATGTTAAGAACCAATAGCTTAATCCAACAGGTAGGTTATCTGTTGCAACAGACGAGTCATCTGTTGCAACATATGAGCTATATGTTGCAACAGATGACTTACCTGTTGGATTCAGCTGCTGTAACATGTACCCAACAGATATGTCATTTGTTGCAACGGATGAGTCATCTGTTGGATACGCTACTAAAAATTGCAGAAAAAATAGCAGATATACCCAGATGAAAAATTGAACTAAAAATTATTATTTTACTTACCAAAATCACCTATGAAGCAATACCTAGTGATTACGAATAAAATTTGGTCCAAAAATTTGATCCAGTAGCAGTAGTAGAGACAACAACAACAACAACAATGTCGACAAACAGTAGTAGAAGAAGATGATGATGAACAAGAAAAAGAAGAAGATGATGATGATGATGATGATGAAGAAGAAGAAGAAGAAGAAGACAACAGCATCAACAAAAATGGAGAAAATGGTGAAATGGCGCGAGGAAGAAGAAGCAAGAAGAAGGCAACAATGATTTTTTCCCTCCCCTTTTAGGTAATTAGGGTTTTATTTAATTCTCTCAAGATGGGCCCCATGGGTCAAAGTGTAAAAATAAAAACTTGAGGGCAACTCAAAAAATGAGTCAAAACACATTAATTCCTAATCTAATTTTTGTCACCTCTACTCAATTAAAATAATTTAAGTTACTACAACTTAAATTTGAAACTATTTTGTCACCCTTAATCAATTTTTCCAGGTATCATTGTCAATATAGAAAAAGTCATTTTTGTTTTTAAAGTGAAAAATGATATTTGAAAATTAGAGTTGTATTTCGGACATGAATTAAACTAGAGTTGTTTTTAAATTTGTGGGTAATTTGAAGTGAAAAAATGAAAATACCTTTTTGTTGTTTTTAAATTTTTTGAAATTCTTGAAAAAAGTAAAAAAAAAACATTATTTTCAAAATTGTATGGCCAATCGTGTTTTTTGGAGTTTAATCTCAAAAAAAGGTAAGACAATTTCATGACCAAATGAGCCCATAATTGAGTATTAATATCACAACATGATGTATAAAGTCATTTAATCAAAACATTTATAAAAACTATTCTAAGCTAAATATGGAAAAGAACAATTTAAAATGATATATGTATAATTTCAATAATATTCCGTATTAAAATAAAATTTAGATAAAATTAATATGGTAAGAAATTTGAATTTTAAAGCATTAAACTTCCAGTCGTATATATGTAAGGAGAAAAGTTGAACACATATGCATAAACTATATATAAGAGTCCGTGCCGGCACGAGCTCAATATATGTTACTCTTTCTATCTCAATTTATGTGACACAAATAGAATTTTGAGAGTCAATCAAATTTTATTTTGATCATAATTTTTTTTAGTATTTTAAGTTGTTAATTATTGTGAATTATATTTAGTCAATCAAATATATATTGAAAATACCTTTTAAATTATTAGAAATGCATTTACTATCTCTCTCTCTCAATTTATGTGACACTTATTAGATTTGGAGAGTCAATCAAATTTTTCTTTGACTGTGATTTTTTATACGTATATTTTTTAAAAATATTTTAAGTTATTAATTATTATGATTTATGGTACTTTTTATGTAATTTCTAAATATATAAATTATTGAACAAACAATTATGAAAATTTGAGAACTCTAGATTCATTAGTGTCACGACTTAAACCCGCCGTGAGTGACACCCACACAAAACTCCACGGTAGGAGAACCAACTAACCTCATAAATCATCCAACACTTGGCCGAAAATAGGCAACTAAGTCAACCTTATTAATAAAGCCAATAATCAATATCTTAAATGAAAAGTAAGAATAAGTATGCAGAAGTAAACCATCCCTAGAACCTGAAAGTTATCGTACCAAAACTCTAATAATTGTCAAAAAGAAGGGGGATGCAACCCCCAAAATCAAAGTAATATCTAAGTCTGAAATAATGGACCAAAAAATAAGTGAAGAACTCATGGGAGCCCGGATAATGTAGCTCACTCTTAAGTTCGAATACTGTCTGAATCACAGCTGAAGTCTCAAAACAGTCGCCGGAATATGCTCTATACTCAACAAAAAGAAGAGCACATGTAGTATTTGTACACAAGATACAACGGTGTACTGGTAGGGTCATCAGCCAACCCAAAATGAGAAATATGAACACATAATCATAATGTAGTACAACAAGACAACCATGAACCCTATCATGCAACTTTACTCCAAGTTAATAATGCTTAACCTTATAACAAGTACAACATGAAGTTCAGTCAATATGAGCCAACAAATATAACAAGTCAAGTCAAACTATGACCACCAACAAGACTCCAAGTCAATAGCCATGACTCAACAATCATATAATTCATATCTCAATTACACAAGTAATATACAACACAGAATTATGTCACATCTTCCAATAAACCCGGACCACTCAAGGATCCATAAGACAACAACTATTGCAATTAACATGCATCCCAGTTTACATAATGAAACCAATATAATCAAGAAAACACATAATCCCCGGTTCACTCAAGGAACCGTCACACTCACCAAATACATATACACACATGCTAAGGGTCTTATGGTCGCCCACTAGTCATGACCTGCAGGGGACGAGCTCTTGTCCATGTACCAAATTCCATACATCAAGTGTCTGTCAACCTTATATCAATCAATCCCGTGGACATATCCAAATACTGGTACATTCCACACTAATGACATATATCAATGCAATCACAACCACAATGATAACAAAAATAACACATGTAAGAACCAACAAGCTTTCAATTAAACTCATTGCATGTGATTAATACTTAGGATATCAAACAGTCATTCACTTTTTCTTGAACATGCATTGTATAAGCAATACTAAGGAATGATTATCATGCACACATAACTAAAATTGAATTTCAACTACATTCAAACCATCACCTACCTCAATCCAAGCCTGAAATGCTCTACTGAACCTGTCATGACCCAGACCGCCGTGAGTGGTACCCACCTAACTCCTGGTTGAGCAAACGATCAATGACCCAGAACTTAACCGTTCTAACAGCTTAAAATCAGTGTGCAATAAGTAAAACTAGCAATAATCAATCAAATCACCACTAATATAAATAAACATGCAGAAATCCCTCCCTAGAACCTGAAAGTCATCGTACCAAAACACTATCAAAAATCTAGAATGCGGGGATGCAACCCCAAATAAGCAAGAGTCTAAGCCCAAAAAGAAGTGGGCTATACTGGAAACGAAAGAGACTCAGATAGCTCGATCAAAATAGCTTACCCTTGATGTCTGGAAGCACTGGGACTACAAGTGAGGCCGCGTGTCAGTCGCTGGAAGATTGCCTATACTCACAACAAGAAACATAAGTGCAAAATCAATACACAACCACCGTGTACTGGTAGGATCATCATCAAGTTCCAGATAAGTAATTTATAAATGGTACAATAGCCAAGTATAAGTACAGGAAACATGTAAACAAGCCAACAAGTATCCCTAGATTACAAGTCTCTTCCTAGCTTGTTGCCACATGTAACCCACCCTTATAACCGTGATCAGCAATCAATAATAATCAATAATTATACCATTTTACATATCCCGGACCCACTCTGAGATCCCCCTAAACAACATTTAAGTGTTAAACATGCAACCCGGTCTACACCAAAACCAAACTCACAAATCAATATAATAATGACCCAGCCTTTCAAGGACCATATGCAATATCACAATCATAAACACAACCCGGTCCACTCATGGAACCTTTATTAAAATTTAACAATACAATAAAGTAAATCCCAACCAGGCGTGGTACCCGAGCCAACCAGTTAGTTATCCTGTACCAAACATGGTACTCGAGCCAATTATTTGTTATCCCGTACCAAGCGTGGTACCCGAGCTAACCGAATGTCACATAAAATCCGCAATCACAAACAATGAACAATCAACACTTGTTAACCAACAAGCAATAAAACCTAGTTCATTTCACAAGACTGATAACAGGATCGTTAGACATTCCTAATCATTCCCTAAGCATGCAACTCATATAATACTTAGACAAAAGTACACAAACATACAATACATACGAGAATCAATAACCATCACCTTCCTCAAATTATTCCAAGCTCTACTGAACCGAAGCTTTTCCCTTTTCAGGATCCCTTGATTGTTCTTGGTCTAGAAATAAATATGCAAAAGATATAAGCAATTGCTGACCCAAAGTACCCGAATTGTACAAAATTCTAATCCCCAGGCCAACCTATAATTATTCCACCCATTACTGGGCTTTCCTACCATTAATTCACCTAAATTCATCATTTTTACGAATACCTTTAGAGAATTATGGCTAAGTGATCATCTCCCATCATCAATGATCAAGACCCAAGAACTCTAGCACCCTAGAATTTCCTTTTTCCCTGGATTCTACCATTCCTAGATCATTCCAAACCTTTTTCCAAGTCCACCCCTAGTAATTCTATAGTGTAGGAAAGATAGCACGGAGTTTGGAAAGTAGAAACCTTAACTTTCGAACAAAAAATGATGGAAAACGGAGGAAAATCGCCCAAAATCACCTTGCCCTTCTCCCAAAACTTCTTTGTTGAAACCTGACTGTTTTGGGGAAGTTTTTGCATTAAATTCCATCATGATCCGCTATAGCGGTCTGCTCCGCTATAGTGGTACCACCGTAGCAGAGTCGATTGCTATGGCGGAGGCTGATCGATATTGACTTCTGCTGTAGCAGTATTTTCTCTGCTACGGCGGAGGTTGCTATGGTGGTGTATCAACTGCTATGGTGGTTGACACGGGACAGAAAGTCATAAAGTCCCTCAAATTTCCCTATTTTACAACACACTTAATTTCTCAACATTTCGGAATAACCCATTCACGTCAACCTTGATACCGAGAGTTCTACTTACCCGAATTTGATTCCGAAAAGTCCCCCAGACTCCTTTATGTCTTAGCTAAAAGGAAAACTAGCTCAAGTGAAGACATTTTACCCCATACTTACCCGGATTTACCTAGACCATACCTCGCTTTAAAACCGGTCGAGACTAGCCTAGCCCAAAATTTTCAACTCC